>CM035160.1:70307373-70671706 GCA_020205615.1 Panax quinquefolius | reverse complement strand
AGTAGGAGTCAACTTATGGGTACCAAATCGGAATACACCGCCTATCCGGTAGCCAATGCTCTAGCATCCCATCTACAAACCCTGCGGGAACCTAAAACATCAATAAAGTCATGGTATCTTTGCGCGTGTTGATCTGATCTGATCACTTCATGCGGTGGTGACATGCTATCATACCACGATCGCGTGCCCAATACCACTGCGGCGATGGAGTATGATCTATCTGACTAACTATCGAAGAAGACATACATGCGGTTGTGTCATGAAGACCATCCGAGGGTCGATCTTTGAATATCTACGGACATACATACATATGCATAACATGATACATGCATAACAGATAATGGATGGCAATATGATATAGGGAATGAAAAAATGGTGCATACATTCCTAAGTATATCATCATCTAATACATCAGCTCTGTACAGCTACAAATACAGGTAAATAGGGAACAGCCACCCAATCATAGGTACAATGGATCATCATCTAATACATCAGCTCTGTACAGCTACAAATATAGGGAAATAGGGAACAGCCACTCATACCAGGGTCTCGATGTCCACGTTATCAATCTGTCACACGATGTAACTCCTCACAGTCACTAGAGATCTCTATCAGCGGGGATGTCGGTCTATAAAGAGGAGGATCACATACCGCAAAACCAAATGGGTCGTCGAGGGGCAGCCTTTGAGCTAGAAGGAACAAATGACTCCACCTCTGCTTTGGATCTACGCCCAAATCTTGGGATAAATATATATGCTCGGTCCAGTTGTCAGGTCAAACTATCAATCTGGGTCATATGAGTCGAAGCTCGGACACAAGCTACCCAATCCGTCATCATCAAGGATCCTGGAACCATATCCCCCATAAAGCTTATGTGGCGGCGGGTGGGCTCCAATAGTGCGAGGGACCACCACCATTGCGCGCCTCGAGTGCATGGACCCTCGATAATGCAAAACCGTCAACCCCCAACAATTGGATATCAGTGACGGGTGACTGTGATATGGGTCAATGACGCCTGGCAGGAGGCAAGATCGGTATATGGATCTCCCCCGTGGTGCTCCTAATAGCACACTCTCCTAAATAGAGCTCCCAGCCTCCATCTGTGAAGAGAGGAACTCTCCTAGTGGAAATCAAATACTCGACCCCAGTCGGGTGTCCATCCTCAAAGCCGAAGGTCAAATGTTCCCCTGAATAGGGAATCCATGTAATGGCGTCAGCTGTCAGCAACTCCAGCTGCATACGGCAGTGAGTGAATCCCTAAGCTACAAGGAATTCTGACAAAATAGAATGGTGCCATCGTCGTCCTCGTGGATAGGTATATAAACCTAACACACTCACAGGACACAAACATGGGAGCCTCTCATAGCCCAAAAGCGCCAACCTGATGGCAAAACATCTGCTATCGATAAACACTCTTAACCTATGAATGGGAAAAGATAAGAGAAATACTCACCCGTTAGAAATGGGTAAAATCCTAGCCAAGCCTCAGTCAAACCCCTGTGAGGCATGCCCCAAGAAGAAAATAGGCAAAGGTGTAAGAGCCCCAATCATACTCTCAATACGGTCCACATCACGTGTGGCCGACCAAAGCGAAGATCTTTGTGGAAGAGTTATCTCGCTATGAAGCGGACTCAAATGATCATCGGGAACAATCATCGTAGAATCACGATCCACGATCCTCGACATCATCGAGCATGGGCTCACTCAAAAGCCCACTCATAGCATCTACGCTCAAAGGACGAGCGAGACGATCTCTTGCCTTTGGCGCCTCTGCCGGAACTCCTAATAAGGACGTGGCGGCAAGTAGGGTAATGTTAAATAAATGCAAGGCTGGCTCCCCTCAAACTCCATACACGTGATAAATCGTCAATCCATAGGCGTCATCATCACCTCGCAATCCAGCAGATGGAGTGACTGAGTCTGATAAAACCATCGCTCAGACAATGTCCTGAGGTAACCCCAATGACAACGACGGGGAAGGATGGAGAAGAATGCCCTGAATCCCCACTCATGCACTACTGCTCTATAGTCAGGATGAAGCACCTGGTACATGGAGTGAATGCTAAACCAGTTCCCTCGAGGCTGTGTAAAACCAGGAACCTGCATGAAATGCAGATCAACATCAAAACCCTTTAATCCTCATCAATAGGAAAGAAGGAAGATCAAAGTCTAATGCCATACCTTATTAGCATGCAAGTACATCGATGGATGTCTGCTCAAATAGCCCAGCAACTCTAGGTTTAGCACCTGAATACTCGAAAGCTCCCTACGAGGGACATGTGCAGCAGGAGCGGGATCCTTAATCGGAATATTCGCCTCCTCGTCCTCAACGTCTGGCATGTCTGCCCGGACAGGACGAATCACGACCTCCACTAACCGCAAGCGAGGTACGCATCGATAGAATGGGGACGAGGCACTTTGGAAGCCCTCCGCCGTACGCCAGAAGTGGTCCTATAGGAACTGCTCGGCTGATCCGAATCCATAATATCTGGACAACAAATCTCCAAATCACCTCAAAAAGGGTGTGGTATTTCTTTACCCGGAGCTTTCTAAAATGTATTTATGACTATATGCATGCATGCATTTACTTTGACATATGATAGAGTTAAAATGCATGACTACCCAATGCCTACATTTGGAAAAATTTTTCCATAGTCCCCTTTGAAAATAGGACTATCCACATGCACATAGGCATGTCTAGGTGGCCATTCAGTAGCACACCTGCCCCAAAGTCATATACATAATATATGCATTAAAAATCAAAATCATCATACATAAGGCCAACCTCAATATCAAGAGTAATTTGCCTTTCTACCTTTGCTCATTGGACCTCAAATAGGACAAAAAATAGCAGAAAAATGTGCCAATTTGACTGTCTCAAAAGTCAGATTTTTTCACATCATTATGTTCAGTATGGTTTAATACTAACATGTACTATGTTGAATATTTTTTATCAAGTCATTTGTGTATATATAATCACTACTATGTGTTTAGATACATTTCGTGTGATAACTCACAATCCAACGGATAAAAATGGGAAAAATACATGCATACATTATCGGGATAGTGTAGAACACTTGTACGGTGACAGAATTTGCAGAAAGCAACCCGAACTCAGCAGATCTGAAGATGGCTCGCGGTTTTCTCTAGGCGAAGCAAGTTAAAAATGACTTGTGAAGACCAACCTATAGGATTTATGATCCACGATTGGCCGCAGGCTCATCTGTGGCTGCAGCAGATGCATCTACGGTACCCCTATGTGGGTCCCACCCCTTCGGCTCGGTCTAGCTCGAGTTGCAAAGGAGTTCTCACATACTGGAAAGGTCAAATCGAGAATAAAAACGCCGCGCGATTGAGCAGAATTGTATACAATCCGGGTCTTCTCAGATGAGACTTTGAATATGTACATTGCTCATTAGTAGTCACCCGAGCATGAGGTATACCCTGCCAATGATCTCATTTACTACAAATCACATCCGGAAATACCTAAATGCAGTCCGATCGCCTTGACCCGTGTTGTTACCCTAAATGCATCCCGAAGCCGATTTGACGTATGTCCCCAACGGGGGTTACAACGTAGATCCCCGGTGGGGGTTACAACACACGTTCATCTGTTGACATGTCTATCAACGAAGGTCAAGCAGCCTTGACGTTACTTTAGCCGATGGCAAGTAAACCCATCGAAGCATTGAGAACTGTTCGATAATTGCATACGTACTCATAAGTCCCTAGTAGATCCCCGACGGGGATTACAACGTGAAGTCATGGCATGGGATTACAACATACATTCAAACTATTGACACACATACCAATGAAGGTCAAGCAGCATTGACGTCATTTCAGCCGATAGTGATTAAACCTATCAGAGATTTAGAGCTATTCGAGGTTTTCATACCTTGTTGCTTTCGTATTCCCCAACATATCCCAGCGAAGTCTGTATGATGCTCCGTTGATCTACATGACAATGGAGGTCAAACAACCTTGACAATCTACCCATAGAGTTTCAGCCATTGATTCAAACATCGACGAAGGTCAGGCATCCCTGACAACATTTGCTATTGGCAGTAAATCCAATAGAAGCGTGACATATTCTGGCAATACTAAACCAGGAGAGGTCAACGTTATCAAAGAGGATAGATGATGGAATATGTTATACACATCCACAAGCAGATCAAGCTTTATCCCCATGAATCTCTTACACATAAGAGGTACATCCTCGGCATCAAATTATTATCAAAGACACGGGAATTTGGTGATAACTCCAACATCAACATCCTGGTAGATTTGGATCACGCATCAAATCCAGTCATCATTGTCAATCCCTAGTTGAAGCAACAAGGAGCCAGCAATCATCCCCAGCGTATTGGGCTACAACCCTATACACACACATCATACATTTGCATCATGTTGTTATCCATAGTACCATATTCGTCTTGTTATGTTTCAAGTGTCTAGGATTCATTATCCTACCCATGCATCGCCATGCATGAGTATGATAAAGAGGGGCATCTGTAGACACTCAAAATTTTATGTACTACTGTTACTAACATTGCAGGAGGACAGATTCATCTTTTAAGAGGGAACCCTGAAAGACAATCCAAATCCATACCGGATACTACCGGAAGTTCAACATCAACCTCGTATGTAACCCCGAGCCATACAGATCCAATACCAGAACACACACTGGTTAATCTCGGAGATAACCCCGAGGTATCCAGTCTCAGTCCCAACCGTGGGAATAGCCACCAACCTTGGTGATAACCCCAAGGAACGCAGTTTTGGCGATAACCCCAAAAATACTTATTTCAAATGCGACCAGCTTCAATCTCGACGCTCACGACGAGATACACTATACCAACCCGATGATAACATCGGGAAGACAGGCACACCTCAAAGATGACAATGTGAACCTTCAACAAATTGCAGCAGTCCAATTTCAGTGAAGCCTGAGCAACGTCTGCTTTATCAGCCCAATCCGGCGATAACACCGGTGAGGGGCAACATCGTCATCTCGTCAACACTATGCCACGTCACGTCTCTACGCAACGATGTCCCACAAGAATAACCAATCCCGAGTGACTATTGTGCGGGGTAACTGATGAAAGTTGAAGCTTGAAGACCGGAGGGTATCGTCCCATCTTCAATGACTTCGAACAAAATCTAATCCCATGCCATCGTACAACTCTCAACAACGGCGGTCCAAAATAGGTCATGTATACCTCAAACGGATGCCCAGATTGCTCTTCTAAAAGTTTGAGTGGACATTACAGTGCCTGAGTGCACGTACTTGACGACCCGACCCAAAAAACTCGGGCCCACCCGGGTTGCCTTTGGTACACCTGGGGCTCAGCCGCAGGTACACTTGCGGCTAAAATGCCTACAAATAGAGGGCTTGGGTGCTGATTTTCCAAGAGAAAAAGGCGAGGAAGCCCTACCCAATTTGCTCTGCACTCACCCCATGCAGTGTACTTTCCCCTTTTAAACACCTGTGAGCTCATATATAGCCCTTTTGTACCTAAAAAAGTCAGTGTTTACCCACTCTAAAGATATAGTAGTCTTATTTAGCAGTCAGCTGTAAGCCTTCTCACACACTTTAGAGTCTTTCTCTTCATCTTTGTACACACCCTTCTACACGTTAAGAGTCGTGTTGCTTACTTTTGCCTAGAACTTTGGTCCATGGTTTCATTTAGATACGTATATATATATATATATATATATATATATATATATATATATATATATATATATATATATATATATATATATATTTACATATATGTTGACTAACATTATCGAGTTATGCCTCGATTGAGCCTGAACTTGATGCGGAGAATTTATTTGCTTTAATATATATATATATATATATATATATATATATATATATATATATCGAACTTTATTATATTAAGCCTGAACTTTGGTTAGATTTTGAGCATTTATGCAGAGCATTTAATATATATATATATATATATATATATATATATATATATTATATATATATAACTATTGTTCGATGAGCTGAACTTGATGCAGTGCGTTTAATGCTGAACTATATATATATATATATATATATATATATATATTTAATGAAACAAGTTAAACTACATATGATGATTAGACTTGATTGCAACTGCGTTTGATGAGCTTTAATATATATATATATATATATATATATATATATATATATATATATATATATATATACATTTATATATATAAAGCTGTATGTCGAACTCGTTCGATGAGCACCGATTTTATATCCAAGTGCATTTATTCGCTTTGATATATATGTATATTCTTATATATATGAAGCGTGGGTGAACTTTGTTCGATGAGCACAGATTTTACATCCGATGCGTTATATATATATATATATATATATATATATATATATATATATATACATTTCTGCACAGAGTTTACTTCGTTGCGGTTGATCTCTTTGTACAACTTTATTTACATTTTGTCTCGCTTTGGAGTTTCCGCCGTGGCGATTGATTTAGTATTCTGACTTTATTTACGTTTTGTCCCACAGAGTTTCCTCCTCCGTGGCGGTTGATAGCCTTTAACAGCTTTATTCACATTTCTGATCCCTCATGGAGGTGCTTTGTGGTTGGTGATCATCTGTGTATATATATATATTTATAGCTTTTATATATGTATCTCGCTACCGCTTTCATATAAATTGCGATGATGATACATGCTTTAGGAATCATGTGATCACTGATTCATCCCATTGAATCTAGATTCGGTTCCGTGATGGACATTTTCAATTGTAAGCGACTTGTAAATTATTCTACGATTATGCGAATTTCCTCGGATGGTTTCCATACCCACGAGGAAGTCGGCATTATTTTTACATTATTTTCGTCATCACGGATGCCTCATAATTGTTAAATAAAATCAACCAATAGAACACTTAATAAAATGGGAGTGTAAAAGGTCTCAATTACTATTGAGCATCGGGGTTTGAAAAACCTTTTTTATAAAACATCATGGCTATATCTTGCTAAAAAGCGAATTTTACATAAATTCAAACCACATGTGTATATAGGTTCGAACGAGGCCTCGCTTTTACTTCCAAATAACGAGACATTGACCCACACACACACACATTCGGATATGTTTCTTGAAAAGAAGGCGGTCCAGTAGTGGTAACACGGATGTCTGAAGTGCCTAACACCTTCCCATAACCAAGTCCGGACCCCTAATGAATCTCGGTTTCAATTAAGGCAAATGCAGTGATGTCACATCACCGAGTCAATGTGCAAACCTTTTCTCGGTTGTGTTGGTACAACCATTTTAAAAAACCAACCGGCGACTCTTAACAGTCCATCGTCGACATTATACATGTCGGACCTTTTTCACTTGTTTTTTCAAACAAATCTCACCTAAACTGAGAACACCAAAGAACAAGTAACGGAAAGGGACATCCAAAAATCCCGACGTCGACACTTACTATTATAAAATAATTTCACATAAATTATTTAATATCAATAGATAATTTTTATCCATCTTCTTACTAATTTATCTTTACAATTCATAATAAATATATAATAATGATATATTTATTAAACACATAAATCACTTATTGCATAGTTTATGCTTCAGGGCCCAACAATCTTGATTATCATGTCCCGGAGCTCCAGCATGATAAGTACATGTCTTGCTTGCATTAAAACCTTTTCCATTCGGGTGTGCTGGTGGAAGGAGATGGGTAATTTTCTTTTGAGCTGTCAGAAGTTTGAGAATGTTGTCGAGTGAGTCCCCAAAGGGTGTGAACACTCGCATACATCTGACTTCTCCACTCTTTGACAATGGAGGGTTTGAAGACTATACTTGGAAAGGGGAGTAGTTTCTCCTCTGAATAGGCATGTTCTGACTATATTTTTGTCCTTGTAGTATCAAGGAAACATCATCCTCTTTCTTCTTATGGACCCTCCGGGGGTTGTTTCCATAACTTCCAGACTGGATGTGCTCAGCTACAGCTTTGAGTGCGGCAAGGTCTTGAATCTTCCCAGATTTCAATCCCATCTCGACCATTTCTCCATGTTTGATCATTTCAGAGAAAGGTTTGCCTATGCCAGCTAAAACTCTCTCATAGAAGGGAGCTTCTTGAATATCTATGAAGGTCATCACCATTTCAGACTCAGTCATAGATGGAATAACTTGAGCAGCCAGACGCCTCCATCTTTGGGCATACTCTCTAAAAGACTCATTGGCTTGTTTCTTGACCTTAGTAATTTGGTACTGGTCTGGAGCCATCTGAGTTTGGAAACTGTACTGACTAAGGAAAGCATGAGCTAGCTCCTCCAGCTATGAATCTTGGAGTTATCTAATCTGGTGTACCACACTTGGGCTTCTTCAGTCAGACTTTTCTGAAACAAGCTGCAATCTGAGCTTTTCATCCTCAACATAAGATCTGAGCTCTCCAATGAATACCTTCAAATGTGTGTAAGGATCTCCCAATCCATCATAATTTTCAAAATCGGGAGTTTTAACCTTTTTTGGATAATGAACCACATGGAAGATGCAAAGGTCTGAATATGAAACACTCATGTGTGCTCTAATCCCTTTGATAGACCGAATGGTCTCTTCCATTTGTAAGACTTTCTTCCTGATATCACCGATGTCTGGATCTTCTTTGAGATGGGTAATTTCAAGGGTTTTGTTAGTTTTGTCCAACTAAGAATCAGGTACTGGAATTTCTTTGTCTGGTCTCT
Organism: Panax quinquefolius; assembly: GCA_020205615.1. Lineage (NCBI taxonomy): Eukaryota > Viridiplantae > Streptophyta > Magnoliopsida > Apiales > Araliaceae > Panax > Panax quinquefolius. The sequence goes on along the minus strand of CM035160.1, from coordinate 70,662,983 downwards.
GGGTTCCTCCATGTGTAGATGATTCAGTATATATGGGCATTTGTGGACCCTGAGTGGACTTGTGTAGTTCTTTGAGCAGAACATCCAACTCTGTAATTTGGTTACTTAATCCTTTGAACTCCTCGTGAGAGATATGAGTAGGATTAGACTGGCCAGATGTAGCCATGCTTGGCTGTAGGCTTGTTGCCTTTTTGGATTTTGAACGGGTAATATGACCAATTGTTTCCCTACAAAAAGACTTATGTAGTTTAGTTTTATAGGAAATGTAGGAATGTTACATGCTACGTAATGTGTTTGTTTAGGAGTATTATCCTGAAAAATGGATGTCAGTTGACAAGATAGCATTGCATGTTTTGATAAGAAATGGAATGCATGTACACATATTCCTTTATATTTTCCATTACATTGAGATTGATATGGAAATGAAATTACAAGAAAATGAAATTACGAGTAATTGAAATGTGAAGGTATGAAGAGACTTCTGTCTGCATTTTGTTTATCAGAGGCTGGCCTATCTTAGGCTACTCTCCCAACTTTTTGGCATGAAGGTTCCCAAATCATCGCAATTTACTTAACGGGAAGTTAATCAGTTCTTTCAATCGGAGCGCATTTTGGTGGTGCCTTTCCTGAGCCTCATTGGAATTAGTCTCCCTACGAGTCTAGTAATCAAACACCAATAGGATAGCCTTCTGGTGGAGGGACCACACAACATACATTCACATACATCGCGTCTCACCGTATGGAAATGATGACATGTGTGAAGCACTAATATCAAGGGCAAATATGGTGCGAAGCACTAAGTGCAGTAAGTAAATGCATTAGTACACATTTATTCAAACGTAAATGAAACATCCACACACAAGCAGATAAACGTTTTGAAAAGTTTTAATAGCGGCTTAAGCCCTCTTACTGGATGTCCCCAGCGGAGTCGCCACCTGTCGACGTCGGGATTTTTATTTGTTCCTTTTTTGTTCTTGTCTTTTGGTGTTCTCATTTTAGGTGAGATTTGTTTGAAAAAACAAGTTGTGAAAAGGTCTAACATGTATATGTCGACGATTGGATTGTAAGAGTCTACAGTTGGTATTTTTTTAAATGGTTGCACCAACTCAACCGAGAAAAGGTTTGCACATTGACCTAGTGATGTAATATTGCTTAACTAGTATGTGAAACCCAGATTTGTTAGGGTCCGGGGGATTGATTATGTGGAGGGAAGGTGTTAGGCACCCCTTGACATCCGTGGTAACACGGTGACCGCCATTTTTCACTTTAAACGTTTATCTGAATATGTGTGTGTGTAGGTCATGTACAATTATTTGGAAGTAGTGTTATGCCTCGTTTGCACCTATATACAAAGGGTTTGAATTTTGTATAAAAGTTTAATTTTAACAAGATATAGCAGTGATGTTTTGTAAAAGAGGTGTTTCAAACCTTTATGCTAAATAGTAATTGAGGCCTTTGATACTTCCATTTGATTATGTGTTCGGCTTGATTGCTTTTATTTCCGAGATGTAAAGCATCTTCAAGAAAACAATATACATAGCAGTGCCGAACTCCTTGTGGGCATGAGAGCCATCTAAGGAAATTCAGACACCGTAAATAATTTACAAGCTAGTTGTAGCTGAAAATGTCCATCACGGGAACCGAATCTAGATTCAAGAACTGAATCTATGATCGCATGATGATGATGCATGATGTAAAGGCATATATATGATATATATATATATATATATATATATATATATATATATATATATACTTGATCATTTTATATATAATGATATATATATATATATATATATATATATCTAGTAGCAGAGCTTTTAGCTTTGATACCATTTGGGGGCGGAAGTAGAGATTTAAATGAAATAGAAGAACATGAGTGCATACAAACACATAAATCTTACTAAAAATATTAATTTTATTTGATTACTGAAAATATATACAAGTGCAAGAAAAGAAATATTACTTATAATTAACTTAGAACATTGGAGAAGTAGATGAAGAGGGAGAAGGGAGAGAGTCTAAAGATTTGTCAGAGAAGGATCTATGAGTCTTTCTAAGGTGGTGTTTGATAAAACTGAGTGTTAAGACCTGAACAGTTTAGACGTCTGAATAATATAGAGCATCTGAATAGAATTGTGTCTGAATGAAAAAATGTTGTTTGATAATTAATTTTTTCAAAATGTCTGAATAACAGTATTTGAACATTTTAACCCTCTGAACAGTTTAAACAAAACCTGTTTGATAATCAGAAGGTCTGAATAGTATTTTAAATACATATTTATAATATTTTGACCACAATATGATAAAATAAAAATAAAAACGTACAAATTAAATTAACTTCAAACATAGTATCATGTCCCAAAAATATCAACATAGCATAATAATTCAACCATACAAATTAAATTAACTTCAAACAATTGTTAAGAGTTGAAATGCAATTTGTTCACGTAGATTAACCATAAATTCTACGCCTTGATCACCCCATTGTGGTTCATCTTGTCCCTCTTCTTCGTTTCCTTCATTTTGCTCCGCTTCATCGTCAAACATGTTATCTCGATCATATTGAGCAAACATCTCAGACAACTATAGCCAAAAAAAATAGAATAAGCTTCTGACTCATTTAGCCTCTTTCAGTAGTAAGCATTCTTGTAGATCAAATTTGAAAACTGTGCATATGCAAGTGCAAAGAGTTATGGGATGCATTAACTCTTCAAACTAATTTATTTTCCTATGCTTATAAAAGAAAAGAGCTAACACAAAGGGTAATCACTAAAAAGATGTGAGCTCTATCATCATTCCTCACATTAGATGTGCGTATATACTACCTTGGCCATCTTGATACAGGTTACCATTATAGTATTACTGTTCCAAGGAAGGCCATCCTTGTTCTGCTATCAAGCATAATGATGATGCCATGTCAACTTATCATTAACCCTTTTAGTTGTCAAGATAGTGATTAACTTATTAGAGAAAATAGCCTCACCTACTCATCATTTACTCGCTCATCTACTATTTTCTATCTCCATCCCAAACCTTCAACTTCATGACACATTGACATAGTTGTCTAATGTTACTGGTAGTCAATCTTCTTGTATTCAAATCTAGCTATTTATATAAAGGTTTGCTAATTCCATATACATATATAAAGGTTAGTTAATTCAATCAATCAACTTAAGCCAAAATCAAGAGGAGATGTACAAAAAGTAGTACCAAAATCATCAAAAAATAATGTCAACTTTAAATGCTTAAAACCACATCAATAGAATTTAAAGCTTAAAGTATCTCCATCTTAAACACAGTGTAATATAGATCCGAAATTTCAACTATACAATATAACATGCAATCTAAAATGCTCTGTTTTATAACCTAGGAATATAGATAGCAAATTGCCACAAGGCAGCAATTAACTAAAAAACATATTTCTATGTTAAGGATAAGAACTATCAAAAAAATTTTTTTTTTACTAGTATAAGACCTTTCAAACATTAAGATTAGTAATGCAATAAAATAAAATTTCAGAACTGATGTAGCATTTTTAGAAGTAAAGTCCTATGTCTAAGATCCAGTGTATCTTTAACACATCATTTCTCAATTTTGAAAAGCTTAACAAACACAATGTGATACAATGGTCCAATCAACTTCTAAAGAAATGTAGAGATCCTTGACTAGAAGATATTGTCTTTCAACTAAAAAGTATCAAAATATTATGAACCCTCCTAGCCTAGTATGTCGATTGCATCGAGATCGTGATTCAAGTTCTTGATGTAAATCGGAAAGGGCAAAAAAAATTAGATGAACTCCGTGCAATAAGTTAAAATCGTGGTGAGAATTGATAATAACAAACAATAGATGAAGAAGGGAGAGAAGATTACCGAAGAAAGAAGATAAAGGAGCAGCAGCAATTCAAAGAAAGAAGAGAGCAGCAGCGATTCAGTTCAGTGAAGGAGAGAAGAGGCCAACTAAGTTTGATTTGGGATAAAAGACGAAAGAAAAGAGGTTATTATTGTCCCAAAAAAAAAATTCTCGCTCAGAGGCTCCTCTGAATGCTATAGATTTATTTTTATGTCTAACCAATTAAGAGCCATTAAGAGGCATAAAATTTTTTTCCAAACAAGATTTGCCTCTGACCGAATCAGAGGCAAATTCATTAAGAGTCAATAAGAGGTAATCAAACACAACCTAAGTCTGTCTAATTATGTAAGTTCTGGTTCCTTTTATAGAATAAGGAAAGAACAATTACAGGATAACTATAAAATTTAACTGAGGTAAAAGTACAAAGTAAGAAACATGTTACATTTACTAAAGTAAAGTAAAAGTAAAAGTAAAAGCTAACTTTACATCGAAATACATAGAATCTGCTTTCGGTAGAAAAGTTGGCGTATTCTTTTGACTAAAGCGATCGTGGGGCCAAATGTATGTGACTGAGTTGGAAAAGCAGGAGATTCCATTGACTAAATTTGCCGGAAGCGGGTTCTTGTTTGGAATATCATGAATCGAGAAGTCGAATAAAGGGGTCTTGAGCATCTTGAAGGTTGATGGTGTCGTACGGATCATCTAAATCTTCATCATCATTTTTATTGGAACCAAAATTTTTGGAGAAGGAAGAAGCAGTTTCTGAAGCCTCAATCTCCTCATGTAACTTGTCAATCTGTCGGTGAATGGCCCCAAATGGTATCAGAGCCAAGTTGGTATATTGTTTCTAATTACTGAGTAAGATCTTTTTAATCAACTACTCTTTCCTTTTTTAAAATATTCTTCTTTTCATTATTCTAAAGTCACCTAACTTATCTGTAGTCCACCTAGTTCATCCCAAACCTTTTGTAAGTCTCTTGGGTGAGCATTGTCTGGTTTAAGAATATTGGTATGAGTCTTAAAGGTAAGAGGGTATGAATGGACGAATAATGAGTACGAATTATTTTTGAAATTGTTAAGATGAGTCGATTATTTAGGTTTAGCTCTTCGGTTAGTAACCGGTCAGCTTTACCTCCTGTTCCAGACATAGTCAACCAAGAAGAACATAGTTATGAAAATATCAGTCAGGTTCTAATTAATTGGAACATACCCAGAGTTTCTCCCAGAGAAATTTACCAGTCAACCTTTTTAGATAATTTTAAAACTGATTATAATGTAAAACAATGGAAAAGGTTTTTGCAATTAATAAAGAATATGAAAATTATAGTCTTTTGTCTCCTGATGTTATTAAAAAACATAGGAAGAAGGGTTATAATTTCATTCATATAGGTCTTGTTCAAGTTGCTGTTAAACCACTTAACATAAAAGGAATTAATTCATGTATCTACCTCTTCCTTAGAGACGCTAGATTTTTGAATTATCACCCTAGTATTATTGGAATTATGGAATCAAGTTTGCACAATGGTCCAGTCCATTTCAATTGCTTTCCTGATTTCACATTAAGCCTTAGTGATCATAATTTGCTAAAAGCTTTAACTTTACATATTAAAACTGTCGACGAGATAACTCAAATGATTGAGGGTTCTCAGTCTCTTGCTTTGATTTATAGGATTTATTATAAGACCATAAAAACTAACTTAAATGTTCATGCTCTTAATAAAAGTCCTAAAGATCAAACTGTCTTAATTCAAAGTTCAACTAGTGATGTTAATGTCCAGATCCCGAGAACCATCCTCTAGAAAGACATCATCTTACCTAGTCAATGGACTTTACCCAGTGAAATACCTCAACAACCTGTAGTCAATAACTTATTAAATATTGAAAACGTTAGAAAATTTTTTGATGGAATAGTCAAAATAAGTTTTGAAAGAAATAGAAGGCCAGTCATTATAGAAGATTTTACTAGTTCTTCAGCACCTTCAGTTCATACTCAGAGAGACACTGAAGTTCTCAATAATATTTTGAATCCTTTCAGTCATTTCATCATTGTTTATATTGATGATATCCTTGTTTATTCCAAGACTATTGAAGAAAATATTAAGCATTTGACTTCATTCTTCAAAATGGTTAAAACTAATGGTCTTGTTCTTATTCCTTCCAAGTGTAGTCTGTTTCTGACAAAAGTCAGGTTTCTCGGTCTAATCCTCTATCACGAACTCACTCGGCCTTTTGACAGAGCTATTCAATTTGTCGACCGATTTCCAGATAAGATTGCTGACAAAACTCAGCTACATAGATTTATGGGCTCACTCAATTATATTGGAAAGCTCTATTTCAGCGTTTGCAAAATAATCCTCCACCCTGGACTGACATTCATACTTTCGTCGTCCAACAAGTTAAAAAATATGTCAAGGTTTTGCCTTACCTTGGCATTTCAAATGATTGAGAATTCAAAATCGTTGAAACCGATGCCTCTGACATTGGATTCGGCGGCATTCTCAAACAAAAGTTAACTCCCACTACATCAGAATAAATTGTCTTATTTCATTCCGGCGCATGGAATCCTACACAGTTAAATTACTGTACTATTAAAAAGAAATTTTGTCATTTGTTTTATGTATTAATAAATTCCAAAGTGACTTATTGAATCAAAAGTTTCTAGTTAGGATAGATTGTAAATCAACAAAATTTATTCTAGAAAAAGACGTTGAAAACGTTGCCTCTAAGCATTCATTCGCTAGATGGCAGGCCCTTCTAAGCATTTTTGATTTTGATATTGAATATATTAAAGGTAGTAACAATTTAGTTCCTGATTTTCATACACGTGAATTCATTAACACAGGTACAATAGCAACCTCATGAGTGTGCGAGGTGGACCTTCTTCTCGTGGTCAGGGTCGCCCTTCTAGCCCAAGTAATCAATTAAAAGGAACCCTGGTTCCTCACCCAGTTAATCCGGTTTCTCAGCCCAACCCAGTTACTAAATTCCAAGTTCTTGGAACGATTCCAAGGCCATTTTCTTCTGTCCTAGCAAGTCAGCCTAAAACAGTTGATCCCTTTTGTAATCAATCAAGGGCAACCTCTTCAAAACTCATTTATCCTGCTTCTGAGTATCTTCTCAAATGGGAAAAGCATTTGTTCCATTTGGAACTTCACATGAAGCCAATAGATGATCCCATTAAACTCGTTGTCGAGTATTTTCCTACTGGATGGAATTTTATCCCTTGGGCTCCTTATAAATCCCTTGCGTATTATAAGGACATCCTTCTGGAAATTGAGTCAATATTCATTAAACCCATTTATGCCAAAGATAATGAATCTAAGATTCTTTATCATTCTTTATACATTAAACACATTCTTAATTTCTCAGATTGGGGAGGTAATCCTTCTTATCTTAGGCAACTTTCTAATCAAACTAACACTTATTGTTATTTTGATTATATTGAAGCATGGAATAAGATCTTCCTCCATGAAAATGAGGATCATAGTCATTCATGGTTCTTGCAATTCAACCATAAATTCAAGAGTCAATTCCCTTTCTGGTTTACACTTTGGTGGTCTAGATTTGGGTCAATCTTTGAGCTTCTTCCTGATCCTCTCAAAGCCCAACTTAGTCATTTTAGCAATCACAATAAATATCATCCCAAGTATGAGGGAATCTCAGTTTTCCTTCAATTCATCAAGTAAGTATAAGAATCCTTGGATTCTTAAAAAGCAATATATTATTCTTACCCCTTATGAAGTTACCACATTTCAGTCTCCGTTGTCTACTACTCATACGACTCAGACTTCTGTTTCTCCAATTTTTTGTGTGTCTCGCCAATTCTACATCAAATTGTGGGATAAATTCGGTGTCGATATGATTGTGGGGCAAGTTCAGAAAGAATTTCCCCTTGTTCCCACCCCAGTTCTCCCAATCAGTTCGATCCCTGCAAAGGAATCTCCTAGTAAATTAAAACAGTCCAAAGTTCGCTCTGCAGAGCCGTCTGGTTCTATTGACATCGACAGTTACTCAGCCTCAGAGTTAAAAAAATCTGGCTAACGCCATTCACCGACGGATTGAAAAGTTACATGAGGAGATTGAAGCTTCAGAAACAGCTTCTTCCTTCTCCAAAAATTCCGGTTCCAGTAAAAATGATGATGAAGATTTAGATGATCCATACGGCACCATCAACCTTCAAGATACTCAAGACCCCTTTGTCTAACTTCTCAGTTACAGACATTCTGGCCAAGCACCTACTCCGGCAGCCTAGTCAATGGAATCTCCTACTTTTCCAACTCAGTCACATGTATATGGCCCCATGGTCGCATTAGTCAAAAGAATATGCCAACTTTTCCACCGAAAGCAGATTCTATGTATTTCGGTCTAAAGTTAGCTTTTACTTTTACTTGTACTTTACTTTAGTAAATGTAACATGTTTCTTACTTTGTACTTTTACCTCAGTTAAATGTAATAGTTATCTTGTAATAGTTCTTTCCTTATTCTATAAAATGAACGAGAACTCACATAGTTAGACAGACTTAGAAAGACTCAGAGATCCTTCTCTGACAAATCTTTAGACTCTCTCCCTTCTCCCTCTTCATCTACTTCTCTAATGTTCTAAGTTAATTGTAAGTCATATTTCTTTTCTTGCACTTGTATATATTTTCAATAATCAAATAAAATTAATATTTTTAGTAAGATTTATGTGTTTGTATGCGCTTATGTTCTTCTATTTCATTTAAATCTCTATTTCCACCCCAAATGGTATCAAAGCCAAGTTGGTATGTTGTTTCTAATTGCTGAGTAAGATCTTTCTAATCAACTACTCTTTCCTTTTTTAAAACATTCTTCTTTTCATTATTCTAAAGTCACCTAACTTATATGTAGTCCACCTAGTTCATCGCAAACCTTTTGTAAGTCTTTTGGGTGAGCAGTGTCGGGTTTAAGAACATAGGTATGAGTCTTAAGGGTAAGAGGGTATGAATGGACGAATAATGAGTACGAATTATTTTTGAAATTGTTAAGATGAGTCGATTATTTAGGTCTAGCTCTTCGGTTAGTAACCGGTCAGCTTTACCTCCTGTTCCAGACATAGTCAACCAAGAAGAACATAGTTATGAAAATATCAGTTAGGTTCTAAGTAATTGGAATTTACCCATAGTTTCTCCCAGAGAAATTTACCAGTAAACCTTTTTAGATAATTTTAAAACTGATTATAATGTTAAAACAGTGGAAAAAGTTTTTGCAATTAATAAAGAATATGAAAATTATAGTCTTTTGTCTCCTGATGTTATTAAAAACATAGGAAGAAGTGTTATAATTTCATTCATATAGGTCTTGTTCAAGTTGTTGTTAAACCACTTAACATAAAAGGAATTAATTCATGTATCTACCTCTTCCTTAGAGACGCTAGATTTTTGAATTATCACCCTAGTATTATTGGAATTATGGAATCAAGTTTGCACAATGGTCCAGTCCATTTCAATTGCTTTCTTGATTTCACATTAAGCCTTAGCGATCATAATTTGCTAAAAGCTTTAACTTTAAATATTAAAATTGTCGGCGAGATAACTCAAATGATTGAGGGTTCTCAGCCTCTTGCTTTGATTTATAGGATTTATTATAAGACCATGAAAACTAACTTAAATGTTCATGCTCTTAATAAAAGTCCTAATGATCAAACTGTCTTAATTCAAATTCAACTAGTGATGCTACTGTCTAGATCCCGAGAACCATCCTCTGGAAGGACATCATCTTACCTAGTAAATGGACTTTATCCAGTGAAATACCTCAACAACCTGTAGTCAATAACTTATTAAATATTGAAAACATTAGAAAATATTCTGATGGAACAGTCAAAATAAGTTTTAAAAGAAACAGAAGGCCAGTCATTATAGAAGATTTTACTAGTTCTTCAGCACCTTCAGTTCATACTCGAAGAGACATTAAAGTTCTCAGTAACCTTTCTATTAAAGATATAAAATTAAAAGGCATACTTAATCAAGGTCAAGCCATTCATCCTTGTTATACGCAAAATGATCAGGTTGAAGAAGAAAGTTCTTCTTCTCCGACATCTTCTGAGTATCCTACTCAATCTGATTTTGATGCTCCTATTAATAAACAATTAAGGGTCATTAAAAGAGATTTCGTACTTGATTGGGATAGTTTGGCTAAAGATTTTAATTCTAAATCTAATAAAAATAAAAGACATTTGTTTAGGTCTAATCACCCTACTGAGAAAGAACGAAATAAAATAGTTAAAAGATGGAAAAGATTTATAAAAAATGAACAAATAAACATTAATTTTTATGATTGGTATAAACAATATCAAAGTAAATGTAATGTCATCACTCAAACACAATGGGTCAGAGAAGATAAATCAAAGATTTCTTCTAGTCATCCGCCTTTAGAGTCTATTCTAATTCCGGTAAAAAAATACTTCAGTCATTGCTAGTCCTTTCAAAATTTCAGATAATAATAAAGATGATAAAAAGATTATTGAACAATTGAATTTTAGTAATCAATACCTAGCAACAGTTGGTAGACAACTTGATAGGATTGAAGAAAAATTTGAAGAAACCACTATTAAAAGGCCCGATTCAAAGATTGAACAACCTTTGATAAAATTACCAGAAAATAGACATAAGTTAGGTTTACCTAATCAAGATAATGAACTTACCCATGCTATTGATAAACTATTTAAAAAGCTCAAAAATGAAGCTAGTTCAAGTGGCATTATAGCTCTTATTGATCAGGTATAGAATCTGATAATGAAAGGAGTAGTTCCTCTGATCAGTCTAATACTGTTTCAGACCTGAATGACCAACTTAACAAATTAACTGTTAAAAATGCTAGTATTACCAGAAATTGGTACTCTAGACCCACTCCTCCGGATCTACAGTTCGAGGAAAGAAATCTAGATAAACAATTCTATGTGTCTTCTAATAAATTTATGAATGGAATATTGATGGATTTAGTGAACAAGAAATTTTAAATAAATTAAATCATATGCCCATGGTAGCTAATAGCTATATTACTAAGTTCAACAACTTGTCTCAACCAGACATTGTTGAATTAATAACTAGTGGATTTATTGGTATTCTTAGGTCTTGGTGGGAAAAACATCTCACTGAGGATTCTAGAATATCAATAATTCATGCTATCCAATTAGACGATGACGGTAATCCCATCTTTGATGAAGATGCTGGTATTGGTCCGCCTGACGGAGTTAATACTTTAATTTTCACTATTATTAAACATTTCATTGGAACTCCTAGTAATATCACTGAGAGAATTCATGATCAGCTTAGTAACCTCACTTGTCCCACTCTAAGTGATTTTAGGTGGTATAAAGATGTATTTACTTCACGAGTTATGATGCGCAATGATAGTAATAAACCATTCTGGAAAGAAAAATTTGTCAATGGTTTACCTTCATTGTTTGCTCATAAGGTTAGATAAGAGTTAAGTAAAAATTTAGGATACATTGATTATGATAATTTAACCTACGGTGATATTATAAGTAATATTCAAAAAATAGGTTTAAAGATGTGTATAGATTTCAAATTGGCTAAACAAGCTGGTAAAGACAAGAATAAAGCCAAATATGAGTTAGGAACGTTTTTGCGAAGAATATGGTTTACCCCATGTTGCTCCCTCTAGAAGAAAGCACAGGCATAAGCATGTTGAGTCTAGTAAATATCATAAATGCCATAAAAGAAAACATGGTCAAAATAAAATAGTAATCCAGACAATTATTATACTAAACCTAAGTCATCCCATAATAAATCAACTAAAAAATCTAAGAAGTTTGATAAAAGTAAAATAGTTTGCCACTGTTAACACCAAGATCTTTTACCGTGTCCCAATCACGTAAGATGCCCTGATCCTGCACAGTAAACACAGTCAACACCAAAAGCTTGACGACTGGACCGTCGGGGGATAGCTCAGGCGTGAGAGTTAGTACAGGCCGTTACAAGGGTTAACAATGGAGGATAAAATGTCTAGTGCTAGAGAGATAAGAATTGTGTGTTGTGTGTATACATACCTTTTCTTGAAGATTTTCTTGCTAGGTTATACTCTCTTGCCTGGTTTACCGTGCCACCAACTCTTATCTGACATAGCCCCCTACCTCTCCCTGATCTCAGCCGGATGCATGCAGGTTGTCACCTTTTTCTCATACTGTACATGTCGCCGGCCGAATAAAATCCCATCCACATTAATGATCTGCAGACTTTTGGTCAACAGCCTTCCTTTTTCATCATTACAAGTCAAAGACTTAGATATTAAAAGATCTAATGGATCAACCCATTGACCCGACCCAATATTAAGGAGATATAAGGTAAGGATTAGGCCCAATAACTTTAAGACCCAATAGTGGAGACCCAATGGACTAATTAAACAAATAAGCCCAATCCATAAGGCCCAATAGGAGAAATATCATGACCCAACATTGCCCCCTAGTTTTTTATCAAATAGGATATTTAATGGAAAACTATAAGTGGTCCATGACTTTATTGGGTTTGATAGGATTGAAATAAGCCCAAGATAAGATTTACCAAAGCCCAATCGATGGAAGACAAAAGTAAAGAGGAAACTAAAAGGATGGGTTAAAACCGGAAATCCAACTGGAGGGCCCAATCTACTAGATGTTTAAAACTCAATCCAGATGCAACCTTTCGAATTCGTGATCATGATTATCAATTAAATGTGCCGCCCTCGAATACTGTGTAACCGTTAGTATAAAAGATAAACTTTACCAAAGTTGACAGTTTTACCTGTCAATTTGAATTTCGGACCTTTGAGCCTTCTTTTTACCTCTCGAGCTTTCTTTCTCTTCTCTGCAAATCATTAACAATGATGGTCATTGGTACAAACCAGACTTCCCCAATCAAGGTAGTCCCCCTCACGACTGTTCAACCTAACCCCAATATAGAGACTTCGAGCTCCAACCCTCCAATCGTTACCCCTAGCAAGAAGAAAGTACTCTCGAAACCTCGGCCCACTCCTTCTAAATTCTTTATAAGCAAGGAAATGTTTACCCATGCAAATACTTCATCTACTGTCACCGAAATTGAATTACTAAAGCTTCGAGATCAATGCCATATTCCAAATACTCATCTGATAAGAGTTCCTAGGTCTGAGGAAAGAATGTATCAAAGGCCTGAAGGATGGACGGCTGTCCAGGTGACAATTCTCGAGAAAGGAATTAGGTTCCCTCTACACCCATTTCTAGTGACCATTCTAGGGTTCGTCGGCGTTGGGTTTGCCCAATTAGAGCCAAATTCTTTTATTCACATTCTGTCCTTCATTGCATTCTGTCATGAAGTCGGAGTCGAACCCACTCTTGACTTCTTTTTTACTGTTTATAAAATCGGTCAATCTCGCGAAAAAGGATTCAAAGTTATAAGTAAGCAGGCATCGAGAACAGGAGAGAAATTTGAAAAACGTTCATTGGTGAACACTCCTTCGAGCAATAGAGGGTGGCATGAAAAATGGTTTTACGTCAAGGGACCTGAAATTTCCTCCTTACCGAACTGGGCCACTGAAGAGAAGATTTTTGCCAATTTTGGAGACATTTTCGAAGAACGTGAGGCCAAAATGATGGAACTATTTGACAACTTCCCAAAGGAAGAATGGAAATATGGACTTCTTTCTAAGCAAGCGTGGTTATACGACCACAAATATAAGTATGGATTTACTTTATCAATATTTTGAAAATTGCTGTAGTATGGATTTTGATGTAAAACTGTTAATCTTCTGTAGTAACTTTGATTAAACCATCATCTTCGGAGGTGAAGGAGTTGGAGGATTTTCTAGCTGGAAAGTCCATAGAAGCCACTGCCGAATCCTCCCAACAGGAGATCCCTTCTGAAGATAATCTAGCTGGGAAATCTGCAGAGGTCGATGTTGACCCTTCCCAACTGGAGGCCACCTCTAAACTTAAACCACCTACTGAACCACCCATATCTAAACCCTTACTTCATAGGCTAGAAGCTGATGAACCCATTCTTCGGAAGTAGTCCTTAAGCTTCGTAGAAAGAAAAGAGCTACTCAAAAGCCCAAACTGATCTCTATACCTTCAGATTCTGAAACCCTTTCTGAATCTGAACCAATTATCGACCCGATACCACCCATTGTCAATCCAGTACCACCAATTATCGACTCGATACCACCAATTATCAACCCAACGCCACCAACAATCGACCCGATACCACCAATTGTCATCCCAACGCCACCACCTATCGACCCGATACCACCAATTGTCAACCCAATGCCACCAACTGTCAACCCAGTATCATCTCGAAGAAGTTTATTAGATCTACCTGCAGATGATCGAAGATAACTTCTTCGGATAAAAAACCTGAAAACCAAAATTACCCCTTTAACCCCCGATGAGCTTAGGATATCTCCTTCCAAAGTTTTTCCCCCAATAACTCTAGCGAATACTCAATCTGTTGATGAAAGGGAACGAATTGAGACCACTGTAACACCATCTCAGAAAAGAAAGCAACCGTCTGATAGTCATCCAAGCTCGAAATCTGTACCTTCACAAGTCCGCGACCCTACTCCAGCTCGATCTCCTTCCCCCGAAAATATATACACGGACCCTTCTCCCATTCGTGACCAACCTATGCCTCCCCCGAGGCCTTCATCACAAAAATTCCATGATGAGGCTATCGGAGCACCGACCTTGTGGCCTCGGTTCAATATAAATTTTCCTTTCTGGCTCTTTGATGCCTTCGTTCAGGAAACTGACGATCATCGATTTGATAGCCATACGAACGGGAATTTTCTTGATGAAGGCATGAGTTATTTGGCAAAGGTAAGTGACAGTTTCCTTGGTTAAACATCTCTTTTCCTGTTTTAAGTATCCCGAAATTATTTGGATATTATCGAAATATGCGAGCAATCTAATGTAGTCTTGAGCGTTACGTCCCCGGACATAAATGCCGAATCCGATGAGGAGACCATGAGAAGGGAGATCATAATGTTGGAGGCTTCATTAGCTCGGGAGAGAGATGAACACGAATCCGTTCTTCATGCCAATGAAAGCCTTCAGAGGGAATTGGCCTAAAACAAAGAAGATCTGAGGGGAACTCATGATGTGCTGATCTCAGTCAGAGAAGAATTGAAGATAACAAAAGCCAGCGAACAAAAATTGGCTAACATGAATGTTCGCTTTGTTGCAGAGACTGAAGCTCTGAAGAATAACAATGAGGGGCTTGCTGTAGCCAATCAAAAATTGTCAACACAACTCGGCGAAGTTTAGATGAAGGCTCGGGATGATAGGAAAACACATAGGGCCAAACGTCGTAAACTTCGTAGCAAAATAAGAGTGCTTAAAGAGCGAGATCCTCCTTTGACCGACGAGTTGTGTAAGCAGATACAGGCGGACTATCGTACGTTCGATGAGCTTGGCGCAGAAATTCTGAAGGTATATTACGAAGGATATGAAGATTGCCGAGGTCGAGGCAAGGAAAAGCTGGTTGCATCTTAATTGGACCCAGCCCTTCTTGACTCCGAGAATGAGGGTGCAGCCTGAGTCTGATGTTATTTTTAGTTTTTAGGATCTCTATCTTTTGTTGTTATCGAATTTGTTTTAAAAATTTTGTCTGTAAAGAAATTTAGTGAACTTGTTTAAGTGTTAATAAAATTTCAATTTTCTTTACCATGACTTCTGTTTACTTCGTTTCTTGTCAATAATTCAGCTGTTATAATCTTGAATGAACTTAACTCAGACTGTGAGTCAAATAAGGCATATAATAGTTAAGTTGAGAAATGAAATGAACTGAACTCAATGAGCTGAACTGAATGAACCGAACTCAACACTTGAACAAAATAAAGTAATGCATACTTATCAATTCCGAAGTGTGAGGCAGGTTGTGTATAAGGTGAATTCGGCTGATCCTCCTTGCACCATCAAGATCTCGTTTACCGTTCGGGGTAGAACAAGTATATAAGGACATTTGTTTACCACTCGGGGTAGAACAAGTATATAAGGACATTTGTTTACCACTAGGGTTAGAACAATTTTATAAGGGCCATGGAATTTGTCTGCCACACGGGGTAACAAATTCATAAGGACACTCCTGACAATAAGGCTGCCATCGAATGGTCAGCAAGTCCGACGATACCTCCTTACTTCAATGTCTTTTGTTTACCACTCGCGGTAAATCAAAATTAAAAAGGATCATGGAATTTGTCTACCACGCAGGGTATAACAAAACCATAAGGACACTCCTACCGAAGAGGCTACCATCGAATGGTCAGAGAGTCCACCCCGTCCTCCTTACTTCGGTGCCTATTGATTTACCACCCTCGGTAAAAGCAATATAAAAAGGACCATAGGATTTGTCTACCACACGGGGTAACAAATAAATAGGCTACCATCGAATGGCCAATGATTCCGACCATACCTCCTTACACCATTATGAACTTAGTATAAATAGGAAGAAGATCATTTGTGAAAAGGTGAATTTTTATTGATGCTGAACAATCATATACAGACTTCCGGTAAACTGACTCGATCTTTACTGGAAATATTTCTGAAGTCTTCCAGCATGCCAGGTGTTCTTGATCTCGGACCCATCTAATGCCTTTAATCGATAAGTCTCTGGCTTTGGTACGTCGACCACCTCATACGGCCCTTCCCAGTTCGGCATCAGCTTTCCCGTGTTCTGAGGTGTAGATGTTTCAGCCTCTCTGAGGACGAAGTCCCCTACTTCAAATCTACGAAGCTTGACTCCCTTGTTGTAATGTTTAGCTACTCTTCATTGGTAGGCTTCCAACTTGACCAAAGCCACTTCTCTGACTTCTTCTAACAAATCCAAGTTGGCCTTTAGTCCTTCGTCGTTGTAGATCTCTTTGAATTGACTGACCCAAAGACTTGGAGATCCAATTTTGACAGGGACTAGGGCATCAGTTCCATGGGCCAATCGAAAAGGTGAATCCCCGGTTGGTAGTCCTCGGTGTGGTCCGATAAGCCCATAGTACACTGAGCAGCTCCTCTGGCCATCTTCCTTTAGCTTCGTCCAGTCTGCGCTTGATCCCGTTCAGCAGTGTTCTGTTTGTCACCTCAACTTGCCCGTTTGACTGTGGATGAGCCACCGAAGTCTTCTTATGCTGAACCCCCAGCTCCTTTAAAAATCCTTCAAATTTAGATCCCACGAACTGGCGACCGTTGTCCGATATCACCACTTTAGGAATTCTAAAGCGAAATACTACGGACTCTTTCATGAATTTTAAGCACTCTTGCTCCGTTATCAACCGAAGTGGCTTCGCCTCTACCTACTTGGTCATGTAATCAATAGCAACTATGACAAAACTGACTTGACCTTTTGCTTTAGGCAACGGACCTAATATATCAACCCCCAGATAGCAAAGGGTATAGAAGATAAAATCGAGTATAGCTCTTCTGGTGGCTGATGTGGGATCGGACTGTTGAGCTGGCATTTTTCACACTTCTTGACATACTCTGTAGCTTCCTTGAAAATTGTAGGCCAATAGTATCCCTGTCGAAGTACTTTATAAGCCAAAGACTTGGCAGCCATATGATCACCGCAAATGCCCTCGTGGACTTCCCGAAGAGCATACTCAGCTTCAGACAGAACTAGACACTTCAATAATGGTGACAAAAATGCCCTTCGATAAAGATCCCCATCAATAAGAATGAAGTTGGCACTCTTGTACTTGATCTTCTTTGCCAGCATCTGATCCGAATGAAGGATGCCATCTGCCAAATATTCGATGTAGGGAGTTATCCAACAGTTAGATCGTTTGATACACATCACCGCTTCATGCTGGATACTCGGCTGCTGCAAAAATTCCAAATAAACCGATCCGTTGAAAACATCTGCATCCGTAGTGGCCAGCTTCGACAGTGCATCGGCAATGGAATTGTCGTTACGCTCTATGCCCTGAAACTCATAAGAAACAAAATACTGAAGTCGGTCTTTTAATTCTGCCAGATACTTGATCATCCTGGTCCCACGAGCTTCATAATCTCCCGACAGTTGTTTGACGACCAACTGAGAGTCACTGTAAATGATCATCTTCTGGACTTCTAGACTCTTCGCCAGTCGAACTCCTGCTAGCACTGCTTCATACTCGGCCTCGTTGTTTGTTGCTTCATACTCCTGCTAGATCATCTTCTGGACTTCTAAACAAAACATCTGATTGCTTGCTGCACCTTGAATCCCTCTAGACTTGTCAAGATAATCCCTGCCCCACTAACATTCACCGTAGAGGACCCATCTGCATACAGCGTCCATGTATTCTGACCATGTTAAAGAACTGCAACCACTCGATCGGACGTCTCAGCTTCTGGCAGCCCAGCGTCTGCTTCAGAGAATGAACATTCTACCATGAAATCGGCCAAGGCTTGACCTTTGATAGCAGTTCGGTGATGATATTCAATAAAAAATTGTGATAATTCTATAGTCAATGCTGCTAATCTCCCCGAGACTTCTGGTTTGCTCATCACCTTCTTCAATGGTTGATCCGTGTAGACGACCAGGAGCCGACCTTGAAAATATTGCCGAAGCTTTCGACTAGCAATTATTAAAGCAAAGGTAAATTTTTCTATATTGGGGTACCTGGTTTAAGTATCTCTTAGGACATGGCTGACATAATAGACTGGATGCTGCTTCCCACTGAATTCCCAAACCAGTACTGCTCCAACTGCCAATGATCTAGCTGCCAGATATAAATACAAAGTCTCAGCTGGGGCAGGTTTCATCAATAAAGGAGCCGAAGACAGATATGTCTTTATGCCTTGGAAGGCGTCTTCACACTCCAAAGTCCACTGGAATGTCTTCGCATTCTTCAGTCCCTTCAGTGTGTCGAAGAACGGTAAGCATCTCTCTGCGTATTTGGACATGAACCTCCTCAAAACTGCAATCTGACCAGTCAGACGTTGAACGTCTTTGAATGACTGAGGAGTCTTCATGTCTAGAATGGCCTGGATCTTTTCCGGATTGGCCTCAATGCCTCTTTGACTAACCAGGTAGCCCAGAAACTTCCCTGCACCGAGCCCGAAGGTACACTTTGTAGGATTGAGCCTCAATTTGTGATGGCGGACTGTTTGAAAGCATTCCTCCAGATCATCCAAATGCTTCTGAACCATCTTGCTCTTTACGATCATGTCATCCACGTACACCTCCATGTTCTTTCCCAGCTGCTTCTGGAAGACAAAGTTCATCATCCTCTGATAGGTGGCTCCAGCATTTATCAGGCCGAAGGTCATCTTCTTATAGGCGTACACCGATCGGTGTGTGATGAATGTTGTCTTTGGGATGTCCTCCTTGCACATAGAAATTTGATGATAACCTGAAAAAGCATCCATAAAGCTTAGTAGTGCATACCCCAAAGTCGCATCAATAAGTTGGTCTATATGGGGTAAAGGATAGAAGTCCTTTGGGCATGCTTTGTTCAGATCTGTGTAGTCAATGCAAACTCTCCATTTCCCATTCTGCTTCTGCACCAGCACTACATTTGCCATGCATTCCGGATAGTCGATCTCGAAGATGAAGTCAGCGGCTATCAGCTTCGCGATCTCCTCATCAATGATCCTTTGACGTTCAGGTGCAAAGATCCGCCTTTTCTGCTGAACTGGCTTCTTCGACGGATCCACATCCAGCTGATGTTCGGCAATCTTTTGACTAATCCTAGGCATATCATGTGGTTCCCATGAAAAGATGTCTGCATAGCAGCGAAGAAGCTCTATAAGATTTGTCCGGAGAGGTTCCGGCAAACCTGAACCAATCTTCACTATCTTGTCTTTCTTTCCAAGGACCAGCTCGATCTCCTTTGTCTCCCCTGTAGGAATAACCAATGGCTCCAAACTGCTTTCAGTAAAGGGCTCGATCTCAATTGCCATGGTTTGCTTCTGCTTGTTGACCCCTACTCCCGAGGAAATGACAGCATTCCGATAACAGCGTCGGGCCAGATCCAAATCCCCTGCTACCTCTCCCACTCCATGTGCCGTAGGGAATTTGATTTTGAAATGAGGGATGGAAGTCACTGCTTGGAGAGCAGTCAAGGTAGGTCTTCCCAGTATGGCGTTGTAGGCAGAATCTACATGCATAACATAAAATTTACATGTTATTTCTACCTGTTGTGGAGCAGTATCGAAGATGACCGGTAGCTCAATAGTCCCTGCCACTCTGACCGGATCGTTGCTGAAGCCATATAGGGGAGCCTCATACCCAACCTCCATCTTTCGCCCATCAAGATGCATCCTCTGATAGGCATGGGTATACAGAATATCCACCGAAGACCCGTTATATATCATCATACGTTTCACATCTACCGAATCATCTTGTGCAGTGATCACTAGTGCTCCTTCATGGGGTTTGATGGGTTCTGAAGGGTAATCTGCATCGGTGAAGGATATAATAGTTCCTAGAAACGGTCTGTCGATCTTCGGGGGAACACCTGCCACGGACATGACTGAATCTAGATATCCCCTTCTCTTCTTTCCTACCAACTTCCCTGCTGTCCCCCCGGTTATTACATCAACAACATGCCTTAGTGGCTGATTTGGAGGAGGTTGTATGGGGGGAGCTATTTGAACTGTCTGAACGGTACGGTCTACGTTCGGCTGGTCTCTTTCGGCCACGTATTGGACCAGCGCACCACTTTGAACCTTCCTCTCCACAAAATCTTTCAAATTACAACATTCGTTAGTATCGTGACCCGTAGCTTGATGATAGCCACAATATTTCTGAGTATTGCCTTATCCTGGTTTGAAGTTATCACGAGGTGGTTCGAAGAACGACTCGCCCCTGATCTGATCCAAAATTACTGACCTTTCCGTATTCAGCATGGTGTAGACCTTATTCACCTTCGGGGCAGAAGCAGGTGGGCGATTATTTCCTTGTCGCCATGTGTTATTGTACTTCTTCGAGCTGCCCTCCGACCGATCATTATACCCCCCCCACCTTCTTTTGATCGTTCTCGGTCTTGGGAGTATCGGCCTCCCTTGTTCGGTCCGAGGAAGGTCGTTTAAGGCTATTCATGGCCTCCTCCACCACGATATAACCTTCTGCCTTATCGAAGGCTTCTACCAAACTCTTCGGATGGTGAAACATCAGCTTATTCACCAACTTTTCAGACTTTACCAGATCCAGCCCGTTCTGAAATAAACCTACAGCCTGCAGATCATTGAGGTCTGACACCTGGCCGACTGCTTCCCTGAACCTCTTCACGTACTGACCCAAAGACTCATCGGTGAATTGTTTGACCTGTGCTAGTGAACCTGTGGGCTTCCCTCTTCTTCGGTTGCTCCCGAAACGGGCATGGAATTTGTCACACAGCTCAGACCAGGAAGACACTGAATCTGCTGGCAGAGTCCCCATCCACTGTCTTGCATCCTTTCTTAACGTTGTAACGAACATATGGCATTTAGCAGCATCGGTAAAATCATAATAGTCCATCAGCCGGTCAAATGCCTGGCTATGGTCATAAGGGTCTCCAGACCCATCGTAACTCTCCATGTGAGGCAACTTCTTGGTGGTGTCTGCCTTCTCTTTAAGAATATCCGAAGAAAATGGTTTGCTACTGTTAACGCAAAAATAGTTTGCCATTGTTAACGCCAAGATCTTTTGCCGCGTCCCAATCACGTAAGACACCCTGATCACCCACGAGAAACACGATCAACACCAAAAGCTTGACAATTTGGGACCGCTTGGGATAGCTTCAGCGTGAGAGTCGATCAGTCGTTACAAGGGTTAACAATGGAGGATAAAATGTCTAGTGCTAGAGAGATAAGAATTGTGTGTTGTGTGTATGCGTACCTTTTCTTGGAGATTTTCTTGCTAGGTTATACTCTCTTGCCTGGTTTACCGTGCCACCAACTCTTATCTGACACAGCCCCTACCTCTCCCTGATCTCAGCCGGATGCATGCAGGTTGTCACCTTTTTCTCCTACTGTACATGTCGCCGGCCGGATAAAATCCCATCCACATTAATGATCTGCAGACTTTTGGTCAACAACCTTCCTTTTTCATCATTACAAGTCAAAGACTTAGATATTAAAAGATCTAATGGATCAACCCATTGACCCGGCCCAATATTAAGGAGATATAAGGTAAGGATTAGGCCCAATAACTTTAAGACCCAATAGTGGAGACCCAATGGACTAATTAAACAAATAAGCCCAATCCATAAGGCCCAATAGGAGAAATATCATGACCCAACAGCCACAATTGCGGGCAAAAGGGGCACTACAAAAGTGAGTGCAGAGTTAAGCAAAAGTTAGCTCAGTTAAATATTTCAACAGAAGACACTGAACAATTGTTAGAGTTAATACATATTGAAAACAATGTCAGCAATGATGAAGCGTCTGATATTCCTGACTCTTCGAGTAGCAGCACTTGTAACGATGAATCAAATAGTGAAAACGAAGTTACGGTATGTGCTGAGGAATGCAGTAATAACTATTGTAAAAGAGTAAATGTGATTACCAAAGAGGAAGAAGAAAGCTCTTTGTTAATTGATTTAATTAGTAAAATTATTGATCCTGAATTAAAAATTCAATACACAAAGCAACTAAAAGAATTATTCACCAAAGATAAAAAAAAGTCGCAGATAAGATGATCAGGGTCAAAGAGAAGCCTATCTTTATTCTTAACAAAACTCTTGAGAGGTTTAAATCCCCTGTTAAGGAAGTCACCCTCCCAGAATTAAATCAAGAGGTTATCAAACTCAAAAAAGAAATTTCTAATTTGAAAATAAACGTTTCTAACTTAAGAAAAGAAATTGAAGATAAGAAGTCAGATCTCCAAGTTCATGATTCTTCCTCTAGTGAAGAAGATCTTGATATTCCTGAGTCATATGGAATTAAGGATGAGGCTGATATTTTTATTCAAGGTCTCTCCCATAAAAGAATTAAGGATATCACCATTCAAAAATGGTATATCTCCATTAATTTAGTCGTTGATAAAACTTTCTCAATACAGCTCCCTGCCTTAGTTGACACTGGTGCAGATCTGAACTGTATTCAAGAAGGTCTTATCCCCACTAGATATTATAAGAAACTAGTGAAAAACTAAATTCAGCCAATGGTAGTCAAATGAAAATAAAGTATAAGTTACATAAAGTTCATATCATCATGGGACTAGCTTAGAAGAATGCGGTATAATTATCCGTAACAAGTTGCCTCACGAAGTTAAAAGATCCGGTAGTTTTACTATTAGTGCAACATTGGTAATCAATTTTCGGGGAGAGCATTATGTGATTTGGGGGCCAGTATAAATTTGATGCCATTATCAGTCTACAGTTAGTTTGGACTCAAGGCACCATAACATCTAGAGGCTCGGATTTGGCATTTTACAAAATCTGGAAAAAAGTTCAACAGTCGTCTGGCAACGAATGTCAGGTCCCATAGATCTTGGCCTGTTGTGTGTTTTTGTTATTTTAAGCGTTGATCTTGTAGTATGCTATGAGATCTTTGCTCTGGTTTAAGAATCAGGCCTAGATCAGTTATAGATTTTAAGTTATAACCGGTCAAAGGTCGTTGACCGGCATTGACCGGGCCATTTCTGGGTTACCCAGAAAGTTTCCAGGTCGGTCTGACAGTAGGTTTATGGCCTTGGATCTTGCAGGTGTTAGCTTATTTGTTGTTTTTGTTGTAATAGCTTTGTACTATGGTATATGGACTTCACGATTAAGCTTGTAGATCGCCTAAATAGCTAATGGATCGAAGTCAGTGGAAGGTCAAACCAGGCCAGAAGATCACGAACTTAGTTTTCTGGGTAACCCAGAAAACTTAAGAGCATGATCTCTGACAAGGTTTGACCAACTTATATCTTTTGATGTTGTTGTTGTTTAATCGGTTTTATGTAATGGATCTCTAGCCTTACATGTTGTTTACACACTGAAGGTTTTAAATCACAAAAACATCAACAGAATTGCAAGTTGTGGAAGCCCAAAAGTGCATGCTCGGCTGTTCTTCATTTTCGGGCAACCCGAAATGAAGAAACGACCTCTCAACAACTACTTTAGGCCCTTAGATCTTCTTTATTATGCATGTTATGAATTGGTTTGTTGTTGCAAGTTGTAGTCCTGAACTAGCACTTTAATATCTGACCAGAAGCATGCCTTGAATCATCATATATTAAGATTAATAGTTGGTCAAAGTAGTAACCATGAAAACTGTGTATGACGTTCAAGATTTAGCCAAGAACACGAAGAACACCTATAGCGACGGTTCTGTCGCTATAGGCAGTCTTTAGCAACACTTTTATTAAAATTAATTATTTTAATGCTGAAAATTATTTAAAAATAGTAATTAATTTTCGAAAATTACAAAAATTATTTTAAAATTTAGTTTTAAGTTATAAAAATTAAATATTAATAATTTGAAATATTTTTCATAAATATTAGTATTTATTTAAATATTATTGATAATTAATTTATTTATTAAATGCATTAAATTAATTAATTAAAATGATTTTATTATATTAAAAATCATTTTAAATGATAATAAGTTATTTAAAAATATTTTAAGTTATAAAATATAATTTTAATATTTTAAAGCAAATTTCATTAATTATTTAATATTAATGATCATTAATTTATTTATTAAATGAATTAAATAAATTAATTAAAAATGATTTTATTATATTAAAAATCATTTTAAATAATAATAAGGTATTTAAAAATATTTTAAGTTATAAAATATAACTTTTATGATAAATTTCATTAATTAATTATTATTAATGATATTAAAGTTATTTAATAATTATATTAAATAATTTAGTTTAAAAATGATTTTAATATTATAATAATCATTTTAAATGAAAATAAAGTGTTTAAAGATATTTTAAGTTATAAAATATAACTTTTAATATTTAAAGGATAATTTCATTAATAATTTAATATTAATAATTATTAATTTATTGTTAATGATATTAAATTTATTTAATAATTATATTAAATAAATAGTTTAAAAATGGTTTTATTAATTTAAAAATCATTTAAAAGGATATTAATGAATTAAAAATATTTTAAGTTATAATTGATGACTTTTAATATTTTGATAAATAGTACATTAATAATTTCATATTAATGGTAATTATTTAAAATGATTTTAAATGTTTTAAAAATCATTTAAGGGTAATATAAATACTTTAAAAATATTCTAAGTTATTATAAATAACTTTAATATTTTGGCAATAGTTTCATTAATAGTTTAATATTAATTAAATATTAATGATAATAGAATTATTTAATATTTAAATCATTTAATAATGATTCCGATGTTTGAAAATTCATGATTAATTATAATAAATATTTTAAAATTATATTAAGTTATTTAAAAATAATATAACTGATACTAAGTTACAGGACAGAGTCTTAGACTCGATAATTACCCGATAAAGTCGTCGATAGACCGACATGTTTCAGAAATTGATCTGAACTTAGATAATTTAATTAGATATGTGATTATTTGTGATTACATGGTTGTTAAACATGGGTAATAATGTGATTAGGTTATTTGTTGACTGTGAAATGCAGTACTATCTGTTATAGTATATTGTTCTAATCAAACGAATGATCTGATTAATGATAGGTCGTGATATAAACGATAAAACTAAGTTGTGAGCTCGTAAGCGATCAAGATCAAAAGTATCTTACCTTTGCATTTTCTTTATGCAATGGACATGAATAAGAATATTTATGAATTATATTATTACTGTACAGATTATTAACCTTATATTATATACGCTCATTGATTATCAACATGTAATATGGTAATTCAGATATATATTCTGTTCGTTAATTTCTATAAATGGTTATACAAGTGTCCCCACTTGGATAATCATTGTATTTAACCACATGTTGATATACCTTTGTCAATTACCCGTATACATATATGTTGAATTATAGATTATTGTTGAACAAGATAAAACCTTTGATTTGGAACCTAGACAAGTATGAACATCCCTACACGGGAAAACTGTTTATGCACCCAAGGTGGACAGAGTGAACGATACCCTCGTTCTTGCATGTAGTATTAATCAATGCAGGGCATAAAGGGCTGATCACCCCCCGTGCCCGTAAGTTATGGTGGCTTGAAGATGAATTTATGTTTACCCTTTTCGAAAATGATAACAATGTTCATAGCATGTCACCATAACCCTAGTTGTAGTCAATATGTAGTTTCAAAAATTTGAAAGAGAATTGTTATGTTATTACTATCGGTTCAGATTACTTCACAACTGTTGATTTGTTGTAGAAGGGTAGTATAAAGTAAACATTTAAATTCTTTCAGCTTATATATATAATTGTTATTACTTGTTGGACACTCAAATGTTCATCCTTGCTTAATTTAAATGTTTTCAGCTAAGGGTGAACAACCAGAGAGCTCTGCTAAGAATAAGGGAAAGGGAAAGGTTGTTGAATGAACGAAATGCTATGTTATGTAATAGTTAACTTTATTAAGACAAATATGATATATATATATATATATATATATATTATCTATCATGGGTTGTAATGAATGTTTAAAGGTTACGTACTTAAGATTCAGACTCTGATGATATGTAAATTAAGTTGATCTTTATATTATTATTATTATTATTAGTATTATTTCGCTCATAGAAATGGTATCGTAAAGCACCGAGTTTGGGTTTCAAGTACCCAGATTTGGAGGCTCTACAATACCAACTAGGGGCTCTGTCTCATTCGGTCCAATCATCAACATCAATAAAATCAAACTTTGGTAAAATAAGTCGACTAAATGTCATTATTTTCCTAAAACCTCACCCTTTAATTAAACCAATTGACACATCGAAATAAAGGGTAAAAAGGAAAATAAGGAAAAAATAATCAAATAGAAAAAGAGAACTCAAATTTTTCCCGGCGTCGACACAGATGAGACGGGAACTAATTCATTAGTTTTAGGTGGGGAACCACTCAGTTTACTATATTGATAACTGTTGAGAACTCAATTTGTGTTGTGTTTTGTATATGTATGTCAAAAAGGTGGTTATTTTCACATATGTATTCGTGTATAATGAGTTAAGTCCTAGAAATGTTATAAGATATTTTGTTGTTAATATATATGAGAATATAGATATTATTAATGTTTTAAAATGATAAGATTCGGAATTATTCCTGTTATTTTAGTTACTTCATAACTATTGTTCAGTTATTAAAGTTTTCTAATGAAAGAATATTTGATTCTTGAATTTGTTGTTATTCAGCTGCTATAACTTGTTGGGCAATTGAATGCTCACACTTGTTTAAAATAAAAATATTTTCAGCGAAGCTAGAAAGAACTAAAGAATTCGGTGAAGACTGGGGAGAAGATCAGGTTATCGACTTGAAGAGTAATTGTTAAACTTTATATGTATCTATTGTGGCGGAAAAAAGTTACAAGTGTATTAAGGAAGTAAATAAATGATGTAATTGTTTATTATTTGTAAGAATTTGATGATTTTAAGGTAATAGAATTTAGGATTAGAAGAAATATATTGTAATATTTTGAAGATTTAATTATATTTTAAGAATCTATGGATGTGTGTATGGAATGAGTAGCACCGTAACGTACCGAACTCGGGTTTGAGGAAAGACCGTGTTTCGAGGGCGTCACAGTTGGTATTAGAGCTAATAGGTTAGAAACCTTAGGTGTGGAACCTTAGGCTATAACCTGAGAGAAACTATTGAAGATAGTAATGAGATAAACTCAGAAAGAATTTTAAGGAATGAATTGAGAAAAGTCATCAAAAAGAGATAAAAATAAAATGATATATTGTTATGTTATACTAATTATATGCTATTAAGGTAGGTTCGTGGCTCATAATTATATGGTATATTTTTGAGCCTCTAGACGTATGGACAGCTCTTAATTTGTTCTTGAACTACATATTTCTATGACAAGTTCTTGAACTCATATTATTGTGGTTAGTTTCTGAACTCATAAGGTATGGTAAGTTCTCTAAATGAAGCATTATTGCTAAAATTATAAGCTATTAAAATTGATTGATAGAAGAAGGAAGTAGAGCTAATCTTGTTGTTAAGGAGAAGCTAGTAGTTGTACCTAAGCAAATGGTTGTTGTATTAACTAAAGATGAATAAGAGAGATGGAGATAGCAAACTCTGAAGTGAGTTAAAAATGAACAACCCTAAGGTATAGGGAATTATGTAAGAGGGTGTTAAAGCCATATAGTACTAACACATGAGCAAGACACAAGTTGGTGTCAATCTAAGAATTAGACACAAGTTGGTGTCAACTCCAAAGTAAAAACACAAGTTGGTGTTAACTGAAGAGTAAATCACAAGTTGGTGATAATTCATGTGCAAGATACAAGTTGGTATCATTGATAAAGTTGGTATCAAATACACACAAGTTGGTGTCAGTCAGATACAAGTTGGTATCAAACAAACACAAGTTGATGTTAAACCCAAACGCAGATAGACATTTGAAAATGTAGAGTTTTGAGAAGTAAGAAATTTCCTATTAGCTAAGTAATAGGAAATATTTAAGTTGGGAAAAGTAGTAAAGAGGACCCGAGAGAGAGAGAAAGAGGGTCAAAAGATGTAAAAACGAAATATTAAGTCCGAGAACTATAGGACCTTTTTGAAGTAATAGAGTGATTATGTATGAAATAGCAGGAAGCTATAAAATGAAAAGTATGGTTTATTATGAAATGTATATTAATATAAATATGTGTATTAATACGTGTTATGTGATAAGTAAATTTGTAGCATTAATAATGATGCTTTAAAATGAAGGATGAGAAAATAATATATGTTATTACACAGAACAATGCCACCAAGAAGAGATCAAAGTGATCATGAAGGGATAAAGAGTGAGAATAGAGATCAAGCAAACAAAATGAAACAGTTTGTGGATCTTCTGATAAGGGATATAAATAGAAACTCCGCCGGAGTAAGTAATCCTCAAGCTGTATCGGTGGCAAGTTTTAAATATTTTAAAAATGTGCGACCTCCTGAGTTTAAGGGGACTACTGAGCCTATATAGGCTCAATCATGGATTAAGGAGATTGAAAATGCATTTATTGTCGACAAATTAGAAGAGAAGCAAAAGACGGCTTTTATTACCTATATGTTAAAAAAGTGAAGCTAACTTCTGGTGGGAGGCAAACAAAAACAGAGCGGGAGAGAATGTAGTAGCATGGAAACGGTTCAAGGAGTTTTTCTTCGAGAACTATTTTCCCAAAAGGTATGTAAAGTATAATGGAAATGAAATTCTTAGAGTTGAAGTAAGGCGATATGTCAGTACCCCAATATACTGCCAAGTTCAATGAATTGGCGAGGTTTACTCCACATCAAGTGGACACTTAGGAGAGAAAGGCGCATAGGTTTAAACAAGTTTTGAAGCCTTTGCTTTACAAGAAGTTATCAGTGTTTCAAATAGATTCATTTGGAATAATTTTAGAGAAGGCTATAATAGCCGAGGGAGAAAATAAGGCATTAAGCTAATTCAGTTAAGATGGACAAAGTAAGAAAGATAGGGAAGGAGATAAAGCTGAGGGAAGCTGTAAGCGAAAGAAGTGTAATAGTTTAAAGGATAATCAGCGAAACCTAAAGAAAAAAGGTCAAGTTTGTGAGAATTGTTGTAAGTATCATACGGGTGTATGTACGAAAGCTAAGAATATATGTTATAATTGTGGGCAAGAGGAACATATCTCTCCTGATTTCCCTAATCTAAAGAAAGGTGTATGTTTTATTTGTGGATCAGTGGATCTTCAAGCGAGGAATTTTCCGAAGAAAGTGACAGGTGGAAAGAGCAGTGGAAAATTAGCACTCGCTAAGTTTATGAATATATAGAATCATACATTTGATAAAGTTTGTAAGAATAAGTCATTTATGTTTTTATGTAATTTTGTAATAGTGATTCCGGAGACGAAATTCTTATAAAGGGGTAAGAATGTGACAACCCGAGAAATAGGATAGTCTTGTAAATTATACTTAAGAATTATTATTGAATAAAATGATTTTTTATTGATAATAATTTGTGTTGTGTGTTTAAAAGCCTTATTATGACCTAGAATGTGTTTATTTGTATTCTATAATTTTGAGATTCGTATAAGTAAATAAAAAAATTCTAGATAAAGATGTAAAAACACTATTCACCCAAAAAAGCTTTTGTGTTTTTTCAATTTTTCAAAAAGCGCATTAATGTTAATATGATGAGGAAAGACGGAATATCCAATAAATTTTGGAAACGAAAAATGCAATTTTTAGCCTATGTAACAAATTTCAAAAAGTTAAAAAAGTATTATACAAGAATAATACAACGTATAATACGAGAATAATATGAAGTATAATTCGCATATAATACAAAAATTATACGATATAAATACAAAAGTCAAAGTCAACGATTGCAGCTAACTAATTGGTTAAATTAACCAAACTAAGTGAGGATGATTAAGTTAGGCTAATCAAACCCTAACTAATCCAAATGGACCAATGGGAGGGGAGTGCTTCCAAGGGAATTTATTCATCCCACCCCCCACCAATTAACCACACCATTTAACCATGGTTAGTTGGTTAGATGGTGGTTAAGTTAAGGAAACTTAAGGGCTAAGTCTCAGGTGATATTTGTGGCTTAATGTCCATTATACCCCAACTCGTGCAAAGCTTATATATAGAAAGCCATTTCCTTCATTAATCCTACCAATTCACAATCCAAGAGAAAAGACTCTTCATATTTTGAGAGAGAAAGGGAGGGAGCTCGAAATTTCAAGAGAAAAGAAAGAAGAAGATTACCAATCTAATCATCTACCAAGTCTAAGTAATAAATAAAGGTAATAAATCCTATCTTTAATCCATTCTTTTGAGTTTTATATGTACAAATTACATAACTTATAAAATTGGAAGTATAAGATGGTGGAAGATGATGTTAATATGGTTTAACCATGCTAATATGTATGAAAAATAGAAGTAATAAGAACTTGAATCCTAACTTCATCAATTTCTTTTATAGCTTTCCATGTAGTTATGAAGTGCTTTGTTGGTGGTTGGATGATTCATATGAATCAAGAGTGATTCGGAGAAATAAGAAAGAATTAGTGGACTTAAATCACTAATATACGTATGTAAAGGGAAATTATAGTTGAAATAAATGAGCTAAACAAAGAACGAATGAAGAACGTGTTAATTGTTGTTAATGGACAAGTTTAAAACCAGTGCTCGTATGTTGTTAATGGACAAATTGAAAACCATTGTTAGTAAGTTAGTTTTTAATATCCGAGTAGAAGGATATAGAGGTGTATGAGTTATTGAAATGTTCCAATAGGAACGGATTAAAAATGTATTATAACGAAGTTATGGCAAAAATTTGAGTAAAAGACGTTAAACGTCAAAATCCTAGTTCGGTATGATTTTCGGACGAATTTAGAATGCAAGTTAATGATTCCGAATAATTAAGGTTTCATAAAAATGGTGTAGAATGTAGAAAAGTTGAGCCGTAGGCTCAGAAATGAACTCAATTCGGGTTCGAATGAGTAAATTATGAAGAAATGAAAAATAAATGTACCGAACGCAAAGTTGAAAACTGAGCAACGGAGGACTTTTGAGCTAATTTAAAGTCTTGTTAGAGAATTCAAGAAATTATTTTGTCTGGCGGGGAATTGTAGTATGTAGTAAGAGCAAGAAATTGGCTCAAGAACGGACTCATTCCGATGTCGGGTGAGAAAGTTACAAGGTGCGAAAGTAGGAGCTGGAAGTGTTGCACAACACTAAGGCTTGAAAAATTGGAAATTTGGGTTGGCACCGCAGTGCCGGATTCCTAGTTCATTTGGGCATCATGACGCTTTAGGTGCGATGGTAGGGGAAATGTTGGCGTCGCTTGGTGATTGTAGGCATAAACTAGAAGAAGTCATGTAGCCGTGTTAGGTCAAAGCCCAGTGATGAGTTGTTTCGAACTCAAAGATTGGGTGTTTGTATAGAATGATAATGAACATGAATGTTCTATAAATGTATCACCACAACAAGTGATTAAAAACTTACGCAATGGTTGAATGTGAGTTTAAAAGGTAAACAATGTAAGCGTAAAATACTTAAACCAATGAAGACATTTAGTGTGCACGTAAGATGAATGTACTTAGCATGCACACAAGTGTATGGTTCTGACGTAGCATATTAGAGTCGGGTGTAGGACGTGTAAATATCGTAATGCCAAAAGACAGCTTTAAAAGTTTGGTCGTGTAAATTTATAAAACGTGAATCATATAAAATGAAATGAAGGTAATAAGATCATAAAAGGGGACTTTGAAATTTATGTCTTAGCTATGAATGAAGTTAAGAGAATAATATACTGGGGTGTATAAGATTGCATACGTTACTTCGAGTTATAAAACTCGAGCATCGTAAATTATGAAATGAGTTAAAGTAAATTCAATTAAACCAATATGAGGGTCAATATATGACTAATTGGTATGTGGTCCTTATGTGATATATAGGGACGTAGAAGAACAATATAGCGTAAGTTGTAAGCAATGCTTAAGGCAAGTTTCCTAACTTCATTCATGTTATGGAATTGAATGCAAGTTTGCAAAACTTACTCAAATGTTATAACTAAGCAAGTTTTTATATATGTGCAAATGGGTTATATTCGTACAAGATGTTCAACATAAATGGTGTTATGTGCCAATTTCTGCACTTATGTGTTTTTGAGATGAACTGTTATATGATTGAATTGTTCAAATTGCAAGAATTTTGTTTAATCGTGAACTGCATTAAGAATGAGTCTGTGCTGATTATTTTGGCTAGACAGGATGTTAATAAGGCAATTGAGTTAAGGTATATGTACAATCATGCTTTTTAATCGTTAACTTGTAGTAACTAAGTTAAACAACTCATTTGTATGGGCAGAGGTTTAAGATGGATTAGGAACCAATCTAGTTCATTATTAAGACAGTGTAGATGAGACAGGAAACTAATTTATTAGTTTTAGGTGGGGATCGAACCACTCAGTTTACTATATTGATAATTGTTGAGAATTCGGTTTGTGATGTGTTTTGAAAATATGTATGTCGAAAAGGTGATTATTTTCACATATGTATTTGTGTAGAATGAGTTCAGTCCTAGAAATGTTATAAGATATTTTGTTGTTAATATATATGAGAATATAGATATTATTAATGTTTTAAAATGATAGGAATCAGAATTATTCCTGTTATTCGAGTTGCTTCATAACTATTGTTCAGTTATTGAAGTTTTCTAATGAAAGAATATTTGATTCTTGAATTTGTTGTTATTCAACTACTATAACTTGTTGGGCAATTGAATGCTCACACTTGCTTAAAATAAAAATATTTTTAGCAAAGTTAGAAAGAACTAAAGAATTCAGTGAAGATTGAGGAGAATATCAAGTTATCGACTTGAAGAGTAATTGTTAAACTTTATATGTATCTGTTGTGGCGGATAAAAGTCACAAGTGTATTAAGGAAGTAAATAAATGATGTAATTGTTTATTATTTATTAGAATTTGAAGATTTTAAGGTAATAAAATCTGGATTAGAAGAAATATATTGTAATATTTTAAAGATTTAATTATATTTTAAGAATGTATGAATGTGTGTATGGAATGAGTAGCACTGTAACGCACCGAACTCGGGTTTGAGGAAAGACCGGGTTTCGGGGACGTCACAATAATGGTGACTATGGTAACCGTGATAATGACGACGATAACAATGATGAAATTAAAATATTTGAAAATTCAAGTCGAGTGAGGAATTATTAAGATACTCCTCGAATCCCATTTAAAAAATAATTGTTATAATGGAAAGGAAGAGTCCTATTTTTAGTAGAGTATTATCTTGGAAGGATTCCTATTTTGAATATAATATTATTACTATATGCAAGAGTTCTATTTTGAATAGGAAGAGAATAATTGTGGATACTTTATAAATAGAATATTATGCTTAGTTGTAGAAGTGCAATACAACAAAAAATTATGCTGCATCCTACGAGTCAAGAGAGGGTGGGAGTGACTTTTGGCTGTGTGAGATAGAATTTTTACCACTTCTATATTTCGCGCAAAAAAAAAGAGAAGAAAAATTGGAAGAAAAATTTTGCAACTTTTATTTCAGAAAAAAATTTATACAGTGTAAATTAATATATTGAATTGTTGAGGACTAAACCACGTTCAATCAAGTAATTTACATTCTTCTTTATTTCATTGTCAGAGCCGGCCTTGGGCAAGGGCCAACAGGGCAACCGCCCAGGGCCCACAGTTGAGGAGGCCCAAATTTTTTTATAATTTTATGTATTTATGTGTATAAAAAATAAAATAATAAAAATATTAGCGATATTATGCATTAAAAATGATATGTTAGAAAATATTAAATATGATAATATAATTGATAATTTTGTATTTAAAAGTGCAACAAGAAGACATTTTAAATGATGTTTTGTGGTTTAGATTTTATTAGGCACAACTCAAAAAATACCCACCGTAGTTGGTAGGTTTTACTGATTACACCATTGAACTTTTAATTTTTTAAATTACACCACTAAACTAATTATTATTTTAAAATTGGGTCATTCCGTTAAAAAAAATAAACGGACGTTAATTTTGTATCTACAAAACTAATGAATTACCCACTGTAGTTGGCACATTTTACTGATTACACCATTAAACTTTTAATTTTTCAAATTACCCCTTCAAACTAATTAAAAATAATTATTTTAATATTTTTAAAAATAATTATTATTTTAAGTAAAAAATATTAGAAACTTTTTTTTTCTTCATAAAATGAGTAGAGTTTCATAAAATATAGATTCAAAAAATTAAAATGATTTTAAATTAAATTAATGTCTACTTAATTTTTTAACAGAATGACCCATTCTTAATATTAGAAATTTTTTTTAAAAAAAAACTAAAAGTAGAAATTAAAATAAAAAAACAAGTAAAAGATAAATTAAAAATTGATTCAATTTTTTCAAAAAAGAAATTAATAATTTTATAAATATTATTTTCAAGGAAAAATTGGAAAATTCTTCATATTTTAAAAAAAATGAGTAAAATTTTATAAAATATATTCAAAAAATAAACTTTATTTTCAAAAAGAAAAAAAAATTAAAATCAATAACGTTTCATAAAACTTTAATTTTTAAATCTATATTTTAACTTTACTCATTTTATGGAAAAAATTAAAGTTTCTAATATTTTTTACTGAAAATAATAATTATTTTTAAAAATATTTAAAATAATCATTTTTTAATTAATTTAATGGGATAATTTAAAAAATTAAAAGTTCAATGGTGTAATTAGTAAAACGTGCCAACTACAGTGGGTAATTCATTAGTTTTGTAGATAAAAAAATTAACGTTCGTTTATTTTTTTTAACAGAATAACCCAATTTCAAAATACTCCATTCGTCCTAGGATAAAATTTCTGGTGGACTTTTCACGCATATTAAGAAGATGAATAAAATGACAAAATTGTCCATAATAATGTCATTAAATATGGAGAGAGAATTAGAATAAAAAAAAGTATGAGATATTTAATGTTACGGGTATAATAGAAAAATATGTGTAAAAGTTTGGTTATTAAAGGAAAATGGACATTTAACATGGGACTATTCAAAATAGTAATAAGGACTTTTATCATAGGACGGAGGGAATAATAATTAGTTTAGTGGAGTAATTTGAAAAATTAAAAGTTCAATTGTGTAATCAGTAAAACTTGCCAACTACAGTGGGTATTTCATTAGTTTTACCGATTTCATTGATATTTTTATTTTGTGGGTACATGTGATGATTCTTTGCTTCGATGACATTTTAAAGTGTTCTTCCTTATCTTTTGTAAATTCTTATAATTTTAATAAAATTAATTAGTTGATAATTTATTTATTTTTTTATTTAATTTGTATAAAGGGTCACACTTGAGAAAATTTGCACTTGGCCTTAGAAAACTGAGGACCGGCTCTATTCATTGTTTGTTTGAGTTGGGTTAATTGCATTCCCAGAAGAAATGGATCATTTCTTTTTTATCTGCATTTCCTTCCTGTCCAAACCTTACCAAATTCATTCATGTGAGGCATAGCTTGCATTGCTTATCCCACTTACTCCAAAGAAATAAACTGTGTAAGATTGTGCTAGAACGGAAGTGAGAGGAAAGAAAAAAATATATATATTAAAAAAAAAGGACCACAGAGAATCCTTTTCAGAGAAAAATGTGAGAGTTATGTCATTTGTTTCACCCGAGAAAAGTGAAATTATGAATAACTTCTTTTTCATTTGATTGTAGCCGTGAGATGCTTCCAAAGGCAAGAATAAATGCTTCCTAGTTTACGTTAAGACACCCAAAAGTAAAATACAGGTTATAGTACTAGAAGTATTCTTTCCTCCCTATATAATACTCTCTCTCTCTCCTCACTATATTCTTAATAATACAGTAAAACCTATATTACTATTTATATTATAATTGAGAGGTTATTACTAAATAGAGGTATTGGTACAAAATATTTTCCGAACACCCAAAAATATTCACTTTAACAAAAAAATCAATAAGAACTCCATAATAATTATTATTCAAAAAATATTTATGCAAAGTAGTCTTTTATAGGAAAATGTGGTCTTTTATAGGAAATATAGTCTTTTATAGGAAAATGTAGTCTTTTATAAGAAAATGTAGTTCTTTATAGGAAATGTAGTCTTTTATAGAAAATGTAGTCTTTTAAAATTAATATTCTCTCTCTCTCTCATATATATATATATATATATATATATATATATATATATATATATATGAAATTATTAATTATGCAGTATAGTTTTTCTTAATCTGAGGACTTAAAAAGTATATAACATATTACAATTTAGAGGTTATTCCTATTTATAACTCTGGCCCAAATTAGGATCAATTTTTTTATAATATTATAGAGGTTATTCTTATATGAGTATTCTTAAATAGAGGTTTTACTGTATTTTACTTTTGTTTGTCTTTAGATGTGATTATTGATTAATTGTTGAAAATTCAATTTTTTTATTCATGATTTATTGTTCATTGAACTGGTTTATACTTTGTTAAGTAAAATAATTACTTACCTTTGCTATGTTATCATATTTTCAGTTAAAACTAAGAGTTTTACATGATCAAATAAAGATAAAGGCAAAAGAAAAGTCTAAAATTGCATGAGGCCTTGATATCTATTTTTGTCAAAGGCACAGTCCAATATAGCAAAAAAACAAGTCTAAAATTAAAAATAACTGATGTATTGAAATATTATAAAGGATGTGATATTTAGTAGTAGTATGTTTTGTATATGTAAGGTTTAGAAACTTGGGAGCAGCGTAAGATATGTATTGTAAATATTTATAATTATTTTTATGTCTTTAAGTTATATCTACATATAGATGATGTTTAAAATACACGAATGTGGGGACGTCAGAAATCTTTTCCCAACCCTCGGGGCCTTCTGCTTTAGCTTAAAACATTTAATATAGTAAGACTGGACAACTACTTTGCTCAGCAAATATAAAGAATAAAATAAAAATATTTATATCATAACATTTTGAATGAATGAACAAATAAGAGCTCAATAACATTTTCACATGTAACACTTTCACATGTAATCTCAAAAGTTTAACATGATTTTAAAAGCATTTGAATGACAACTGAAGTATCATTAGGGAATCAACCCATCGACACCCCATGTTACGCATAACATCATCTCCGTACTGTATTTTGACAGCCCATGTCGATTACCCGACCACATCACAATATCCCATATTTCTAAGGTTGTTCTACTCAGTTATAACATCACAATCCGCACTAAAATAATTTGAATTTGATTAAATTTAAATATCTCCAAAGAATTATTAACAATTCAATAATTTAACATATCATATCAACTGATTTTAGCCGAAACAAATAAAATAGACTCATTTCTCAAAACAATTTATGAAATAACAAGAACTTTAAAGAATAAAATACAGTTCAATAATAGAACAATTTGTAAATGCACATAAATGCGAAACCTTAACTGGATAGTGTATATCTCCCTCGTTATGTTATTAACAAAAAGATGTGCACATAGAAATAGCTTCCACAAATACTGCATGTTATGTTCTACCAAATTTGAACCAAAAAAGTTCACTATAATGAGCATCAGTATATTTCTCATTTACATAGAATACAAAAAAAACATGGCCAAATACATAAATCCAGATGGACCAGATCAAGACGAATTTAAAGGGAGTACAAGGAAAGAGGCAGACAGTAGCTTGGGCGGCACTGTTGCTCCTTACAAGTTACAATAAAATCCCAAGTCTATGAGAGTATGTAACTCACAAAATAAATGAAACGCAGAAAACAACAAAAAATAAAAAATAAAAAGAAAATAAACAAAACAAAGAACCTATGCTTCTAAGGTTTAAAAGCTTCTCTAAACCCAATGCTGAAACTATTCTCTAGGCCTTTCTTGGCAACAGCACCTGCATTTCCTTTATGCATCATGGCGACAAATTCATTGTAATCTATGCGCCCATCCTGAAAATATCAATTAAACAAATTTACACATGTTTCCAAACAGACATACAGTATATTTGATGTAATAAAGCTTCATAAATTAGTAACAACGCTTTTAGTGGTTTCATAACTGGAGCTTTTTAACATTTGGTTTTCGCCAAGTGGAGGGATTTTGAAGTTTAAAGAAGGAAAGGGGTTTCAATAAATTTTAAGATGGTTTAAAAAATAATATTGGGCTTTTTGGACATCAATTTATGTTGGTGCTTGGATTTGAATTTGGAGCCAAGACTTGGAGTGAAGGGAAATAGAAGTGTATGCCAGTTCTTTTTCTGGTAACATGTTTTGGTTTAGACTTTAATGTTTAGGTTGGTTGCTCTAGACCAATTCAGAGTTGGTGTGATGTGAGACCGATACAAAGATTACTAATTAAATATTTATTTTATATTAGCATTACAGATAAACCAAGAGTAATTAGTAATTATATTTTTATTACATGGTAAGATTATTCTAGAAGTTTAAATTTTAGTACAAGATAATTTTTATGAGTTGTTTCCTTATGAAATAAGGGTTTATATTTTTCCTCCAAAGTCGTAGGGTTTTCGTAGGGTTTTCGCAATTTTGTGTTCTATTTCTTCTGCAAGTTCCATGCATGGATAGGTCCTCTCGCCATTCTTTCTACTCCTTGATCTTTATTCTAAACCTGTTCTGCATCAAATTGGTATCAGAACTTAGGCTTAATATTGTTTGATTTTATCCTATCAAAACCCTTTCCCTAAACCATCTTCTGCCCCATGAGAAAAGTATTGTCCAAAAATTAAAGCCCTCATCAAACAGCCTCTAAAATAATCCCCCAAACTATCCTTTAATCAGACAAACTCCACCATCAAAGTTACACCAGCAGATCTTCCACAACGATTCCGTCAACTCCATGAGTAGAAAGATAGGTCCTCTGGCCATTCTTTCTATTCCTTAGTCATGAT
This sequence comes from Panax quinquefolius, assembly GCA_020205615.1. Taxonomy (NCBI): domain Eukaryota; kingdom Viridiplantae; phylum Streptophyta; class Magnoliopsida; order Apiales; family Araliaceae; genus Panax; species Panax quinquefolius. The sequence continues at coordinate 70,623,710 of CM035160.1, read as the reverse complement.
TCTAAATGTTTTCTAAACCTATCATGCATCAAATTGGTATCATAACTTAGTTTGGACTATTTTGATTTTATCAAATCAAAACCTTAAACCATCTTGTGTTGCCTTGTCTCAAAATTACAGCCCTCAACAAATAGCCCTAAAACTGCCTCTAAACTAGTCCCTAAATCACACCACTCCACCATCAAGACACACCAGTAGCACATCTCCCACCACAATTCCAAAACACATAGCCACAGCTTCCAACCATCAATTACATCACCACAACTCGGAATCGCCAAACGCCAGATCCCCGATCCGAATACCAAGTTCAGCAACCAGTCCAGACCTGTTCATCACAATCAATGATCTAGCGGCAACCCAAAAGGAAAAAGAAAACAAAACAAAACCCAGCAGAAGATCAGATCTCTGCTGCTCCCCACCTATCGTCAGCAAGGAAATAGACAAAAAAATAGGATGAGAAGGAAAATCGATGTGCCTATTAAAATTTCTTGGTCATACATGCTTTATGAGAATTTCTCACTTTTTTATTCTTTTCCCCCATTTTCTTATCATTCAGTTCAGAACAGTCCCATCTTTGAAGGTTTTGATCCGGATTCCACTAAGCTGTCACTCCTTGACCATGTGTGTTTATAGCTTTGTGTTACATTTGTTATAGCAAATATTACATTTGTGCTGACCACAAAAAGGTCGCTAGACGACAAATACAACATTTACTATAATAAATGCACCAAAAAGTTAGAAACTTGTATATGGTCAAGTGTATGACAACTTCATGGAATCCAAATCTGAAGGTTTGACAGTTCAGTCCTTGGACTTTCAGTCTTTCGCAGAGCAGCCTATACTTTCAGTCTTCGCAGTTTTAGCATTTATTTTTTTCGAGGGCCGTGCACTGGGTATCACCTCCTTTTTTTCCTTATTTTTTTTGGTCAACTTCCTACAACACTTTCCTTATACACAAACAGGCTCCTAATAGCCACAACTTTTGTTTTAGCATTTAAATCCTTATATTTGTAATATTTATTCAACCAATTAGCAGATGTGGCATTAATTCACTTATCAAAATAAAAAATAGATGCGAGATTAAAGGAAAATCAACATCATCCTTGTTCAATGTTAACCATAATAGCATATTAGCCTACTTTAGAAATAAGGTTGATGCAAAGCATCAGCTAGAAATCAACATTGGGTTTTGCAACCCAGTTGGGAAGTAAATTGAGGGTTTAACAAAATTTGGTAATCCTCGGTGTATGCGCCCTCAAGTAAATAATGGGATATGAGAATGCTAAAATTTCTTGAGGAGTATAGGATTTGACAACTTTGAAAAGGTGTCATTTTCAACTTCTTAGCTAAACCACTTATATTTCACATAAGTGGCTAGCTCTTCTAGTGAATCTCTCTCTCTCTCTCTCTCTCTCTCTCTCTATATATATATATATATATATATATATATATATATCAGCTCTGTTTAACTCTGTCTCACCACCAAGCTAGCAACAGACTTCATTTGTTCCCTAACATTAAAATGCAATGGATAAGATTCTTTATACTCGACTTGAAAATGAATGAGCTTTTAAATTCATTCACTTGAAATATCACACACTCAATGTTCTTTATCCCCATATACTCTCACAGACAAAGAGACAATTTTCATTTTTTGCATACACCAGATAAAAAACTCATTATGCAGGCTGTAAAAGTAGAGTTAATATCTTCGATTTAAGTTATACAAGTTGATAGATCCATAGTAATTTATTATTGATTGGTCTTTTAATAACTAGTTGAATACCATCCAAAGAACTAGAACCGAAATAAATCCTTAAGGAATTCAATTTGTTAAAAAAAATAAAAAGTGAAAGGACTTTGATTCCCTTTCTAATAAGTGGTCATGCATAATAAACAATTTTTTTTCTACAAGTTCACATTTTACTGAATTAACTTGAGTCGTGCAATAGTGCAGAAACCTTGGGCAAGCTAGAGGTTGGCTCGGCCAGATCCAGACTTGCCCCCAACTCCTAAGTATTGCCAGTTGGTGCAAATCTCCAACAGATAAAAATAGAAATCCACTCTCCAATCTCCATCTATTTATTCACTTAAAAAAATGGAGTATAAATTAAGAATGAGAAATCTTACATTATCTTGATCAACTTCTTGGATCATTTCTTCCAGATGCACATCCTCTATTCCAAACTCCTCACAGGCTTGTTGAAGTTCGTCTGGGGTGATATAACCACTTCCATCCTTATCAAAGTAGGAGAAAGCAGCAAATAGATGATCTTCTTTCTCAACCTTGTTGAGATGCAATGTTGCAGCTACAAACTCTCCATAGTCAATCGTTCCACTATTATCAACATCTGCCTGAAATATCAGAACATCTGATTGATTAGAGACAAGTTCACAATATATCATTCTCTTCTGCAAGCAAGACTTACTTCGGCAACCAACAAGGTAATATGCCTCAAGAAACTACATCTTACAGAAGAACCACAAAAAAAATTCCTTTCTATTCTTGGGGTGTATTTCTTAATGCCTGGTAGAGTTAACAAAGAAAAGGGGTGTGTTGCTTAGATGCTAGAGTAACGATAATTACAAAATGAAGTGAAAAGGACAGCATGACCACCATACTGCTACAGAACAAAAGGCAGACTTTGTTATATACTCGAACTCCGTTACAAATTATAAGATCAATATTGACTTTTTAAATGTCAATTTCAAACATTTTCAAACTCAAAATAGACATGAATTTATTTAGTTTATGACATTATAGATATTAATAACATAAACTATCTAAAAGTACTACTAGTTATAAGATTTATTGTTTTCAAAACTTAAATGAATCATGCCAATTTTAAATTTAAAAATGTCTCAAATTGACTTTTAGAAAGTCAATATTGATCTTATAATTTGGAACGGAGGGAGTATTTAACTAAATGATGAAAAATAAGATATCAAGGCAAGTTTCTAGCATCATCAATTGTGAAGCAAAATAATTATCCAAATACATGTTTCTATAATATGATGGCACCTGTCAAGGGAGACATAAGCCTCCAATTTTAGAGCATCATAAATCTTATGAAATTGTAAAAAAAGTAATAAATCATATTCTTCTTTTATTGTCTTTTCATCTCTTTTTTCTGATTAAAGATATTAACAGGTGATGTAATACTCTTTAAAAAGATGGTTAAAACACAAATCATTAACTCAAGTCTTTTGCAGCGAGCTATGAATCTGCATTTGTTAGCTCCAAATCCTTAGAGCAAGAGTAGATTGTTCAATCCATAGAGCAAGAGTGGATTGCAATAGTGATGCATAACAATATGAACAAATGCAAATCTAAAAGTTCTAATATTTGATTAAATATGCCTTTTGGTTACACCTATGAATGGTTAGAACTTATGTGAAACACTAATATTGGGATATTTCACATGAACACTAATAAATTCAAGAGTATAGATGGGATATTTCAACCATAAGTTAATCTTTTAGGTAAGGAAGTGGTTCAACATGCTTAGATAAATTGAAGAGATATGGGATGGATGGATACAAGTGGTATCAAAGTCATGGTGCAATGGGCATCAACATAATAAGTTAATCTTTTAGAGCAGATTTGAGAATGAAGTATGATTTTAGTGGGTGGGTCCAACTGGAATGCTTATTCGGGGTTCACAAAGAGTAAGGTTGTAGTCTACACTAGTCTTGGTGACTGTGTAGTATGAATGATGGGTATTGAAGGTGGAGAGATGGATTCAAGTGAAAGGTGGAGATTGTTGGGATATTTCACATGAATCCAAGTGAAAGACAAGTTGGGATCAAAGCTCATCAAATAAATTCAAGAGTATAGATGGGTGTGGAGCCTTGACCTAATGTTACCAGGTGTCCAACATGCTTATTGGACTAGTCTACACGTGTGTGAAGTATGATGTGAGATGGATCGTGCAATTTCTCTACAACTAAGATTTCAAGAGGGGTGCTTCAAGTATGATAAGCTCTCCTTCTTAGTGACCTTCACATACCCCAACTTTTCTAAAAGTGGCGCCCAGGGCCAGAGGGTGGCAAAAAAGCAGACTTAGAGAGATTTTTTAATTTTAATAAATGCCCAAACCGGATCTTGATATATTTACTTTTTAATGAAGTATTCATAATTCAAGTTATAGCATATCAAATCACAACAAGAAGTTAACAACATCAAGTCAAAATGGATAATTTTATTCACATGAACCAACTTCAAATTATATAAATGATGATACATTTGTAATATTTAATTTAATTCAATATAATTCTTAAATTTATAGATAAGTTTTAATATGAAATTAAATTCTTGAAATTATAAATTTAATTATTTAATAGCAATCTTGTTTATAAATTTATAAATAAAACTAATACGTTAAAAATATGTTTGAACTTTAAACAATTACATGTTTTGTTTTTAACTTTGACATTAGTAGCAATATGAATGTGTTTAAACTTTAAGCTCTCCTTTTGGATAAGTGACCTTAAAATATGTAACATACCCCATCAAGCATTTTAGAACATTCATCTATCAAGTTCATTCTCCTTTCCACACAAAATATTTACTTTTAATTATGTCTCTTAATCGCTTAGATGTAACTGCATGCAATATGTTACATGGAGAAACTTGGATGATCTGTTTTATTCCATTTCCAAATTCAAGGCAACTAAAAACGCTTCCACTAACCTTAAAAGATTTTACCACGATAAAGTTCAACAAAAATATAGTTCCTGGAACACATAACTTGACAACTTTTGCATCTTCAACTACAACTTTATCTGAACATATAGGTTTTATCCCTTGAATTTTACTCATACTAGGAGTCTAGAATCAATGTTTCTAAACCGGACCGGCAGGTTGATCCGGTTGGACCAAGAACATGTCCTATGTTTGGTCAGGTTTGTTCCGGTTTTCACTGAACCTGTTAGACCGGTGGTTAAACCGGTAAAAACCAATTAAATTTACCTAATAAACCAGTTTGTAAATATTTTTTTGGCACCTATTTTTTTTTAATTATTATTAAGATCAACACTTTTTAGTCCTATTAGACCACAACTTCATTATATTTTAGTCTATAAAAAAATAAAACTAAATCTTTTCGATTATTAATTATATATCTTTTATATATTTACGACGTCATCGGTCCAATAATAGTTCGACGACTGGTTGAACTAGTGACCCATCCAATATGTTGTATTGAAGTGATTTTAGGAACAGAAAATTACTTTCCCCCTACAAATCTATTCAAGCTTGAAACACAAGTTTCTTTGTATCTATTTATTTATTTTAAATGAGCTAAAATATGTCTAAGAAAACAACTTTATAATCACACATTTCCACACATGACTTATAAAACTATATATAGCTTTACAACTGTCTAATGTGTCAATTACATCAGGACATACTTTTTTGTTAGGACAAATTCAAAAACAAGATGTATTATCATTTCAATCCAAAAAAAGAAAAGATATTCATTTACAATTAAAGATATCTCTCCCCTCTATCAAGTAATTCTAATTCTTATCCATGCATTACTCTTTTTTAAGTTCACTTTTTAAAAAAAATTCTATATCAACTGATTTAATATATTAACAAGGGAAAAAATTTCTTAGTAAAATCTTTCATATCATGTATCTCAAACATTTGACATCAAAATTTGCTTTGATACCTACCGCTTGCATTAAATCATAAATCTCGGACTCCTTCAGGTTTGCACCAACCCTATTTATTCCGGCCTTCAGTTCTTCAAAAGTGATATGACCACTGTTGTCTGTGTCTATCATCTCGAACATTTGTTTTAGTCCAGCTATTTCTTCTTCAGATAAACTCTCTGCAATTATCTGAAAGAAGATAAACACTTTATTTATCCCAAAAAGAAAAAAAGAAAGAAAAATTCCACAAGAAATATGTTTGACCTGATTACATTTTTATATATATGTGACCTGCATGCTACTCTATTTGGATCTTGAACATCCTGATACTTACCCTAAGAGCCATTTTCTTAAGTTTGTTCATGGCGGAGAATTGTTTTATACGACTTATAACAGCGGAATCGAGAGGCTTGTCGGGAGCCACACCATCAACTTGAACCCATGGATGGCCTGCAATAAAATTAAAATCCATATTAGCTATAAAGTAGTCTGATTATTATACATGACTTACAAAACTAGATAGCAGTCGAAGCACACATTATTTTGAAAGTATTAAGATGTGAAAAAATGAACTCGGTCTTTTATGCAATTTACAAACAAAGGCTCAACAGATTGCACTTGGAATGCATTCACTTGTTCAAAAAGTAGCCTCTAGAAATGGCCTTGAAGTGTACTTACTGAAAAGATTCACCAGCATGGAAATACTAAGTGTTGAGCTTTAATTTTTTTTTCTTTTGAAAGAAAAGGCAATTTATGCAATTAGCAATTTGTATCTAATAAATTTGTTTGAGACATATTATAATTGAAATACAAGCATAATATTAACTTGGTATGTTAAGAGAAAGGAATGCACATTTTTATTAGTAGTATAAAATGACACAATGTTATTAAGTTTATAATAACAATTACACTATTATTATCACTATTAAACTAAACACTCAATAAATTTAGGAGTAACCATTAAAGAAAAATATATCCTTAAAATTCGTGAAGTTTGCAAATGAGATTCATTTTGCGAAATAGAGGGAGTAACATTTGTGACCCTATTTTTTAATCATGCGGGTAGTTATCCAATATATAGAGATATATAGAGAGAAAGACCCCCGTGACCCCCCAGTGTAGGACCGCCCCTGATTCTGCATTTGAAAACACCAATAAAGTCCTTCAGAAGTATCAACCACTCAGATGATCCTAACTGGTCAACAATATAATAAATTTTCTTAGCCTAAGAAAATAATATGGACATTTCAGAAGTGGGTGATAGCATATTAAGAGCATGGACAAGGAAGAGCATGCTTTGACCTTGAAGATTGTCAATTGGAACATTTGCAAGATTTATCAATCCTACCATCAATGCATCAAAGGTTACAATGGTAAGACAAGTAATACTCAAACTCACTTCTCATGACATTCGAAGTGACCTTAAGTCCATATTGTCAGGAATAAGCATATGAATGATATTCCTATGTACATATGATTTGATTATGATATATATATGAATGAATAATATGCAAGTATGCTTGCATTAAGAAAAGCTGTAAAGTCCTTTGATAGATAATAGAAACATGTGTACAAGGACTTAGAATGAATTGATCAAGTATGTTAGGTTGATCCTACATAAGCAAAACAGCTTTGTAAAGTCCTTAAAAAGAAATTATGTACAAGGACTATAAATATAGAAAGATCAAAGCATGTTAGGTTGATCTTCTGATGTAATAGATAGGTTTGTCTGAACGTCGAGTATTGCACCAGAGTTCGTAGTCTGCCAGGAGAGTGAAGGATAACTCGAGAGCTATCGAGGCAGAATCGTAGTCTGCAAGATAGTAGATCTCGGAGTTCGTAGACTGTCAGGAGAAACGATGAAGGATCTTGGTATATCGAGAAGAGCTTCCTCGGAATCGTAGTGTGCTAAGGAAGTCATGTTCATAATCGTAGAGACAGCCTGCCTACGAGCCGACCGAACATCTGCCGAAGCCAAATCAGAAACGTAGACTACACTCGGAGTCGTAGAGTCTACCGATGTCAAAGCCTAGTCAAGGATCGTAGACTACACTCTGAGTTCGTAGAGTCTATTGATTACATGCAGAGATCGTAGTCGAGCAAGATCAGATGAAGACAACAAGCGCAAGGCAGAAACCGTAGAGTGTCAAGATCTGATCTCAGGATCGTAGTGTTTCAGACAGAAACCAAGTGAATCGTGAAGAGTGCGTAACTCACGACCTCAACGAGTAAGTGCTCACAATCATGGCGTAAATCGTAGAAGCAAGTATGATTCTCAACTAATGAGCACTCCCAGAATATCCAAAGGAACAAAATCTCTTGTTGGCACTACAAAGATACATCCTACTTGAAGGGAACCAGAGAGCACTCAACGAATGGCATGCAAGCTAACAGAAGATCTAAGCATCAACTCAATCAGCATCAAGATTGAGTTGTAAAGCTATTCGAGATGAAGTCTTCCACAAGATGATCATAAGAAGACTTGATGAATCGACTAAGGAAAGTCGCAAGTGCGAAGAATCGCTAAGTGAGCAGTAAGACAACGATCTTGGAAGCAACCGAGATCGTAGTGTTTGCCAAACAAAGAAAGAACTGATGGAAAGTGAACCGAGATACTGGTTAGCCTCTGAAGAACAAGGCTAAAGTGATTAAGCGTAGGGTCAGTCCATTAATGATAAGTGAACGAGAGATCACAAAGAGAAAGCGAGCTGGACGCGCCACAAATCTGAAGTGTCTTGCTATTCAGAGGGGACCAGAGCAAGGAGTTAGGCCATCAGTCTCTAAGAACAGTCGAAGCAAATAGAAGTGTTGAAGCACTGCACAATAGAAGGAAGAGGTGTACTACATTGGAGATCCAATCAACACTCTTCAAAATCGTAGTATTAACTCTACCAGTCAATGAGCAACACTCAACAAGACACTACGATCAGGTCCAAGAAGACAAGCATCAGAATCGTAGAGTTCGAACACCCGAAGATTGAAGCATTGGCAACGGTTCAAACACAAGGATGGTATTCGGACAAAAGCTTATTGAGAGCATCGATGCAAAAGAACAACCTCTGATCGAGAAATTAGAAGGAGATAATAAAGTCTTCAACCTGCCCAAGACATTAAAGTGACATCTCTGATGGGTAGGTGAAACAATAGACTACAATGTCAGATAAAGTATGACATGTTACATCAGCAGTCTACCTCTGTCAACTCGAGATCTGTGAAGACATTTGAATAGCCTTCAACGGCTACTTTCCAACGGAAGGATTGGGAAAGAGTATAAATCAGGAAGAGCTTCAAAGATCGAGGGTTGCTTGAGTTGCCGAGTTTGGAGAGAAGGTGGACTGTTCTAAACCACGTAAGATAGTGAGTCCGAAGGTTCACTCTACGATCCACCAAGAACACTCAGATACATACAAAGGAAGAAGTAGAAGTGAGAGTTCTACTACAAGAAGAGTGTTCTGAATCGCCGAGAGAGAAAGAAGAGCATCACGTCATCTTGGTGTCCATCGTGGGAAGACTCTAAAACTGATAGAGAAGAGCTCACGATCATCTTAGCAAGTCCATCATGAGAAGACATCAAGTATCAAGAAAGGAGATCGTAAACGTCATCGTGGTGGTGGCAAGTAGAAAGTTTCTAAGTACCAAGAAGAAGAACTTACAGTCATCTTGGAAACCTATCATGTGCAGCCATCATGTATCAAGAGGAAAGATCTTCAAGACAGTCATCAGGGATCATCCGAAGTGGTTGAGTGACTGAAGAAGATGAACATCATTGAACACTCAACTGCACTTCAAGGATGATCATGCCAAGCTGCTAAGTATAGAAGATGTTCAGAGCATGAAGACATCTTAGCAGCTCAGCACCAACTCTAACAAACCAACAAACAAACAACAAAAGTCGTGGTCGAGGGGTACTTGTCAAGGGACTAAATGAAGCCGATGCGGAAGGGTCCTTGTCGGGAGGGACTAAGCGAAGTTCCAAGCCTCTTTGGGCTTGAAGAGTTCTAGGAACTAGAGGAGTTCAAGGTCGCCGGCCTCAAGAGTTCTTAGTGAATTGAAGTCCCAAGGTCAGCCGGCCTGAAGGAATCTTAGTGATTGAGTTTGCCCCTTCCTAGTGGAAATCTGCTAGTTGAAAGCAAAAGAGTGGATTAGGAGCTTGAGTCTCTGAACCACTTAAAACCCCTTGTGTCTTTATATTATGTCATTTACATTATGTACTATAACTGCTATAACTGCTATGTATGATTTAACTGCTTACAACTAAACTTACTCTACGAACAATGTATATATGATTATGAATATATCAATGAAGGGGATCTTTTACTTATTCCGTTCTACTTGAAAAGATTCTTATGTTTGTCATATGCTAATTTAATAGCTATACAAAATAATAGAGAAAAGTATTTGAAATAAAAGGATCTATTCACCCCCCTTCTAGATCTATCAGGCTCTCATCGAACTAACAATTGGTATCAGAAAGCGAGGTTTTCATGCTATATTCAAAAGCTAATCGCTTTGAGCCTGATCCCAGGCACAAACATTGTTCTAAACTTAGTTTAGTAGTAAGTAACTTGTTATACTCAAATGAGCTCACACGTTGGAAATATTGTGTATAGGTTAAATGTGTATATACACCTGAAGCTGCTCAGATTGGTCCATGTTCTCGATTGTCACATCAACAAGACCAATCCCAGCCTACAGTCAATCTTGTAGTCTGAAGACCAGACGAGAGAGCTCAAGAGACATTCATGACGAAAAGTCAAGCATCCACCAGACTGAAATATGAAGAGGCCATACATGCTAAGAAATGCTTATCAAGATAAGAAAGAAGATCTTCTCAAACTTATGTCTGGCCAACCAGCAACTGGGTGCAAACTTTGTAAACTAAAGGATGTCAAAGATCTTAATGTTGAGATTCTCTTGGCCTACATCTTCAAGACCATGAGGGATTGATTGAAGGACAATAAGAGCAACAAGCTGCCAGGAGCAAATGTAAAACTATGCACATCAATTCCTAAACTCAGTATATATAAGATAAATGACTGTTAAGAGACTGACAGTAAAAAGGTACGGTTCCTCACTATTACATGTGTTCATCATAAAAGCACCTTCTTATGAACCATAACAGTATTCTGTCAAGAAGTCATAATCTACCTAAAAAGGTGAAGAGAGAAAGTACCTTAAGGATGGAAACTCAAATGTCTATAAGCTTTCTCTCCATCCAAGTTTTAGGATGAAGATGACATCTTGAAGGAAATCTGAAATGGTTCATAAGAGCATCACAGGTCAAATTAATTCTATGTGAAGTAATCTTTGCTGGTGGGTTAGTATGTATGTACAAATTCTTGTTCTAAGTGTTTGATAACACACAGAGTATGATCAGTTCTACAAGAGTATCTTGATGATGTGTAAACCGATCACCTCCATCGAATCAACTAGATACTCTTAAATCGTAGAGTTGATTCTCACTGTGAACACTTAAACATTGTGAACATAACCCAAAGAAATGATGAAACCATCAAAGATAAAGAGTGTGTTATTAAATGTCAAATCCTACACACACTCACCTTCATGCATATCAAAATGTACTATCTAAAACTAGTCTTATGCATGAATATGATGCTGGTGATAAATGTGATGATTATCCAAATAAGAGGAACAGGGGTTTATAAAACTAACCTAGCAGGACCCATTTAATTATGGGTACCAAAAATAAAAATATTTAAACCTCGCAGTACTTGGTCGGTCCCCGACCACACTAAGGAATCTCAAGGCGAAGACTTGATTAAGAAGACTCAACCAAATAGAAGGCTAAGGACTGTTCAGAGATGATTCTGATAAAGTTCCTAAATGTCCAAGCCTATCCTTGAAGACCCTCTGAGCTAACCAAAATGTAGCTCACATGGCTGCTAATTTGTGTATAGAAGCAGGCCAATCACCTAAAGGATCCTATGTGCTCAAGAGCAAGCAAAGAATGCTATATGAGAAGAATTCTCAAGGAAACTCACAACAAAGGATCATCGAGCATCAGTCCAGAGGAACTCATCGTGGAAGCAGAACTTCACAAACACAAGACCGTCAAAGGATACTACGATCTTAGTGCTGTCAAAAGATCGTAGAGTGATCAGTCTTGAAAATATCCATGTCTACGATACAAGAAGATTTATGTGATAATGATGATTCCGCATGGAAGGAGATACGCAGGGTGCCTTTCAAATGAGTCTAAAGCAAAGGAATCACATCTATCCGGAAGACAAGCTTCAACCATGGGGAGCAGTTATCTGTTGAGAAACAACATCACTGAGTTATACTATGAGGAAATATACCAGCTACAGAGTCCCAAAACTTTGCGGCTGATGAACCAAATGAAGATCCATAGTCAGTAGGAACGTCTCAAAACGTACTACTGATAACCTTTCAGCCACCCAACTCAAAATCGTGGAGTGCCTACGATCAAGCATCTGATCGCAGTATAGATGCAGGAGGACACCACGATTACAGCAAATGCAATTGTCTAAAGTTGGTAGAGGATCTCTCCATCAGAAAAGGTCGAATGAGATGTCATTGCAAATCACTTCTATAGCATTTCATCTGGAAAGCGCCTCAGGGACAAACCTGACCCTTAGCTCATTCTAAGAGGTTGGCCCTTCCTGAGCTACCCTGTCCCAGAAGAATTGCTTGATCAAATTCATCTCAAGGACCAAGTCAGTCAACGATCGTAGAGTCAAGGTTGAATAGAACTCCACGATCGCAGTGCAACCTCAACGATCGTAGAAGACAACTCGACGATCGTAGTTCTACCAAAGGGTACTCCAGTTCACAAAGAGTTTGAAAAATGAGACAATTGCTCAACCATTCAAAAGGAGGAGATAAGTTCGAATACATCAGTAAGTTATCTATGCTGCATCAAGGTGAGGATAAAAGAAAAAGCCATCCACTGCAGCATCTCTCAAAAGTTGATCGTTGAGTCAATCAAAGGAAATCGTAGAGAGTCCATAGTTGCTTTTACCATGCTACTTCTACGAATCAAAAGGTCAATCAGTTAAAGCCACGTCGCCTAAACGCTCTACTCTTCTAAAACGTAATATCTAACCGAAAAGTTATGGGGATTCTGACTCACATCGGGCATCGCAAACCAATGGTCGGTTGACACATCACCGATTATGCAGAGTTAAGGAAACCGCCGTATAAAGACAAATTCAAATCTGCAGACAGTTATCAAAAGCTATCGAACCTTTCTCCCTCCCATTTTCAAACCCTAAAATCCTCTCAAGAGCCAGAACAGATTAACACTCCAGAGCTTTATCAAATCACAATCAGTCATCTCTTATAAACCTCTCTAAATCAAATACTCACATTCTTCGAACTACTCAAATGGAAAACTGGCGAGTAATCACTGGCATTCAGCTCGGAACCAAGTCATTCGAGAAATCCGAAAAGAAGTTCAGAGATATTCTCGAACTTGTGAGGAAAGCTGGATTCTCAGAATGCCTCGAGGCTAGCACTCGAGTATATGTTGATCTAGTTAAGGAGTATTACTCAAATGCCTCCATAAACTCTGGAACCCTTTCTACCAAGGTTAAAGGTCAGTCTCTGAAGTTAAAGTCTTCTGACCTCAATCAATGCCTAGGTTTTCCTAACCAAGGGCTGAAGAACCTTGATGATGTCAATACTGAACAAGCAAAGGAGTTCATGGGGTACCAAAGAAACCCTAGTCTGAAAGACATGAAGAAGAAGGAATTTCCAGAAGAGTACGAGTTCCTTGCTGAAATAATTGAAAAATACATACTGTGCAAGGACACTGCACATGACACTGTGATTGACCAACAGTTGAAGATAATGTCAGCAATAGTTCTGAAGAAACAAATCAACTTTGGAGCTATCTTGTTCGATCAAATCTCCAAGTGGGTAGAAAAAGCAGAGAAGAAGAAGTCCACCGAAAAACCCCTGACTAAGGTGTTTCATGGTAGACTGCTGAGTATTGTGCTGAAGAAGAAACTAGGAGGGAAAATCAAGGATGATGAGGAGAGACTTTGAATGTCCACAAAGTGATGTCTCCACAATTATTTGTGAATTGGAAGAAGAATCCCAAGGAGAACCGACTGGACGAACCATCGCAAGCAAAGCAAGCAGGGCCTCTGCAAAGAAGAGAAAAACAGAAGAGGTAGAAAGATCTGAGTCTGATGACTCTGTGCCAACATCAACCACACCAGCCAGAAAGAAATCCGGAGGTGTGAAGAAAGATGATGTTGTGAAGAAAGCTCAGACCCCACCAAGGAGTCTCTCCTCCAAGGACAAGGATAAAGAAGAAAAAGTCCTAACTACTGAAACAACTAAGAGGAGAAGCAACAAGCTGCTTCGAGAGCCATTCAGCAAGAAAGCTAAGGTAGAAAACAAACCAGCCTCAGCTTCCCAAAATAGTACATCTGCTGAAGAGAAGAACGTAGAGTCAGCAGAAGAAAAGGAGACTGATGTCAAAGCTGAGTCCTCTCAAACCAAATCCAGCAGTGAAGGTGATGGTTCAGCATCTGCTGATAAAGAAGAAGAATGCTCAAGCCCCATGGCTAATTCTCAGAGTAGTCACTCTGCAAATGAAGAAGAGATTCAAGATGACCAAACTCAATCCCCAAATGCAACTGCCCCAACAAGCCCAAATAATGGGCCAGACACTGGTGTCTCAAAAAAGAAGAACATGCCCCTGCCCTTGCTAAACCTAAAGGAAGTTCTTCTGATGAACCAGATGCTTCCAAGTCTGAAGAACAAGAGGAGTCTGACTCTCCCATAGCTGAACCTCCAAGAAGAAGGAAGAGTTACAGACTGAAAGCAAAATTTGTCTCCAAAAGGAGAAGTAATCAATCAAATGTCCCCATTGAATTAAGTGATGATGAGTCTGCATCACAGAAAGAAAGTGTTGAGGATAGGACCAGCAATGAAGAAAATGAATCAGAGGAAGATCGTGCTGAAGAAAGTTCTGAGAATGAAATGCAACAAGAAGGATTCTCTGGTGAAAATGATCAAGATAGCTCAGGCTCCGAGAGAGAAGAGATTGAAAAAAATTCTGGTTCTGCACCACAGGAAGCAGACGAACAAGAAGATTATCCAGTTCTCTCTCTTGCAAGATTTAGCAGAAGGATAGTAGTGGAAGTCGTAAATGATCTACCAGATGCTCCACCAGAGAGATGGGTGAACTATGGAAATGAGCAGCTCAAGGTAGTAAGAATACCTTTAACATAGCCAAAAACTGGAACAACATGGAGCTAGACTGCTCGACCATTCTCTACAATCCTGACGATTTGCTGATGAGATGGTTCTTCCAGTGGATGCCATGGCTAAAGGCCCATATTGAAAGAGATGGAAGCTATCTCAGCTGGTGCTTCTCTTACTTTCCCAGCATGGAGCTGGTGGCTCAGAACTTCCCAAGGGTGAAGAAGTTTGCAACCAAAACGATCAAAGACCAGCCACACTTCAAAGTCTATCGACAGTCTGGCAATCACTATATCCCCTACGATCGTAGAGTGGATTCTGAAGGAAGAAGGAACATGATCAAGGAGATGATCGTAGAATCTAGCCACTTTACTGCTGAGACTCATCAAATTCAAAGTCAGAAGCTTCCAACAGCTAGGGCTATAAATGGTAACCGAAAAATTCGTATCCGTCCGCATCCGTATTCGAAAAAAAGGGGATATTATTCGCATTCGAAAAAAAACGGATATATCCGTATTCGGTTTAAAAGTATCCGTAAATAAACAGATACAAATACAGATATAGGCGTATTCGTATTCGATTAACATCCGTCCATAAATATATCCGACGGACACGGATATCCGAATTCCGATATCCGGAATCCGTATCCTAATAACTTCTATATATATATATATATATATATACACACACACACACACACACTTAATATTTACATTAATTAAGTTATTAATTAATAATTTACCTATATAAGTTGTTAATAATTTAATATATATATATATATATATATATATTAATATATATATATATATATATATATGTATTTATTAATAACTTACATTCATTGATTAATCACTTATATTCATTTATATAAGTTATTAATATATACGTGTGTGTATATATATATATATATATATATATATATATATATATATATTAATAAATCATAACTTAGATTCATTAATTAACCACTTTAACTTATATTCATTAATTAATAACTTATATATACATTTATATATATAAGTTATTATATATATATATATATATATATATATATATATATATATATATATATATATTAGTAACTTACATATACATTTATATATATAAGTTATTATATATATATATATACACATATATACATACATATATATATTAATAACTTACATTCATTAATTAATCGCTACATTCATTTATATAAGCTATTAATATATATTTATATATATATACACGTATATATTAATAATTTACATTCATTTATATAAGTTATTAATATATATATATAAATATATTAATAACTTACATTAATTAGTTAATAACTTACATATATATATATATATATGTGTGTGTGTGTGTTAAATTGTGTTTAATTAATATGTATGATTTAAACTTTAATTTTTTTTCGTAAATATTTTGAATGAATTTTATATTAGAGTTCTTGATAAGCGAATTGGATATTCGGATATTCGAATAATTTGTCTATTTCGGATAAAATAAGCGTTAACGGATATTATCCGTATTGAATATTTTTTGAATCTGGGACACGGATAATATTTTTAAAATCATGGGATAACGGATACTGAGATCACGGATAAGCGAATTGGTTTTCCGGATACGGACACGGATATACACGTATGTCATGTCAGATTTATACCGTTTACACCCTACAATGACCCGATCGCGCTCTCTCGACATTCCCTCATCCTCAACCAAAGAATTGGTACTTTCAGCGATTGTTCGATTTTCCAATCTTTCGAAAATCGTCAAGAATGAAAATCGTAGAGTTCGATCCAATGCTCAACCGAAGTCGCCCAACAAGAGGATCAAACTATTACGGGCGAAACTATCGAAGAGTTCGATGAATTAAGTGAGAAGATATCTCTACTCACTAAAAAGTCATGGTGCAAAAAAGGAGATAATTCACTTGTAGCAGACTTCAAGCTATTATGGGTGATGAATCTCTCAAACTCAAGAAGAGAAAACATCTATCGAAGGCCGTACGATCGGAAGCGGAAGCTTCACTACGAGTTCGGAAGGCCGACGAAGAGCGAGATCCAAGCCCTCTGCGTGACAAGATTGACGACCTGAAGCAGTCTTTCTCAGTGCAACTTGAGTTAGGTCAACAGGAACTCAAGTTTGAAGTTGTCAACTCCTCCTACTTAATGGAGCAACTTATGTCCAACATGGAGCAGCTCTCACAAATAATTAATGACAAAAAGGGGGAGAAAAAGAGGCATAGAAAAAGGAAGAGCAAGAGGCACTCAAAGCAGAGCAGAGGGATAGGAGTGAAGAAGTCAAAGAAGAAGAAAGAATTGCGGTAGAGAAAAAGAAACATCATCGAGGGGAGCAAAAGATGATGATCACACGATCGCATGATGCGGGGGAGCATGTTCAGAAAGATGCTAAAGGGGAGCAAAGCAAAGACAGAAGGTCATCATCCCAGGGGGAGCAAGAGCAAGAAGAAAAACAGATGAGTAGCTTATCATTAGACATCCTGGAAACACACATGGAGCCAAAGAGGTACATCTCTAACTAGTTAGGTGTGTTCTAGATCCAGGATGTAAAGTGTCTTTATGTATAATTTGCCACATCTTTATAAATGACATTCATGATTATTCATTTTAGAAATACAATTGCTTTCATTTGTATATAAGATTCATTCATAACATACATATGCACTTATTGTTTTTGTCATAATCAAATAAGGGGAGATTGTCAGGAATAAGCATGTGAATGATAATCCTATGTACATATGATTTGATTATGATATATATATATATATATGAATGAATAATATGCAATTTTGCTTGCATTAAGAAAAGCTTTAAAGTCCTTTGATAGATAATAGAAACATGTGTACAAGGACTTAAAATGAATTGATCAAGTATGTTAGATTGATCCTACATAAGCAAAACAGCTTTGTAAAGTCCTTAAAAAGAAATGATGTACAAGGACTATAAATATAGAAAGATCAAGCATGTTAGGTTGATCTTATGATGTAATAGATAGAGCTTGTTTGATCGTCGATCATCGCACTGAGATTGTAGATACGCCGGAGAGTCAAGAATAACTCGAGAGCTATCGAGGCAGAATCGTAGTCTGCAAGATAGTAGATCTCGGAGTTCGTAGACTGTTAGGAGAAACAATGAAGGATCGTGGTATATCGAGAAGAGCTTCCTCGGGATAGTAGTGTCTTTGAGGAAGTCGTGTTCGAGAATCGTAGAGACAACACGCTTTCTGGTGGTAGAACATCTGCGAGAAGCCAAGTCGAACGTAGACTACACTCGGAGTCGTAGAGTCTACCGATGCCAAAGCCAAGTCGAGGATCGTAGACTACACTCTGAGTTCGTAGAGTCTATTGATTACATGCAGAGATCGTAGTCGAGCAAGATCAGATGAAGACAACAAGCGCAAGGCAAAAACCGTAGAGTGTCAAGATCTGATCTCATGATCGTAGTGTTTACACAGCCAAAACTGAATCGTAGAGTGCAAAACTACGACCTCAACAGAAGTGCTCACAATCATGGCGTAATCGTGAGAGCAAATATGATTCTCAACTAATGAGCACTCCGAGAATATCCAAAGGAACAAAACCTCCGGTTGGCACTACAAAGATACATCCTACTGAAGGGAACGAGAGCACTCGGCGAATGACATGCTGAACTAACGGAAGATCTAAGCACCAACCCAATCAAGATCAAGATTGAGTTCTAAAGCCATTCGAGATGAAGTCTTCCACAAGATGATCGTAAGAAGACTTGATGAATCGACTAAGGAAAGTCGCCAAGTCGCGATGAGTCGTCAGTGAGCAGAAGACAACGATCTTGGAAGCAAGCCAGAGATCGTAGTGTTTGCCAAACAAAGAAAGAACCGATGGAAAGTGAAGCGAGATCTTGGTTAGCC
Source organism: Panax quinquefolius (assembly GCA_020205615.1). Taxonomy (NCBI): domain Eukaryota; kingdom Viridiplantae; phylum Streptophyta; class Magnoliopsida; order Apiales; family Araliaceae; genus Panax; species Panax quinquefolius. The sequence goes on along the minus strand of CM035160.1, from coordinate 70,604,954 downwards.
TCGAAGAACAAGGCTAAAGTGATTAAGCGTAGGTCGATCCATTAATGATAAGTGAGCGGGAGATCACAAGGAGAAAGCGGTACTGGCGCGCGCCACAAATCTGAAGTGTCTTGCTATATTGGAGGGGACCGAGCAAGGAGTTAGGCCATCGGTCACCGAGAGCGATCGAAAAAAGCGAAGTGTTGAAGCCTTTGCATGATAGAAGGAAGAGGTGTACTACATTAGAGATCCAATCAACACTCTTCAAGATCGTAGTGTTAACTCTACGTCGATGAGCAACACTCAACAAGACACTACGATCAAAGTCGAAAGAAGACAAGCATCGAATCGTAGAGTTCGAACACCCGAAGATTGAAGCATTGGCAACGGTTCAAACTGAAGGATGGTATTCGGACAAAAGATTATTGAGAGCATCGATGCAAAAAGATAACCTCTGATCGAGAAATTAGAAGGAGATAATAAAGTCTTTAACATGCCCAAAACATTAAAGTGACATCTCTGATGGGTAGGTGAAACAGTAGAGTGCAATGTCAGATAAAGTATGACATGTCACATCAGCAGTCTACCTATGTCAACTCGAGATCTGTGAAGACATTTGAATAGCCTTCAACGGCTACTTTCCAACGGAAGGATTAGGAAGGAGTATAAATCAAGAAGAGCTTCAAAGATCGAGGGTTGTTGGAGTTGTCGAGTTTGGAGAGAAGGTGGACTGTTCTAAACCACGTAAGATAGTGAGTCCGAAGGCTCACTCTACGATCCACCAAGAACACTCAGATGCATACAAAGGAAGAAGTAGAAGTGAGAGTTCTACTATGTAGAAGTGAGAGTTCTACTATAAGAAGAGTGTTCTGAACTGCCGAGAACTCATGTCATCTTGGTGTCCATCATGGGAAGACTCTAAGTACAATAGAGAAGAGCTCACAGCCATTTTAGCAAGTCCATCATGAGAAGACATCAAGTATCAAGAAGGGAGTTCGCAAACGTCATCATGGTGGCAAGCATGAGAAAGTTTCTAAATACCAAGAAGAAGAACTTACAGTCATCTTGGAAACCTATCATGTGCAACCATCATGTATCAAGAGGAAAGATCTTCAAGGCAGTCATCAAAGGATCATCCGAAGTGGTTGAGTGACTGAAGAAGCTGAACATCATGGAACACTCAACTGCACTTCAAGGATGATCATGCCAAGCTGCTAAGTATAGAAGATGTTCAGAGCATGAAGACATCTTAGCAGCTCAGCACCAACTCCAACAAACTAACAAACAAACAACGAAAGTCAGGGCCTGAGGGGTCCTTGTCCGAAGGGACTAAATGAAGCCAGGGCCAGAAGGGTCCTTGTCCGGAGGGACTAAACGAAGTTCCAAGCCTGCTGGGCTTCAAGAGTTCCTAGGGAACTAGAGGAGTTCCAAGGTTCTTGGCCTTCAAGAGTTCTTAGTGATCGAAGTCTGCGAAGTGGCGGCCTTGAAAGAATTTTAGTGATTCAGGGTGCTGCCCTTCCTTAGTGGAAATCCTGCTAGTTAAAAGCAAAAGAGCGGATTAGGAGCTTGAGTCTCTGAACCACTTAAAACCCCTTGTGTCTTTTACATTATGTCATTTACATTATGTACTATAACTGCTATGTATGTTTTAACTGCTTACAACTAAACTTACTCTACGAACAATGTATGTATGATTATGAATATATCAATGAAGGAGATTTTTTACTTATTCCGCTGTGCTTGAAAAGATTCTTATGTTTGTCATATGCTAATTTAATAGCCATACAAAATAATAGAGAAAAGTATTTGAAATAAAAAGGATCTATTCAAACCCCCCCTTACAGATCTAGTGTGCTCTTGGGAACTAACACATACGCATCAATTACTTAAAATTAATTAAATTAAAAGGACTCACACAAAACTTCGTGCATGATTAGCGCCTTTTGGAGTCTCGAAGAAGCATTCTCCGACCAAATCTTTCGTGACTTTTCGAAATACTTGGCAAGGATCCGATGAGAAGTCAAGATCACCACGCAAAGACTGTCAAATATTCCTTGCTCGGTTTCTACAAAACATGACAAGTTTATTGAAAATCAAGGTAGATGACGGAAATCAAGAAGAGTTTAAGGTACGACAAAGACTAAAATGAGAATAATCGTAAACAATTTATGATATTGAATTTCTCACCAGCCCGAGAAAGGTGGAACTCCGCTTAATAGGATATAAACGATTACCCCGACACTCCGGACATCGCCAGGACCATAAGCGCTTTCGGAGAACTTCGAGCAACATAATATAAACATGCCAACAACATCACTGAACTTTTCTCCTGGAACAGGAAACGTGTATGCAAAATAAGTCCCTTAAGGTGAAATTAAAAGAATGACAAGCACACAGATAAGTAATTAAATACCATCAAAAGACAAAGGATTTATAGAGAAGATTTCCACATTTAAGGAATACAACAATTTACTGGGCCATAAAATAACTAAAATGTATAGTTTTATACAACAGTGATACACATACGTGGTTAATTTCACCTTAGGACATAAATGGAAGTAATATGCCCTCAAGACAATCACATTAGATGTGATGAGCATTTACTTTGTATTCTTATTCATTTATTAATAAGAGAATTATTTAATACAAAAGGCATTCTTTATCCATATTATTTAGTTGAATTAATAAAAAATGTGATAAACTCATAGTTTTGGAGCAATGCTTTTAGAATCATAATGATGATCATGCTAATGAGATCTAAATTCAAGATAGCTCAAAACTAAAATGTTCCTAATCGTATGGGTCACTAATGTGGTATTACTGATACCAAATAGATTAGTGCATACTATGCTAGCTCTGTTGAAGAAGATGATTGATCTCATAACCATTTGTGTGGACACACTAAAGCAAGTATGTAGATGCTTATTGAAGAATAAGTTCACTAAACGTGACTTGTATAAAGGAACCCTAATGGAGTTTTACTTGTTTGTCAATAGGAGTTCCTAAAGTGATAATAGTGCAAGTAATCCTTGGACTTGAGATCATCATAGTATCTTGTATATACTGAGTTATGTTTTGATATATTCCTTAATACTCTAGGGTATGTTGTAGGGCATGTTCGGATATAATAAAGTATATATGGAGATATGTAAATGATTTGTTCTACCACTTCCAGTAAAGGGAGAAAATGTCCTATGTGATTTGATAAAGTGACAACTCAGAAATCCCTGGTCAGAGTTGAATGGAAATTAGAAAGGAGTTTCTAATTTACATTAATTAGAGTTGCACATTTTAGAATCGGAATACATATAATCAAAAAATTAACACTTGACAATAATTCCATGTTTTATATTTCATTGAGACATTCTATGGTAGAAGGATTGAATTGTACGGTAATTATTCACGAAATATGTTCTTTGTATTCTTTGATTTAATATTTGTGATTGAACGTTGAATTCATATTATACGGATATTCATGATACATTATTTATAAGGTGTCACAAATGATGTAGAATAAATATTATTTATTTATATTTTAATTAAAAAGTAATATTAGAATGGTTCCAATTTATTTATTTTACTCTTTGGCTTAATATAGAACCCAGAGGGTCACACCATACAAAAAAAATGAGAAATATAATTTTAGAAGTGATTGACTTAATAATAATAATAATTAAGTGTATTTAATTTATTAGTATAATAAATTAAATAGTTTAATATTTATAATTAACTATTTGGGAAATATGAATTATAAATTAATAAAGAGTAGTCATCTTATTCTTATTCTTATTATTATTCTTATTATTATTAATAAATTGACTAAATAATATTAATATAGTATTTGGAGAAATACTAATATTTATAATTAAGTATTTGGAGAAATACTAGATTATAAATAAATAAGAGGAGTCTTATTATTATTATTAAAGTTTCTAATTAGATTGGGATTTAAATTAAAACCCTAATTTCTAAAAGATTTAGGAAAAGGGTTCAATAAGAGGAGTCTTATTGTGGGATAAACTAATGTTAATGCAACTTCCATCTCCCTTGCAAGGATTCTCAAAACTAAAGTGTTAGGATAGAGAGAATTAGGACTAGCCATCCAAAATCTAGTAGAATCACGTCTTCAATCAGTTTCTCTTTGTGGATCACCTCTCGGACTTTGCAAACATTGAGTACATTTGATCTGAGAATTAGAGAGATCGCAAAGGAAAAAAGATTGGAATTTTAAGATTGAATCAAGGCGTTGTTTTTCTTCAAATGTATATCTTTTATCCTTTCTCAATTAATGATGTTTAATAAGGTGATTCATGGGATTGTGGAAAAAATTTAAATTGCTTTTATTGCATGTTTTCCGCTGCGTTACAATTAGATTGTATACTTTGATCTTGTTTTTGCAAACCAACAATAAATTCTCCTAAACTTTAAAACTTGGTTTATGGTATCTGTTCTGCCAAAGACAACTTAAGAAAATAAAAAACTTTTAAAACTGTCGGATCTCGAGGTAAATAGAACAAAGGTTCTTATTAGAAATAACATCACAGGGTCAAGTTAAAATCAGAACTCAAAGAATTTTCAATGCAAAAGCATCGAAACTTCTTCGGTTCACCAAATTTAGTCAACACCCAATAGTGATGATAAGCATATTCTGTCATGAACATAATGGTAACGGAGTATCAAATAATCTTTTACTTGCCTAATTAACCAGCTTGCATTCATCAGATGACTGAAATAGATCTAGAGACCTGACTGCAACACCATTAAGAGGAAGCGAACAACAGTTTGGTAAAGATAGGAATTAGATTGAGTTATCTCTGCTTGTGTACTGAACTCCAAAATAAGCTTGGCACAATCATAAGCCAGAAACGTAAGAAACTTCTCTCCTAACAACATCCAATAAATAGGGTAATGTCTCAAATGATGTGGCATTGAATAAGAGAAATGGTGCTCTATGACACAGCCAACCGCTGAATCATGTGACATGTACTCAAGCAATGCAATGATGTTACATGAGACGCTATTTGTGACAGAAAAATTGAGACCCCTAGCATAAGGCACCGAAAAACCCCAATCAGCTTTAGGCGATTAATGACGATATCCCTTGCATACTGAAACTGGCCAGCTTAGAATCAAGTAAAGGAAGACTGTGATGCACTGCTGGGATAAAAGTTGTATCTAATTTTTATCTATACGTTAGAAGTGGATAGTTTCTTGTCAAGCATATGAAACAAGATACCTACAAATTTCCTTTGGAAACTTGTTAGTCCCCAAAATAATGAGAAGAGTCAAGACTTGAGACCCTTTTAGCCATCTGTAATCTTTGCTAGAGCCCGCAAAACTATGTCGTAGAAAGGGAAATCAAAACTCATTAAAATTTCATAACCACCTCTGCCATTGTTATAATGAAAAACGAAAGAACATAGCAGCAATGGGGCATATTGAATATTAACAATTGGAAACGGGTTTGGTACTTCAAATCATGATAAACTAAAATGGATATGAATTAAACAAATACTAATAATGTTGTTTCACATGACCACTGCCAAATTTCTGTAATAAACTGCATAATAAAAAATTTATTCATTCATGTTACCAAGATTTGCAATCACAACACCTGTTACACTATGAGGAACATAGTGAGTATAAAAAAATAAAAGTAAAAAAATTAAAAAATTAAAAAATTAAAGAACATATGAAAAGAAAGGTAATTAACGAAATCTTAAAAGACCTTAATTCTTGGGTAGAACAGTTTGATGTTTGCGCAACTGAAAATGCTAGTAGTGGCAAAAAAATGGGAGAATCATATTAGGATTTAGGAAATTTCTTTTGAAAGTACATATTCAGGAAAATTTTGAGTCATTCACCATTGTTTAAGATGCTTTTTTGTACTCCTTGCTTTCTTGTACATCACGTGTACTCGGGCAACACCTATAAATATGTATTTAACTGTATATATCTAATTGTCTATTTATATACTCGTAATTATAGCAGACCACATCAGTTTTCCTTAGAGAACATAGCCTCATTATATCGACTTGTAGATGTATAGATTTAGTTACTAAACTTCTGTTTTGAACACTGACTGCATATATGATTATGAAATAGGAAAATCTTTACCCTCTAGTTGAAATTTAACCTAGAAACTGTAGATTTAGGATTTTATGTAACTATATATTTTGAAATGATAATTCACAATTTCTCAGCGTCAAACTTGCAGCCCACTAAGTTGATTAGGACATCATTTCAGGCATGAAGGGCCACTTTGCTAAAACCAGGGAGAATGGTTTATGAACTTTAAAAATTTACATTACAGAAATAATTGAAGGTGCAAGGTGAAGATGACTATGATTTTCAAAAAGTTAAAAAATGGAAACAGAGATAAGTTAATATATTTGTTTGGTGACTGTTATTATATTTTTGTTACTTATCAAAAAAATTATATGGAAACAAAGCTTAAAAATTAGGCACTCATAAATTTTGCAGGGAATTAGAAAGTTGAAACGAATGTCTGAATGTTGTTTATAGTAAGGCACCACACACATAACTTTCTAAATCACTCTGCAACACTATTAATAAATTAAAAAGAAAAGAAACAACAATCTGGCTTTTAGATCAATTGAATAAACAAAGTTCAACCTACATAGATTATTATTTGATTGATTCAAAAAATAATTCAAGGGAACTTCATCATGAAAGTGTTAAAATTCTGAATTTTATTCATCAAAAAAAGATACAAGAAGATATTAAACCATTACACTTTTTTTAAATCTAAAATAGTTGGTTGTATACCTAGAATAAAAATATTAATTGATTGCAATATCAAAGAGAAATCATGTATTCTGAACATATTACATTCATACAGTACCAACAAGCATAATTTCAGATCATATATGCCTTGCTAATACATTTTATGATCATTAAGCAGTGACTTCAGAACTGAGAATACACAACAGTACAAAATATTAGAATAGCTACCTGGCTTGAAGAAAATCGACAATCCGAAGTCAATGGTTTTAAGAAGTGAATCCTCCTTCTGGTCAACAAGCAGAAAATTCTCAGGTTTCAGGTCACGGTGCATAACTCCCAAGGAATGACAAGCCTCCACAACCCCAACAATAGTTCTAGTGAGCTCAGCTGCCTTTCTTTCTGTGTAATGTCCACGCTGAATGATCCTATCAAAAAGCTCTCCCCCTGCACACAATTCCATAACAACATGAACCGAGACTGCATCCTCATATGCCCCTTTGATTGATATAACATTAGGATGCCCTGCCAAATGGTGCATTATCTGAATTTCCCTTCTCACGTCCTCCACATCTTCATCAGTCAACAACTTCCTCTTGGCAATGGATTTACAGGCATACTCTTTCCCTGTTCCTTTCTCCACAGAAAGAAATGTTGTTCCAAATTGTCCTTGTCCTAATTTCTTCCCCAAAGAGAAAAACTCTTTCAAATTGCCGGTTTTTCTTTGTAACACCGAATCAGTCTGAAGTCCTGCACTTGGAACCCTCTTCATTTGGGGCTTCTTGGGTTTTACTGGTTGATCCTCTTTTGGTTCTGTGTTTGGGATTGACATTGGTTCTGGTGGTTTACTTTGGACCGGCATAGGCGATTCCGGTTCCATACTGTGAAATGGTGTTTCAATGACAACTTCTCCATTACCAGTAGCAACTGTCTCATCTGGCCTAGATCGCCACACTGCTGCTGAAACAGATTGAAAAAAACCATTCTTCCCAATGCTTGGCCCAACACAAGTGTTTCCCATCTAATCTTTTACTCAATTACTTTTCAACACCTCAACTTTCAACAATAAGATCCAACTTTATTTAGTGTATACTATGTGAACCAAGAAGATCTAATCTTGAAATAAGACCCATAACCCTCAAAGTCAACCTCTACAATTTACTGAAAACTCTACTGTAATTAAATAGATCAACATCAAAGCAAAAATATGTGAACAAAATGACTTAAATTTTGCAAATATGAAGACAACAAAATTCCAAATAACTATTGGTAAATCAAAAGTCAAAACTTGGATCAACCTTATAAATTAGTTACGATGATTATTACAAACAAAGAACAACAACAATTAGAATCTGGTGACCCAAAAAGAGGAAGAAATGAAAACCAAACTCAACGATTTAGAGGAGTACAAAATAAAAGTTCTAATCAGTTCGGGGAAAATTACTCCATGAATTAAAAGAACAGGTCTAGTAAATACAATAAAAAACAAAATAAAGAAAGAGAATATGTGTGTTGTTATTTATTGAACCGTTCTACTGAACTTGAAGATTCAGAGCATGCCAAGTGAGTTCGATGGAGAAAAGTTGAGATTTTGATGAGATTTGAGTTCTACATTCAGGCCCAGCTTTGGAAGTCTTTTGGGATGAGAAATGGTAACCCTTTGTGGGTCTAATACCAGAAATTATTACTTTAGTACTTGAACATATGCATGTAGATATTTCTTATTGTATAAATTCAGGCAAGTTTGTCTGCTCGAACCTTCATACGGAAATCGCGTTCCCCTTGGATAATCCGATCCCCCATTTTTCGCGTTGGGTGAGATTTTTTTGTCAACCTCGTTTTGTTTTGCTTGCTTAGCCGGGTTCGTTTAGTTTTATTTTAATTTTTAGGCTCTGTTTTTGAGTTTTGAAATGAAAAAAAAAATAGAAAACTTAAATTAGAACAGAAAAAAAAAGAATAGAAAATTTAAAGTTTTTTAACATGCTTGTTTATGAGTTTTTAATGGAAAATGATAGAAAAATTTAAAATTCGGCGATATGAGTTGTAATTTAAAATTTATTATATAAAAGTTGAGGATAATATGGGAATTATAAAAATATTACTACTTATTCTAATTTCTTTTAAAAGTCCAAATCATGCCAATTTTTGACGGAAACTTCAACGAGAAAAGTGGCCAAGTTTTCTATCCATTTCTTTTCTTTTCCGTTTATTAAAAAACTCAAAAACATAAGAATTGGAAAGAAAACTTAAATTTTCCGTCCATTTTTTTTCTTTTCTGTCCATTTTAAAACTCAGAAACAGAACGTTAATGCTACATTTGGATAAGGAAACGACTTATAATTTGGTATCTGAAGTGAAAAAAGTTACAAACTGGTGATTGTACTCAATTTTTTTTGTAATTTGGTGCTTGTACTTTCCAATTTTTAAATAATCGTTAAAATTGATCTAACGGGAGAAACAAACATACAGAGATAGAAGCGAAGTCGACGCGAAGAAGATCCTCGATGTTTTGTTCCATCTTTTCTTGCCTTCCACATTCGCATCATTGCTCCACAGTGGCACCGACTTGGGAACTCTGGTGTAATCCATTCATTTTATTGCATGAACTACAATCTTCTTCCCCGATTTCATTTACGATTCCACTCCAAAACGAGCTCATCCTTTCAATTAAACACTGAAAACCCTTTAATAAATATATGGGAACCAGTAATCAATAGAGAATCGAGACAAGAAGAATGAGAGAAGAAGAAGGACAGAAGAAGAGAATTCTAATTTTCAAACAGAATAAAGATGAAACCCTACTGTGTTAACGGAGTGAAACATTTTTCGAGTACAATCACCAGTTTGTAACTTTTTTCACTTCGGGTACCAAATTGTAAGTCGTGTCCCTAATGTTTAACGGAATGTAACATTTTTCGAGTACAATCACCAGTTTGTAACTTTTTTTACTTTGGGTACCAAATTGTAAGTCGTGTGCCAGTAGAGGTACAAAAAGTTGATTTATCCCTTTGGATTAGAGGAACAAAGGTCGAAAATAATGACCAATGCTTATGAAATGAAAAAATTATGTTTGATTGTGATTGTGATTGTAATTGATTGAATCATACTTATTTCTCCCAAATTTATAAATTTTATTCTTTGGGGAGGGGAGTATGAAATAACTCATTCCAACTAGAATAAAATTAATCATTCTATTATGCATTCCATTCCTTCAATTGAAAGAGTTTTATTAGTGTCTCTTTACTAGCCCTAGCATAGAGCGTTGTGAGATTTTAGTGTTGCTAGAAGTCCAAACCGCATATAAAATTACTTATGTATGATTTGATAATTTTAAAATTACATATGACACTGTTTGTGATCGGTGTAATATAATTTTGAAGCGTGCGGTATGATTTTATTTGGTTCAATTTCAGTTCCAAAATTAATTAACATAGTTAACAATAATATTCAATCATTAAATTCATCTTTATGTATAACAACCCACAAATGATGTTAACATAATAACATCAAGTAACAAGTTTTAGGTTTTAAATTTGTTAATGTTTCAACATTGCTCAAACCATTGCAATTCAATTAAAAATATTTCTAACCACAAACAAAAAGTTTAAAAGTGCATAATATAATTAAAATTATCAAATATATTTTGTAGAAATTGTAATGACCGAGAAATTCGGATCTTATTGTAAAATAATTTTATTAAATTAAATAATAATAAAATTCTATTCTATGTGTTATCAAGATGGTTGTCATTGTATAACCTATTGATGTTAGAATGTCGTAGTATTTGAGCTACGTGAATGAATTAAAGTGTTTGAATTTCCAAGACGAAAATAAAAGTTTTTCGAGAAATTTTTTGAAAAACACTATTCATCAGTATTTGCTCGGGATATATTTTTGAATTTCGAGAAATACGTAATGATAGAATGACAACGTAAGATGGATTATGTAATAAAAATCTAGTTATGGAAAATATAATATTTCGCTTGCGGACTTAAGTTATAAACGTTAAGGAAGGCGAAGTAGTAATGAATAAGTAATAATTGTATAATACTTAGGTATTGTACAAAGGTAATGAAAACGAGTATAATACGAAGTATTATACGAGGTTGTATGAAGGATGAAATATCGTATATAAATTCTATATGAATTAGAATATGAAAATGATACATAGACTATATGTATATGTATTAAGTAATGTTAATGGACTTGGAAGATTGGTTAACAATTGGTACAAGTCCAAGTGAATAAAATGTTAAGACCCAATTATTAATTAATGAACCAACTAGTGTTTATTAATGCAAAGCCCAAAGGTTGATTTAATGTAAGCCCAAACTAGAATCCATGAGTTGTTTGACCCATGGGGCAAACCATATTAATATGGTTAGTATGGTGACCAAGTTAATGTGGTGACCAAGACTTAGGAGTAATGACCAAGTTAAATTAGTAATGACCAAGCATAGGATAAGAGTTGTGATTAGCAAGTAATGAATAGTAAGGAGGTGGCTTAAGGAGGTGGGTTGAATTAATGACTAAACTACCCTAGCTTTGCAATTTCTATAAATAGAGAAGCCTTGCAAGCCATTTGTTAGTTGTTCAAATAATCCAAACATCTCAAAGTGCTTAAGTGTTAGAGACAATAAGCTACAACAAGTTACTTTCATTTGTAAGAAGAAGAAGAAGGCTACTTTACCAAGACTTCTAAAGTAAGACTTCTTCTCTAAATTATCTTCTATCTTTATTCATGATAGATTGATAAGAAAAGATGGATTAAGGAACATGAATGTTAAGAAGTAAGAAGAATGTGTAAGTAATGAACTTAAGCCACATAAGTTCGTAATAAGTCATTTAAGCTAGCATAAGTTATAAACTTATGTGAAAGTATTATGAACTTGTAATGAGTTTATTAAGAGAAGTGATACAAGAACTTATATGATCATATGTATCATGTATACATAAGTAAAGTTATATGTGAAGAACATGTAAAGTATGATGATTAAGAAACTTTAATTGTCATAAGTCATGAACAAATAAAATCATAAGTAGTTTATAATTTGACAAGTTATAAGCTCATGAAGAATAAGTCAAAAATCCAATAATGAATATAGGTTGTTGTAATAACTATGTTGAGATGTTCACATGATGAATGGAATTCATTTGTAATGTTGAACAAATCATAAGAATGAAGATTTGTCGGAAATTGCACGATTGGACGATAATCGTCGAATTCGTAAAATTCTCGGAATAGAAGTCAAATTTGGTGTTTGAACTCGAAACCATTGTTTTCCAATGGAGACAAGTCATATTTGGCATTTAAGAGTTGCGGACTCAAAAATGACCGGATTTCGTCTTAGAAAGAAGAAACGAGAGTTGAACGTTCACGAACGTTTATCGCTTTCGTTAAAAATGAACCAATAGGTGAATTTTTAGCAAACAAAGTCAAATAGATAAAATTCTTGCATGAACGCGTAGATTACGTAATTTGTGAACTGTAGGCTTTTGAACGAGCCAATTCGGACTTATAACAAAGAAGTTATGCATCCGGAAAGTTCACAAAATTCAAAGACTGAATTTTTTACGGTGCGCGAGTTGGCGTTCTTGGCGCCAACCCTAAAGCTAAGCCCAGTCACGCCGCGGTAGCATAATGTGTCCAAAGCACTTTGCAAGAGTTCGTTGAAGCGTGAACCGTAGTACAATTTGTGGTCGCAGCCGCCGTGAGCAATCTGAAAAACCTTACGTGTGTGTGGCGCATGCGTATGGCCTCAAGTAAGGACTTCTTGCGGCCAGAAGTAGCGCCAAGTCAGGACAATACTATTATATTAAAGCGCACGCAACGAAGAGATGTAAGTATGGTTTGGCGCGCAGATTGCTGACCTCGAACAAGGATAGTGATGAATGTTTTTAATTACAAAGGAAAGAAAGTTAATTGATTTAAAAGTAAACACAACCTAAGGAACATAATGTAACATTGTTTAAACTTTGTTAAACCTTAAGGATGTTGTATAAAGGTTGAGATAACCTAGTCGAATATAAATGCAAAGATAATGATAAACCGGAATAGATAATAACTGAATCTAATACACAATTAGATTAAATTGAAGGGTAAGATATAGTTATATACATACTTGATTATATGTGACCTAATGTAAGGCATTATGTGATCATGTATTGTAGAGACTTGAAAGACTTGAACATAAAGTAAATATCAAAGTAGCAGGTACGCTAAAGGCAAGTATTCTAACTCTTGTCTCAGTTCATTCTGAACAAGTTTTTGAAGTTCATGTATTCTTTTGCATGAATTGAGGTATGTTGAAGTTAAAGCCAATTCCTTTGGCTAGACTTGATATATTGCATGGATTATTGATAATCTATTCATTTATTATCAAATGTGTTATCTTTTGTCAACTACTCGATATGGTTTTCAAAAGAAAAGCGAAATGTTAAACAAATGTTTTGTCGGTAAAAGCAGCGAGTGCACGTGAGGTTGCTAAATGCTTAAAGCGTGCATACGTTTAATGGATGTAGTGTTGATCAACATAGAGTACAATAAGTCGATCACCTAGAAGTGCTCGTAAGTAATATCAGACTTACGGACTTATGCAGGTTGTCCTTTTCTAGTAAAGAATGAATACTCGAGGTCGTTATTTGGAGTTAATGTTTTACCAAATATTGTTATTATTGTAAAACATTTTGAAAGAAAGATGAAGTGCTATTTTGAATTATCAATAGTACTTCATAACTATTATTCGATTATTGAAGATATCTGATTAAGTATGTGTCAAGCATGTTGTTATTGAATTGTTATAGTTCTTTGAGCTAGTTATGCTCACTCTTGCTTGAACCATATGAATCAACTAAGACCGAAGCGTCGAAGGATCGAAAAAAGGATAAAGGAAAAGCTAAAATGATTCTTAAGGTCATCTTGTAATAATAGTATAGGTCTATTGTTGTAATGTAATCTATATTATGACAAAGAACCTTTGTAACGGGTATAGAATCTGGGAAATGTAAATATTACTTTAAATATATAGAAGTTATATTCGTTCTTTGAGACTTTTCAATTGAATGAATGTATGAATGTTTGTACAGTATAGCACCATCTATCGGGTTGGAAGATACCCAGATTTGGGGGCGCTACAAGTTTGTATCAAAGCCTAGGTTATAAAACTTAAGGGGGGAAAGTATAACCTTAAGTCATAACCTTAAAAAAGAATAAAGAAGTAAAAGATGGAAAGTAACCCTATAAAAATGCATTATATTATGTTATGTGTTTCTATTATTTCTTGGCGTGTACTAATCAAACTATATTGTTTTATTGTAGATGTCAGGAGAAAATGATATGTATAGAGATATACATGTAGTGAGCAAGGATTCGGTTAATCGGGTAGAGATACTACCAAATCCCATAGCAGTAGAACCAGAGGTGGTGACAATCGAGTCTGGAGACTCGGACGATTTAGACTACATGTCTATATTTGATGGCATGCTAGAGGAGGAGGTGGACGTGATGTCCTTTGACCAGGTTCCATCTACAGAGAAATTGTCTGCAGGGGAATCAATGAAGGCACTATTTATGTTAGTATTGGATAAGAATGTCCATTACTGTCAAGAGGTTAAGGAGTTGAAAGAGGAACTCCAAGCTGTCCGTGAGGACAAGACTAGCATGGAGGGAATGTGGGAAGAGGAGCACGATGATTGAATTCTAGCTAAGGACAAGGTCCGAGAGCTGAAATGTGAAGTCTTTGAGCTCAAGCAGGAGCTAAAGACTAAACAGCGGAAGTTGGAGAGGATGTCCTATATACATAGGAATTCTCGTGTGGATTTCAATGACGAGTAAAGAGGTATCCGGTAGAAGCAAGACAAACCCGACACACTATCAGTAGAGATGTTATTGCCGGTCTGGCCAACAAAGATTTTGAGAATGCTCTACGTCAGATGTAATCTAGCAATAGCTAGAGTGGCTTAGATATGTAAATATTATGTATCTAGTAGTGACGTAAAACCCTTTTTTGTATAACAAAGGGTAGTCTTTTGTAAATCCCAATTTTTGGAAAGTAATTGCGGGAATGTAATGTAATCAGCCAAGGCTGAGTAATATAAACAATGTAGTGTTATACTACAAGTTATGAATCAATATAAGTTTTTTATGGAATATATTGAGTAATGAGTATGAGTTATTATTTTATTACAAATAATAACAAACCAACAAGAATAATGTAATAATGATGTGTTATTTTCTTATGACAAAATGCCGCCAAAGAAGGAGACAACGAAATCGAGGCACTAATGTTAACCAATAGGAGGGTGGTCCGATTAATCAATGCGAGAGTTCGTTAATCTCTTAGCAGTGCATTTAATAGAATGGGGGCTAATGTGTACGTGATTCACGGAGTAAAACGAGCTACTAATTTTAAGGATTTTAAAAGTGTAGGTCATGGGAGTTCAAAGGAACTACGGACCCTATAAAGCCAGACATGGGTAAAAGAAATCGAGAAAGTATTTGTAATAGCAAATGTTGAGGAGGGTCAAAAGGTTGCCTTTGCAACCTATTTGATGAAAGGAGAGGCCAACTTCGGTGGGGAGGCAAACCCGGCATTTAGGTAGATATAGGAAACCTAACGTGGGAGAAGTTGAGGAGATTTTCTTCGAGAACTATTTTCCCATGAGTATGCAAGTGAGGATGGAAATGAGGTTTCTTGAATTGAGACAAGGGGATATGACAGTTCCCCAGTATGCTGCCAAGTTTAATGAACTAGCACGATTTGCTCCACATCAAGTGGACACTGAAGTGAGAAAGGCTAGAAGATTCGAGCAGGGCTTGAAACCCTGGCTCTATAGCCGACTCTTTGTGTTCCAAAGTACTTCCTTTGGAACCATATTAGAAAAGGCAATAATTATCGAAGGTGGGAATGAGGCTCTCAGCCAGTACCACAAGGATAAAAAAAATTAAGGTCAAGTTTGATGGAGGAACCAAGACCGAGGGAGCCAGTGGAAGTGGCAACGGTCAAAAGAGGAAGGGCTTTAACTCGAGAATCTGGGAGTAAAACAAGGGGATTCTAAGAGGAGGATGGAAACTCAGAAACTCCTGCGAAAAGACTCGGCTTAGAGTCATCTCAAAGGAAAGACGGTATATTATAATTGTGGGATGGGAAGGGCACATTTTAGCTAACTTGTCCAAATTGAAGAAAAATCACGGATGTTTTGTATGTGGGGGTGTTGACCACATAGCTAAGAACTCGCTTTAGAAGAAGGGGACGAGGAAGGAAATAAGGGAACTAATAGAGGTAGTTGACTATTAGTGGTCCAGCTCAGCTGGGTAAATCAATGGCCCACACTTTTAATATGACGGTCCAAGATGCGGTGGCATCAGGGGAGGTAGTTGCATGTATTATTCCGATCAATGACATAAATGCATACGTGCTATTTGATTCGGGTGTTACTTGTTCATTCATAGCATGTGATTTTGCTAGACGACTAGAATTATTTCCTGAAAAATTGCCTATACCTTTGAACATTAAGCTAGTAAATGAAAAGATAATTCCTATTGCAGATATTCATAGGAGTTGTTGCGTAGACGTACGTGGTTGTAAGTTATCGGTAGATTTAATACCGATAAGTTAGGAGAATTCGACGTAATTCTCGAAATGGATTGGTTGATTAACCATGGAGCAATTATAGATTGCCAAAAGAAATGTGTGAGCATCAGGACGTTGAAGCAACCTCCTGTAGTATTTTACGGTAATAAATCACCGGGACGTTCGTGTTCCCTTACGATGACACAAACTAGAAAACTTTTAAAGAAGGGATGTGTAGGTTATCTATGCCATGTTGTTGATACCCAGAGAGTGGGAGCAACCATGGAACAAATACCTCTAGTAAACGAATTCATGGATGTATTTCTAAGTGATTTACCGGGTTTACCGCCGGATAGGGAGACCGAATTTGTGATAGACATTGTCTTTAGGAGGCGGCACCGATCTCAAGGGCACCGCGTCGTATTAGCGCCTATGGAAATGAAAGAACTAATGGTTCATTCTGAGAACTATTAGATGAAAGTACATTCAACCAAGTGTTTCCCGTAGAAACATCGGTGTTATTTGTCAAGAAGAAAGACAGATCGTTAAGGCTTTGTATCGACTATCGGGAGGTGAACAAGTTAACGATAAAGAATAAATACCCATTGCCGGATCGATGATCTCTTTGATCAATTGAAAGGGCAAAGTATTTTCTAAAATAGATTTTGAGACGAGGGTATCACCAGTTGAAGGTTAGGAAGGAAGATGTACCAAAGATGGCATTCAGGACTCGTTATGGTCATTACGAGTTTCTGGTGATGTTATTTGGGTTGACGAATGCACCTGCTGCATTTATGGATATGATGAACAGAGTGTTCAAACCATATTTGGACAAGTTTGTCGTTGTGTTTATCGATGATATTCTAGTCATTCTAAGACGCCGGAAGATCATCTTTGAACACTTAAGATTAGTGTTGGAGACACTAAGGAAGGAGAAGTTATATGCGAAATTCACCAAATGTGAATTTTGGTTGGAAAAGGTGCAGTTTTGAGGTCATGTCATTGACCAAGAGGGGATTTCAGTGGATCCAGTAAAGGTGGAAGCAATAATGAATTGGGAACAACCGAAAATGCCGACTGAGGTGCGAAATTTCCTAGGGTTAGCAGGGTACTATCGAAGATTTATCATGGATTTTTCGAAGATAGCTACCCCGTTAACTAATTTAACAAGGAAGACGGTGAAATACGTATGGACGGATAAATGTGAAGACAGTTTTCAAGAACTGAAGAAAAGATTAAGCGAAGTGCCTGTTTTGTCATTGCCAGATGACACAGGAAATTTTGTAGTGTATAGTGATGCTTCGCATAGAGGACTTGGTTGTGTGCTTATGCAGCATGGCAAAGTCATTGCGTATGCATCACGACGATTGAAAGATTATGAGAAAGTTTATCTTACTCATGATGCGGAAATCTTGCACATGATAGTGTTTGCCCTAAAGATATGGAGACATTATCTTTATGGGAAAAATGTGAGATATATATCTGGACCATAAAAGTCTAAAGTATATCTTCACTCGGAAGGAGTTGAATATGAGGCAGAGGAGATGGCTAGAGTTGATAAAGGATTATGATTGTGAAATCTGTATCACCTGAAAAACGATGTAGTTCGCGCCTTAAGTAGGAAGGGTTAGGAAAAGTTATCTTTATTAAGGCTCAAAATGAGGAGAGATGGCTAGGATGGAAATAGAAGTAGGGATGTCGAGTGATTGATACTCTTTCTGACGGAGATCTGATCTACCATCGTAGAAAGAGTCGAGGAGGTACAACTCAAGACCGATGAGTGTAACACTGTAAGACCCGAATTTTATGAAATAAAAGTATTCAATTTTTCTTATAATTACAATTCAGTAAATGGTTAAATTGATAAAAAGTTAAAGTTAAGGGTGATATATGAATTTTTTCAAAATAAGTAAGTGGTTATAAAATATTCATTGTTGTCGGGGAGTATTCGTTTGGTTGTGGAATATTCTTTTACGTCGGGGAATATTAAATGCAGCCAGCGCAGCAAGATCTATTGTGGGTCCCATAACGGATAAGCTGTCGGATGAAGAAAATGACAAAGTTTGAGTTTTTATAAATAACGGCAAAATTATTGTAATTAACATTTGTTGGAATACCCGGTGGGTAAAGTAAAATAATATCTGTTGTTCAAAGAGCATGCTTGCGGCATTACCGTGTATACGTAAGAAGGCACTACTCAATATTTATTACAGTAATCTTTATTCAATATTTTATTTTATTGATTCAATAATTACTACGTTGATATTTTATATTATTGTTGTTCGATAATTGTACTACACAATATCTCCATTATTAGATCAATAATTCATATTATTTGAATAATATTATTAGATAGCATTATTGGCAATGTCTAGAAAGTTCTGTCAAGGAGAGGTTTGGTCACCTAATTGCGCACCAGTAAGGAAAAATCCTTATCGGAAAGCCCCTCTTTCTGAGAACCGCTGGTTGTCATTATTGTGATTACGTAATATTATTTGTGAATAATTAATTATTGATTTATATGATAATGAAATATTTATTTGATGTGGATATAAATGATGGATTTATTTATGTGGTTATAAATGAAGGAATTAATGTTGAGGTATTTAATCGATTATTTTGCCGGATTGGAGGTATTAAAAGATCAAATCGATTGTTCTTACTGACTTTATATGTGTGAGTTATAATTTTTAATCGTAGTTGGATCATTGTGATTTTTGGATATGTTATACATATATAAGTTGAGTATATGTTCACAAATTTTGAACCGTTAAAAATGAGCGAATGATTTGTTATGAATTTTAAGAGGTGAGTGATTCGGAAATTAGGTTTATAAATGATTTTGGTAGAAAATTCTAGAAATGGGTGGGCCCCACTTTTAGTTGTTGGGGAAGATGGCTGATTTTTGGTGGGTGGAATAGTAGCAGGTAAAGCCATCAGGTAGCAGGTCAAGTCTGCTTCGGCGTGCTAACATTTTCCTATAAATAGAGGGCTAAGTTAGAATTGAAAATCACACCAGAATTTATAAGTTTTCTCTCTTTTTCTCTCTAGATTATCGAGTGTATTTTGTGAGTATTTAGATACTTGGTGAGTTTCTATTCATCAGTGCAAGTTTCTTTCAGCGTCATATCCGATATCCAGTCAGAAGTACTGCTCTTTTGAGGTAAGGGATAGTAAGGGATAGTAAGGGAAATTAAGGGATGCTATATTCTTCATAATGATGTTATTCTTTCAATATTATTATACTGAAATATTGGTACGCAAAAAGGATACGATTCTATTTGGATAATAGTGGACCGGTTGATGAAGTCGGCTCACTTTTTGCCAATTAGGGTCAGGTATAACTTAGACCAGTTAACTAAACTTTATGTTAAGGAAATTATTTCCAGACATGTAATACCAGTATCGATTGTGTCTGATCGTGATCCACGATTCACATCGAATTTTTGGAGGAGTTTGCAAGAACAGTTGGGAACACAGTTGAAGTTGAGCACATCTTATCATCCACAAACCGATGGGCAGAGTGAGAGAACAATTCAGACGTTAGAAGACATGTTGAGGTCTTGTGTCATGGATTTCAAGGGTAGTTGGGATGATCACCTACCACTAGTAGAGTTTCCGTATAACAACAATTATTATACAAGCATAGGTATGCCGCCTTATGAAGCTTTGTATGGAAGAAAGTGCAGAACACCATTATGTTGGTATGAGGTGGGAGAACGCCGGATGCTAGGACTAGAATTGGTGCGCAGTGGGCGGCGGATGTGGTAAAAAGTTAATTAGGATGGATGCGTCTAAATCACGGCTGGGACGACGGAAGAAAGTATCTCTGAACTCGAATAGACTAAATCGAGAGTTTGAAGTGGGCACATATGTGTTTCTAAAGGTATCTCCCTGGAAAGGAAAGATACGCTTTGGAAAGAAAGGAAAGTTAAGTCCAAGGTTTATAGGACCTTTTGAAGTATTAAAACGGGTGGGAGAGGTAGCTTATGTGATATCATTACCTCCAGACCTAGAACGAATACATAACGTGTTTCACGTATCTGTATTACATCCATATAAGCGGACTATAAGCATGTAATCGAGTATGAGCCGATTCATATCGAGAAAGACTTAACATATGAGGAATCGTAGAGATGCGGATCATTGATAGAAAGGAACAAGTTACGAGGAACAAGGTAATACCTTGATAAAGGTAGTATGGAAGAACCACGATCTTTGAAGAAAAGCGTGAGAATTAGAAGAAAAGATAAAGAAAAAATTTTCCTCATCTATTTGATTAAAGTAAGATGAGATTCTGGGGACATAATCTTTATAAGGGGGGAGAATGTAACGACCGAGAAATTCGGATCTTATTGTAAAATGATTTTATTAAATTAAATAATAATAAAATTATATTCTATGTGTTATCAAGATGGTTGTCATTGTATAACCTATTGATGTTAGAATGTCGTAGTATTTGAGCTACGTGAATGAATTAAAGTGTTTGAATTTCCAAGACGAAAATAAAAGTTTTCCGATAAATTTTTTAAAAAACACTATTCATCGGTATTTGCTCGGGATATATATTTGAATTTCCGAGAAATACGTAATGATAGAATGATAAGGTAAGATGGATTATGTAATAAAAATCTAGTTATGGAAAATGTAATATTTCGCTTGCGGACTTAAGTTATAAACGTTAAGGAAGGCGAAGTAGTAATGAATAAGTAATAATTGTATAATACTTAGGTATTGTACAAAGGTAATGAAAACGAGTATTATACGAAGTATTATACGAGGTTGTATGAAGGATGAAATATCGTATATAAATTCTATATGAATTAGAATACGAAAAGGATACATAGACTATATGTATATGTATTAAGTAATGTTAATGGACTTGGAAGATTGGTTAACAATTGGTACAAGTCCAAGTGAATAAAATGTTAAGGCCCAATTATTAATTAATGAACCAACTAGTGTTTATTAAGGCAAAGCCCAAAGGTTGATTTAATGTAAGCCCAAACTAGAATCCATGAGTTGTTTGACCCATGGGGCAAACCATATTAATATGGTTAGTATGGTGACCAAGTTAATGCGGTGAGCAAGACTTAGGAGTAATGACCAAGCATAGGATAAGAGTTGTGATTAACAAATAATGAATAGTAAGGAGGTGGCTTAAGGAGGTGGGTTGAATTAATGACTAAACTACCCTAGCTTTGCAATTTCTATAAATAGAGAAGCCTTGCAAGCCATTTGTTAGTTGTTCAAATAATCCAAACATCTCAAAGTGCTTAAGTGTTAGAGACAATAAGCTCTGATAAGTTACTTTCATTTTAAGAAGAAGAAGAAGGCTACTTTACCAAGACTTCTAAAGTAAGACTTCTTCTCTAAATTATCTTCTATATCTCTATTCATGATAGGTTGATAAGAAAAGATGGATTAAGGAACATGAATGTTAAGAAGTAAGAAGAATGTGTAAGTAATGAACTTAAGCCACATAAGTTGGTAATAAGTCATTTAAGCTAGCATAAGTTATAAACTTATGTGAAAGTATTATGAACTTGTAATGAGTTTATTAAGAGAAGTGATACAAGAACTTATATGATCATATGTATCATGTATACATAAGTAAAGTTATATGTGAAGAAAATGTAAAGTATGATGATTAAGAAACTTTAATTGTCATAAGTCATGAACAAATAAAATCATAAGTAGTTTATAATTTGACAAGTTATAAGCTCATGAAGAATAAATCAAAAATCCAACAATGAATATAGGTTGTTGTAATAAGTATGTTGAGATGTTCACATGATGAATGGAATTCATTTGTAATGTTGAACAAATCATAAGAATGAAGATTTGCCAGAAATTGCACTATTGGACGATAATCGTCGAATTCGTAAAATTCTCGGAATAGAAGTCAAATTTGGTTTTTGAACTCGAAACCATTGTTTTCCAATGGAGACAAGTCATATTTGGCATTTAAGAGTTGCGAACTCAAAAATGACCGGATTCCGACTTAGAACGAAGAAACGAGTGTTGAACGTTCACGAACGTTTATCGTTTTCGTTATAAATGAACCAATAGGTGATTTTTTAGCAAATGAAGTCTAATAGATAAAATTCTTGCATGAACGCATAGATTACGTAATTTGTGAACCGTAGGCTTTTGAACGAGCCAATTCGGACTTATAACAAAGAAGTTATGCGTCCGTGAAGTTCACAAAATTCAAAATGAATTTTTTACGGTGCCTGAGTTGTTGTAGCCAGCAAAGGTGTAAAACACCTTTGTAAGAGTTCACTGCATAGTGAACAACCGTCATACAATTTATGGAAAAATGTGCAGCTATTAAACGATACAAAACCTTACCGAAGTGTGGCGGCAGTACTGCTCACCACCAAGTAAGGACTTGCTGCCATGACATGCCAAGTCCGGGACAATACTACTATTAAAGCATGCAATGAGACATAGATGTAAGTATAAAGTGTGGCGCATGACGCTAGCCTCAGAACATGGATAGCGATGAATGTTTTTAATTACAAAGGAAAGAAAGTTAATTGATTTAAAAGTAAACACAACCTAAGAAACATAATGTAACATTGTTTAAACTTTGTTAAACCTTAAGGATGTTGTATAAAGGTTGAGATAACCTAGTCGAATATAAATGCAAAGATAATGATAAACTAGAATAGATAATAATTGAATCTAATACACAATTAGATTGAAATGAAGGGTAAGATATAGTTATATACATACTTGATTATATGTGACCTAATGTAAGGCATTATGTGATCATGTAATGTAGAGACTTGAAAGACTTGAACATAAAGTAAATATATCGTAGCAGACGCTAAAGGCAAGTATTCTAACTCTTGTCTCAGTTCAATCTGAACAAGTTTTTGAAGTTCATGTATTCTTTTGCATGAATTGAGGTATGTTGAAGTTAAAGCCAATTCCTTTGGCTAGACTTGATATATTGCATGGATTATTGATAATCTATTCATTTATTATCAAATGTGTTATCTTTTGTCAACTACTCGATATGGTTTTCAAAAGAAAATTGAAATGTTAAACAAATGTTTTGTCGGTAAAACGACAGGCACGTGAGGTTTCCAAATGCTTAAACGTGTATACGTTTAATGGATGTAGTGTTGAATAACATAGAGTACAATAGGCTGATCACCTAGAAGTGCTCGTAAGTAATATCGGGCTTACAGACTTGCTTTCGGGTTGTCCTTTTCCAATAAAGAATGAATACTCGAGGTCGTTGACCAGAGTTAATGTTTTACCAAATATTGTTATTATTGTAAAATATTTTGAAAGAAAGATGAAGTGCTATTTTGAATTATCAATAGTACTTCATAACTATTGTTCAGTTATTGAAGATATACGATTCGTATGTGTCAAGCATGTTGTTATTGAATTGTTATAGTTGCTGAGCTAGTTATGCTCACTCTTGCTTGAACCATATGAATGCAACTAAGACTGAACGTCCCGAAGGATCGAAAAAGGATAAAGGAAAAGCTAAGGCAGATTACTAAGCTGTCTTGTAATAGTATAGGTCTATTGTTGTAATGTAATCTATATTATGACAAAGAACCTTTGTAACGGGTATAGAATCTGGGAAATATAAATATTACTTTAAATATATAGAAGTTATATTCGTTCTTTAAGACTTTTCAATTGAATGAATATATGAATGTTTGTACAGTATAGCACCATCTGTCGGGTTAGAAGATACCCGAATTTGGGGGCGCTACAGAAATTGACCAATATAACTTTTTAAAAATATATATATAATATATAAGCGCGGTGCGATGCGGCTTGAACAAGGCAATACATTGCGGGAGCCTCCCAAAACCGTACCCAAATCGCATAAGCAATTTTCTAGTCATTCTAATGATGCAACATACGCCGAAATCATTGATGCGACTCAATTGGTGAGGAGGTTTGGTAGGTTTTTGGTGCAGTTTTGAGGCCGACTTTTGTTTCTTACTCAGCACTACTAGAATGTACATCTTATGTGACGCCTCCAAAATAGGTCCACACAACCCATTCTCGAGTCGCCAAATACATGGTACAGAAAATAACTACAACTTCATTATTACAATTGTCATGCAAAATACGACAACACATATGCTGTGAGTTTAAATACACATATTGTCTTCTAGACAATATCCAAACTCAAATAAGTCCTCATTACAATTATTGATACACTATTTTACAAAAATAGTGAGGACTGCTAAAATTACATGACTTGAAACATCATTCCACACGCCAACTAGTTCCCGCTATATTCTCGCCTCTTGAGAAGAAAAATGGAACAAAAAGGAAAATGGCGAGCTCAACTAGCCTAATAAAGAATATTATGACTAAGATAATGTAGAACAAATTATCGTTAGCCTTCAATAAATCAAATAAAATATAATGGACAACAAGTTTTAGATCAATATTCGCAGCAAAAATAACAATTCATTAGAATAATTAAGTAGAGAAGTCTACTATCTTCTATGATTTTAAAGTCCATCATCAATATTTTATCCCTGTAACATCAATCAATATACTTCTTTGAACCAAATAATCATCTTTGCTCTACGGGCCAAAGGTATTCATTTGTATCACCAGTTGGTCATGTTCATCTCAACACCTGTCCATCTTTGCACCACGGGCCAAAGATATTCATCAGGTAATCATTCATCTTTGTACTATAGGCCAAATATATTCAGTTATATCATCATTTAGGACTGAGGATGATGAAAAATATTTTAAAGAAACGAATCCAGTGAGATAAAAGGACAAAGATTATGGATTCGTACTTCAGTTTATCCAAGTTCAAAAATACTCCATAATAATCAATTGTGGAGCAAAATTCAAGAATGAAGATCAAAACACGGATACAATCAAAGATAGTAATCATAATAGACAACCTGGACCAAGAAAAGAAAATTTAATTTTTCTGTGAATAGTGTCGTATTCGTGAATAGTGTCATATACGTGAATAGTGATGTATACGTGAATAGTAACCCCGACACAAAAAGAAAAAAATTTCATAAGAAAAATCATACTTCGTGAATAGTATCGTATTCGTGAATAGTGCCGTATACATGAATAGTGATGTATACGTGAATAGTAACTTCGATATGAAAAGGTAAAATTTTCATAATAAAATTCATACCAATATTTCGGTATAATGATATTAAAAGAAATAACATCATTTACAAAGAAAATAACATCCTTACCTTAAAAGAATAGTACTTCTGACTATAATATCGGATATAATTATGACGCCCCCCAAATCTGGGTCCCTTCGAACCCCGGATCCGGTCCGCCACGATACTACTATCGTCAAACTATTTATACCATTTATTCATAACTTAATGAATATAACTTTTCTTATTACAAATTAGAATATAAATTCTTTCCATTTCCAGGATCTGCACAATGACCCCAAACTTTTATAAGTTTCTAATCTTGGTCAATTACTATTCCTGTATTACATCACATTCGATGTTATATAATTATGCGGAATAATTTAAACTTTTTCCATCTCCTTTGAAAAATAATTCTTTTATTTATATCTTAACTTGAATCAATTACATACCCTTGAATCAATTTATGTTATGATTCATTCTACTTGAATTACTGTATAAATTTTGACATCTCGATTCGAATTCCTCTATATACCGCCTAGTACAACTTTACAAGCTAACATATATTACACATCGTAAACTACTATCAAGTATATCTACTAGAACCTAAACACGGTTCAAGAGCATATATTTAATTAAACAAATCAATCTCCTTTGATGTGATTGAACTTTATCAATCAACTAGCACGTAACCTTTACCGTGTGTCCTTAACCTGCAAAAGTGGTTATTTGCAAGGGTGAGTTCGACAGCCTAGCAATTCTAACAGTTTTCATGCAGCACGTAACATATAATAACATACTCAGTTCATGCATTCATAATCAATTAACATTTACTACGCATTTTACTTCTTACATAACATTTATAAAGATTTACTCCACAAGCATATCATCAAAGATCAACTTTCAACATTCATACATATCTCATATGCATTTCATATATATACATTAACATTCTCATAGCATAATATAACTCAGTAACAGTTATAGAATTCATATATCAAATAGAAATTGAAAGACTTGCCTGATTCGTAGTTTATCAACTACGACTTAACTACTTAAAGCTTATCTGCACTGTGTGTATTCCTACATAATTATATAATCATGGATTTATACCCATCAGTCATACATTTCATACACTCGTAATATAAGAACAAATATTGTTTCCTAACTTGGTTTCATTTTTACTTGAACTTAGGATAACCATGACACTAGCTCATTCTACTATCATATTTATCTAAACTGTAAGACCCCAACTTTTTATAAATGAAATTGAATTTTCTCTATTTATTATTTTGAAATAGTAATGGTTGATTTGATTAATGTGGTTAATTATGGGTAAAATGCGCAAATATTTTAAATAAGCAAGTGGTTATAAAAAATTCATTTTTGTCGGGGAATATTCGTTTGGCCATGAAATATTCTTTGTATAATTCTAAATTTTATGAATAAAGATTTAATTTTCTTGAAATATTTTTTTCAAAATTATGGTGTGGATTTGAGATAATGTTATAGTTGTGGGTAATATTTATAAATTTTAAAAAGTATGCAAGTTGTTGTATAATGTTCGATTGGTCGGGGAATATTCTTTTTTTTGGGGAATATCCGTATGACGGTACAATTATTGGTGGACCCCACAACGAAATTATTGTTGGATTGAGAAAATGACAAAAATATTGTTATGAAAATAACGACGGAAGTTTCTTTATTAAAAGCTGTTGAACTACTCCTAGTAGTAAAATATAATGTCTGGCGTGGTTGCATAGTAGCACACGGTATTGATTATTGATGCTTACGTGAGAAGTCACTCAGTTTTGTTCAATTATTGCTATAGTAATTATTGCATAGTATCTCACGTTATTTGATTCAATTATTTTCGATATTTTATATATTATTAAATCAATAATTGAGATGACAGAGTTATTAATATTATTATTTGCAATATTGACGATGTCTAGAAGTTCTGTCAAGGAGAGGTTTGGTCACCTAATTACGCGCTAATAAGGAGAAATCCTTATTGGAAAGCCCCCTCTTTCTTGGGAACGACCTGGTCGATTAATATTATGAATTATAATAATGGTGATAAATGTTGTTTTATTATTATTATAAATGTAATAAAACAGAAACTTTTTATATAAAACATAATACTTTTTATAAAGCTTTGTTTTATTTGATTATAAATAGAATACATTATATTTTATTATGCATAGTGTTTGCATAGTGCCTGCATAGTGTTTGTATAGAAAAATCTTTTTATATAAAATAGAATACTTTTATAAAGTTATTTGTTTTGTTAGATTTTAAATAAAATATATTATATTATATTTTTCATAGTGCCTTCATAGTGTTTGCATAGTAAAAACGTTTTATATAAAACAGAATATTTTTTATAAAGTTTTGTTTTATTTGATTATAAATAGAATATATTATATTTTATTGCATAGTGCATCATAGTATCCTTTCCATTCTCCTATAAATAGGATGCTTAGTTAGAATTGAAAATCACACCAGAAGTTTAGAGAATTCTTTTTCTATAATCTTTAGCGTATTTCTTTAGAGTTTAAGAAAGCTTTGAGCGTAGAAAATAGTGCAAGTTTTCTTCAAGTATATCCCCGCCCTACCGTCAGAATACTCTTCTTTTTAAGGTAAGGGGTATTATTCTTTCGTATTCATGATGAGAGTTATTTTCTTTCAATACTCGTAAGGGTTGTTATTCCATTCCTTATTATTCTGTTAGAATAACCTGTATATGCGAACTACCGTATACATGGTGAAATTCTTCTGTTATTCCATTCTTTATTATTATGTTGGAAAAACATATCTGTGTGGTCTTTCGCATGCCTGGTGAATTCTGTTGTTATCCCATTCTTTATTATTACATTTGGAACATCACATGCATGCGGATTACGCATGACCTGGTTCCATTCTTTATTATTTTGTTGGAATATCCTGTCTGTGTGGATTACGCATGACCTGGTTCCATTTTTTATTACTCTGTTGGAATAACCTGTTTATGTGGATTACCGCATGCATAGTGAATGATCATTTGTATTTATTCCTTATTAGCTTGTGGAAATGATGCATCTACGTGGATTTTAGTATGGCGGTGAAAATCCATTCATAGATTTCATATATTCTATTATACTCGGTTGGTTGAGTTTTGGCTTCTATACTCCATGAAATTAGTAGAATATCACGGATATTTGCGCTTCATCGATATCTTTTCATGAAAATATTCTTACGAGCATTCTTGAATTTTACTCACAAAGCAGTATCATGTTTACAATTTGGACGTTATTGATTTCTGGATAAATTAACTTATAAGTCTTTAAAATTTATTCTTGAACTTGTTTTATTGAATTGTCATCATCCTCATGCTTATATTATATTGAAAGTCATCTGTGGCACGTAGTGTATAGATGGACTTGGTATGATTATGATCGAGGATTATTGGTATAATCATGGCCACCGTAATGTTACAAATGATGTGGAAAAAGTCCTCGTTGGTCCGTAGTGCATTGATGGGCGCTTTTTGGTATGATTATGGCTATGGATTCTCTCTGACCCGAGGTGCAAAGATGAATTATTTTATGGCATGATCGAACCATTGATGAAAACACGATTATCTTTGCTTTTGTAGTGCATGGATAATTCGTGGTCGTGATCTTAAAGAATATCCTTGGCACGTAGTGCGAGGATGATTTAATGATGTGAATTATTTATTAAAGTGAGTCTCGGCGATAAAAGTGATGAAAACCTTTTAAATCATAGAAGATAGTAGATTTTATTCTCTACTTGACTCTTCTAATGGATTGCTTGTTCATTGCAGATTAAACTTGATGTTTGTTATATTTTATCAGTTTAACCTTTGTTGAAGGTTAACGATAAATTATTCGCATTATCTTAGTCATAATATTTCTTCTTGGGCGATTGAGCTCACCCTTTCTTTCAATGTT
The DNA here is from genome assembly GCA_020205615.1 of Panax quinquefolius. Classification (NCBI taxonomy): domain Eukaryota; kingdom Viridiplantae; phylum Streptophyta; class Magnoliopsida; order Apiales; family Araliaceae; genus Panax; species Panax quinquefolius. The sequence goes on along the minus strand of CM035160.1, from coordinate 70,575,572 downwards.
CTCTTCGTGAAATGAGAATATATATTGGGGGTCGGCAAAAGGCGATGGATTAACGGTCCAGATTGTTGCATTAGTAGTCCTCACGATTCTGTGAAATAGTGTGATAATAAATGTATTGAGGACTTATTTTGAGTTTGAATACTGTCTACTTTCTAGAAGACAATATTTGTATTAAAACTCACATCCCATGTTGTATATTTAAGTTTGTATTTGTATTCTGTACCATGTATTAGGCGCCTCAGAATGGGTGATGTATACCTATTTTGGGGCGTCACATTCTTCCTATCGGGGAATATTCGTACTACGGCGCAGCCTTTTGTGGGCCTATAACGGAAAGCGATTGGATGAAGAAAATGACAAGTATGAGTTTTTATAAATAACGGCGTAGTTGTTACTATTAACACTGTTGGAATACCCCGGTGGTTAAAACACAGTAATACGCGGTGTTGCACAGTAGTACACGGTATTGCACCAATTATTGATTCTTACGTAAGAAGGCACTACTCAATAATTGTTATAGTAATTACTGTTCAATATTTTATTTTATTAATTCAATAATTGCTACGTTGAAATTTTATATTATTGTTGTTTCAATAATTGTCACTACATAGTATTTTCCATTATCAGATTAATAATTCATATTATTTTAATAATATTACTAGATAACATTATTGACAATGTCTAGAAAGTTCTGTCTAAGGAGATGTTTGGTCACCTAATTGCGCGCCAGTAAGGAGAAATCCTTATTGGAAAGCCCCCTCTTTCCTAGGAATAACCTAGTTGTTAGTATTGTGATTTTGTAATATTATTTGTGAATAATTAATTATTGATTTATATGATAAGAAAAATATTTATTTATGTGGATATAAATGGAAGAATGTTTAGAAAAGTGATAATTATTGAAAATTGACATTTTATCTTTTCTGATAAAATAATTCATTTAAATATATTATTATATTTTAATAATATAATAATGGTAATATTTTTACGATGAATGTGTGATATATGAATAATTGAGGAGGAAGAGTATTTTTGTTACAATAAATATTAAAAACATGTTAAACATGTTGGTGGACCTCATTTTTGACTGAAATTTGATTATAGCCTGCAAAATCGTCCGTATGTGGATTTCGGTCAATTTCTGCTTGGAATTTGGAAAAACTTAAACTTACAAAATTGTAGAGAATTGAATTTCCTATGGAATGAACACAAGATTCAAAATATTTTAATAAAAGGGCTATTTATAATGAATTATTGAAGTTCCAGAATAATTGATTTTTGAAGTTTTAAATATTTTTTGGCAAAACTAATGATTTGGTCACCGAAGTTGGCACGTTTTATTAAATATTCGATTGAACTTTTAATTTTTCAAATTAACTCACTGAACTAATTTTTATTTTCAAATTGGGTCATTCTGTTAAAAAATGTTGACAGACGTTAAAATATTATTTATGTGGCGTTTACGTGGCAAAAAAAAATTGCTTATGTGGCAAAAAAACAAATCAAAAACAGATTTTAAAAATAAAAAAAAATTAACATTTTAAAGTTTTAAAAATAACAAAAACATAATAAAATAAAACAAAAACAAAAAAATCAAAATATCTTTTCTTCTTCAACTAAAAAGATTTAACCATCTTGATTATTTGGCAAAAAATAGAATTTTTAAAAAGCATAATTTTTTTAAAAATATAATTTTTAAAATACTGTAATTTGTAATCTGAAATAGATTTTTTTTAAAACAAATATTTTAAAAATATAGAATTTTTAAAAAAATATTTTTTTTATAAAATAAATTTTTAAAAAAAACAAAATTTTTAAAATATATTCTTTTTTTAAAAATGATTTTTTAAAAAATGGATTTTAAAAAATCGAATTCTATTTTTTTAAAATCTATTTTTAAAAAGATCTCGCTTTTAAAAATTATTTTTTTTAAAAAAGTTTCGCTTTTTAAAAATTCTATTTTTAAAAAAATTTGCTTTTTTAAAATTTATATTTTTAAAGAATTACATTTTAAAAAAAATATATTTTCAAAAAAAAATGCATTTTAAAATATTCTTTTTAAAAAAAGACTTTTTTTTTAAAAATTCTATTTTTAACAAATTATGTTTTAAAAAAGATTCTATTTTGAAAAAAATTATGTTTAAAAAAATTATGTTTTTTGCCAAATAATGAAGATGGTTAAATCTTTTTAGTTGAAGAAGAAAAGATTTTTTTATTTTTTGTTTTATTTTATTATGTTTTTGTTATTTTTAAAACTTTAAAATGTTAATTTTTTTATTTTTAAAATATTTTTTTGATTTTTTTGCCACATAAGCAATATTTTTTATTTTTTTGCCACGTCAGCGCCACATAAGCAATATTTTAACGTCTGTCAACTTTTTTTAACGGAATGACCCAATTTGAAATTAAAAATTAGTTCAGTGAGTTAATTTAAAAAATTAAAAGTTCAATCGGGTATTCAATAAAACGTGTCAACTTCGGTGGCCAAATAATTAGTTTTGCCAATATATTTTAAAGAAAAACAATTTTATTATGTTCGTGGGCCCCACTTGATGTTGCAAAATTCTGAAATCAGATGTCTAATGTGTGCGTAGGAATTTCTTATTAAAAATAATAATATTTTATTAAATTTTTTGTTTGGGTGTTCTAAGCATTTTTCTATAAATAGGGTGCTTAGGTTAGAATAGAAAATCACCAGAAACTGAAGTTTTTCTCTCTATATTATCGAGTGTATTTTGTGAGTATTTAGATACTTTGAGAGTTGCTATTCATTGCGAGTTTCTTTCGGCTTTACATCCGATATTCCAGTCAGAAATACTGTTCTTTTGGGTAAGGGATGTTATTTTCTTCGTAAATGATATTATTTTCTTCAATATCATTATGCAGAAATATTGATATAAATTTTATTGTGGAATTTCTACCTTTTTGTATCGGGATTACTATTCACGTATACGGCACTATTCACGAATACGACACTATTCATAGAAAAATGAAATTTTCTCCTTTTTGTTCAAGATGTCTATTATGGTTACTATCTTTGATTGTATCCATGTTTTGATCTTTGTTTTTGAATTCTGCTTCACAATTGGTTATTATGGAGTATTATTGAACTTGGATAAACTGTAATACGAATCCCTAATATTTGTCATTTTGTCTCACTTGATTCATTTTCTTTAAGATATTTTTCATCATCCTCAGTCCTAAATGATGATATTACTGAATATCTTTGGCCTGTAGTGCATAGATGAATAATTAACTGATGAATATCTTTGGCCCGTAGTGCAAAGATGAACAAGTGTTGAGATGAACATGACCAACTGGTGATACAAATGAATATCTTTGGCTTGTAGTGTAAAGATGAATATTTGATTCAAGATGTATATTGATTGAGGTTATAGGGATACAATATTGATGATGGACTTTTAAATTTTAGAAGATAGTAGAATTCATTCTCTACTTGACTCTTCTAATGGATTGTTGTTTCCGCTGCAGTTGTTGATCTAAAACTTGTTGTCTATTATATTCTATCAGATTTTTTCCTATTGAAAACTAATGATAAATTGTTGTATATTATCTTAGTCATAATATTCTTTATTGGGCTAGTTGAGCTCACCCTTTTCCTTTTTGTTCCATTTTTCTTCTCAGGAGGTGAGAACATAGCAGGAACCACTACTAGAAAATCTATCTATAGCGACGGGATTTAGCGACGGTCGGGGCAGAACCGTCGCTATATATGTATATAGCGACGGTATAATTCTGACCGTCGGTATAGGCCTCTGATGGTAGTCTATTACGAGGGTCACAGTTTGGCCGTTGGTATAGGAATTTTTTTTTTGGGATTTTAACGAGGGTTATAACTCATAACTCATAAGGGAGGCGTAGAACGAGGGTTAAAGGAGTTCATCTCAGTCACTTGATCTCTCCGTCCGGCTTCATCTCAGTCACTCGATCTCATAAGGGGAGGCGTAGGTAATAACGAGGGAGGCGTAGATAATAACGAGGGTTCATCTCAGTCACTCGATCAACATCTTGACAAAGATTTGTCCGTCTCTACCACTCTGCATCTCGTGTTCATGGGAGTTCATTTCACTCCATCTCTCCGTCCGGCTTGAAGCATCATTTTTATTGGCTGTTTGAGCAGGTATAATTTCATTATTTAGGTTTTCAATTTTATTTGCCCCTTAGTTGTTATGATTTCCTCTATTTCTTTCCTCCCTCTAACAAGCCCTAAATTTACTAATTTTGGGACACCCTTCTATGGGGTGTTTTGTGAGCCATTTGTGGTCTTATATCTTGAGTCACAACGTCTTGCTTATATGCGAGTCATTTTCTTTTGGTGTAAAATTTAGGGTATACTTGTTGATTATAACTTTCTATCTCGCTCCTTAAACCTTTTTTTTTGGTATAAGGGGTTTACGAAGTATGCATTAATTATGCAATAATCTTCAGTAAGATTTTTAGAAATTATTTGTTTATTCTTCACTTCTACGCCTCTTGACCTTTGCACAAGAGCAAGCGGAGCTACTATGTCTACATAAAATATCTATGTGGCCTCTGTATTATTCCTTGCGGTCTATTAGTTGCATTAGTCGGTATAAAACTTCATTCTCAAAAATTACATTGCTTATAGGTTCTTGAAAGCCGGGAAGTTTGATATAGAGCAAGCAAAGTGCATGTGGGCTAACATGCTTCAATGGAAAAGAGACTTTGAACCGACACTATTTTGGAGGTAATCTTGTTTGGTGATATTCTTTTTCTTTATTCGTTTGATGTCTTTATCCTCCATTGTGGCTTGGTATGTCGTATCAATTTTACATTCTCATTAACTCATTGAATTAAATACAAATCATTGGTTAGCTTGTTCGAGATAATTGGGTGCCTCACCGTCGACTAACATGTGGATCTTTGAATTGGCGATAGACCCTTGATGCAATGACAATTCATTATGCTATGGTTCAAACTTCAAAGTACTACTTCAATGTTATCCTCTGTATATATGTATACTGGAACTTATGATTATCTCCTATAACAATAAGTCTTTCGAAGTGAAAGAACTTAGACTCAATGAAGTCATTATGGTTTGAATAAATGAAGTGAAATAAAGAAATTTTGAATAAACATAACTCGGAACTTCAGGAAAACAAAATTAGTTAGTACTATTGGCATGCTTGGGTTATTATGATTGAACTATTAATGAATATGCTTGGTATTGTTAAGATGGATTGAGCTTCCATTGTTACTAAATTTAGTATCATGGTGTTGATAAGGATGGAAGGCCTATTTACATTGAAAGAGTTGGTAAAGTTGATCCAAGTAAGCTTGTGCAGGTGACATCTTGGGATCGGTTAGTGAAGCACCATGTGCAGGAGTTCAAAAAGACTCTTTCCATTAGGTTTCTAGACAGACACATAGATTCAAGTACAACTATTTTAGATGTTCAGGGCTTGGTATTTTTCTGTTTGTTCTATACAAATAAATATTTATGGTCAAGCGGGAATTTTCGTATTTGTTTCTATATGCTACGTGGTTTATGCTTTCTATATCCTCTGTTATTCAGATTTGAGAAAGTTTGGCGGTCGCTTTCGAGGAAGTCGTGGACATTTGAGGTTGATTGACACCGACAATTATCACGAGGTATCAACAATTGGTTTTGCACTGTAAAGTAGTCTATAAAATTTGCACTGTGATAAATGGCTTAAAATAATTACACACCTTTCCATTATGTGGTTTTGAATGTTGTTTCTATATTGCTTGAAATAGGTGATCCAAGGTTACTAAGAAAGTTTTTGGTCATGGAATTGGTGTTCATGAAATTGCTTCTCATTCAGTAATCTTACCATTTCATCACTCTAAAGCTATGTTTGTGATTCTTAGTGAGTTGCCAGAGTTTCTAGGTGGTAGTTGTACATGTGCAGATCAAGGAGGTTGTTTAAGATATGATAAAGGACCATGGAAGGATGGATCCTAATATATCTAAACAAGTGAATTACTACTTTACATATGCAATTTCCTGATTTCTTATACTCCAAAACTTATATTACTATTCATGCAGATGGTTTTTGGCAGTGAAGTACAATGTTCGGGCATATACAAAACATATTAAGCGGTGAGGGTACATCAATAGGTGTCGATAAACCTTGTTTTCCTTTGGTATGCTCTACTTGACCATTTTAACTTGTGTTTCAGTAGAAATTTTTTTTCTTTTGATTTTTCATTGAAATATAGGTTAAGTTTATTGACATTGATTTAGGTAAAGGGGACAGAGACACCCATGGTGAGTCGATTTGAGTCGAGGATACTTCTCTCTAAAGCAATGAGAGGCTATTCGAACTAAGGTTGACTCTGTTATCGAAGAGGTAAGATCTTGATAATGAATACTGGTATTATTATGGTGTTTTTCCGTTGAGAGGTAAATTGCTCAATGTGAGGGAAGCAAGCCATAAACAGATAATGGAAAATTCTATTTATATTTATTCATTGTATACAATTTGCTAAATGGTGTATATTTATGTATATCATGAATCTATAATGAGACGAGTTAGTTGTTTTTGGGAGCTAAGCAATATATAACTTGATAAGCGATTATTGCATGATAAAAGATGTCTAAGCAAAGAAGGAAATTTATGCTCCTATAACATTCTTCCTTTGGATTCTCTTTGGGGGTCGCGATCGATTATGCGATTCGAAGAGGTACCATAAGTGCATCATACATGAATGCATATACATGTTTTCTCACTCTCTTTATATTTTACCAGGTTAAGGAAGTTGTGGGTGCACTGTTGAATACCCATATTATATTCTCCATCCATCTATCCATCCTATAAAAAGATCAGTACCTTTCCATTTTTTCAACACCTTGCACACCTTTGTGTTATTATTATTGTCAAATTGAGTTAATTCGTGTGGTGATGAAATCGAGACTAAGGAGTCTTAGAAATTTAATGTTTTAGACAGATCTAGAGAGGAGAGGAGAGGAGAGGAGAGGAGAGGAGAGGAGAGGAGGGAGAAAGGAAAATGGAGACGAGGAAGTAATATTGGTACAAATTAATATGGATGGAATTGAAGAAAATATTGGTGATTTATTTATTAAGGCTGGGTAAGTATTAATTACATATGTGTAGGTTAATTAGTGGTACTTTTGGGGTACTTGAGTTTGAGGCAGTGTACACCAAGGGTTCATTATTCTACACGGCCAAATGCATTTTCCAGCTTCTAAATCATTTATAAATGTCTAGATTCTACCATCTTATTAGTTATTATTCAAAATAGAATAATTAAGAGACTTGAGATTTCTATGTTTATTTAATAAATTTGAACAAACTTATTAGTATGTCTAATGCACTCTCAATAACAGTAAATTTTTGTATGGTTTATTGTATTATTGTAGTTGTTAAGCAGTAATGTGCACATCTAATAGTATTATTTTCGTTTGACACTTACATTTTTATAGCCTTACTCCAAACTTGTGATTTTTGAATAGGTGGATGATAAACTTTATATATATTTGGAATATGTTTCTGGTGGCTCCATCTATAAGCTTCTCCAAAATATGGACTATTGAGGCTGCTCCAAGAATATGTAACTAAAATATTGTATTGTAATGATTGTAATGTTGTAATGATTGTATTGTGAATGATTGTAATGTTGTAAAATATTTCTTCTTATATTGTAATGTTGTAATGTGAATGATTTTAAATTATGTATATAGTATTTTTTGTGAGACTCCAGATTTTATGAATAAATATTTAATTTTCTCGAAATAAATTTTTTTTATATATTATGGTGTTGATTTGATGTAATGTTATAGTTGTGGGTAATATTTACAAATTATGTAAAGTAAGCAAGTGGTTGTATAATATTCGATTGGTGGGGAATATTCTTTTTGTGGGGAATATCCCATGATGCAATGATACAATCATTAGTGGACCCTACAATGTAATTATTGTCGAATAGAGAAAACGACAAAAATACTTTATGAAAATAACGGCGAAAGTTTTACAGTTAAGCGTTGAAACATAGATATTAAAAGTACAAGAATCTGGCGTAGTTCGCATAAAGAGTATACACGACATTGATTATTGATGCTTATGTGAGAAGTCACTCAGCTATACTCAATTATTGCTACAATAATTGCTGCATCATATCTCTCATATTATTGATTCAATTATTGTTACAGTATCATCTGCATAATATGATATATTGTTTAATCGGGTATTCGGGACACTTTTCGTGTCGGAGTTACTATTCACGAGTTACTATTCATGAGTTACTATTCATGAGTTACTATTCACGAGTTACTATTCATGAGTTACTATTCACAAGTTACTATTCACGAGTAACTATTCATAAGTTGCTATTCATGAGTTACTATTCACGAGTTACTATTCACCCGATTACTATTAACTCTAGTATTGTGTATTTGGGTATTTGGGTACAATATTATTCCATGAGGAGATGTGATAATTTTTCAGACCGTTGGTTGAAGATATAATAGTAAGTCAATATGGACCGCCGGTGGAGTTATAATAGTAAATCAATATGGATCGCTGGTTTAAAGTTTTAATAGTAAATCAGTATGGACCGTTGTTTTAAATTTTAATAATAAACCAATATGGACCATCCATTTAATAGTAAATCAATCTGGACCGTTCATAAATTAGTTACTATTCATTCCATTTTCCTATAAATAGAAGCTCATTCCTTTATTATTTCTTATGAATTCACTGAAACTCTAGAGTGAGAATTACAAAAGAACCTATAGAAAAGTATTCTGCTACTTCCCTACTCTTATATTCAGTTTCTTTTACGGTAGGGGATGTTATTTGTTGTACTCATGAAGAGAACTTCATTATTCCAATATTTATTATTACATTGGAATAACTTTTGTATCTGCGGGCTACCTATACATGGTGACATTCTTCTAATATTCATTATTTATTATTACGTCGAGAATATCACATGCGTGCATTTACTAATCGGACTGGTTCCATTATTTATTATTACAGCCGGAATATCACATGCAATGCGTTCTGGGGACCTGGTTCCATTATTTATTATTACGTCGGAATATCACATCAAGCAGCGTTTATGCCTGGGACTGGTTCCATCCTTTATTATTACATTGGAATAACTCGCTGTGCGCGTTATTTATCGCATGCATGGTGATTTTTTTTGTTATTCCATTGTTTATTATACTCAGTTGGTTAAAACTTTGATTTCTATACCCATGAAATTAGTGGAATATCTTTGATATTTGCGCTTCATCCGATATCTTTTCATGGAAATATTCTTACGAGCATTCTTGAATTTTACTCTACAAAGCGATGATCATGTTGACAATTTGAGCGTTATCGGTTCTGGATAAATTAATTCTTGAACTTGTTTTATTGAATTCTTATATCATTGGCATCATCCTCATGTTTATATTATGTTGAAAGTCATTTGTGGCTTGTAGTGCATAGATGGACTTGGTATGATTATGACCAGGGATTATTCGGTATAATCATAACCGTAATGTTACAAATGATGTGGAAAAAGTCCTCATTGGCCCGTAGTGCATTGATGGGCGATTTTTGGTATGATTATGGCTATGGATTCTCTTTGGGTATGTAGTGCAAAGATGAATTGTTTTATGGCATGATCGGGGATCGTTGATGAAAACATGATTATCTTAAGTAGTAGTGCATGGATAATTCGTGGTCGTGATCTTAAAGAATATCCTTGGCCTTAAAGGGGTGTTTCGATGATGTGGATTATTTTTTTAGCTGAGTCCCAGCGATAAAAGTGATGAAAAACCTTTTAAATCATAGAAGATAGTAGATTTTATTCCCTACTTGACTCTTCTAATGGATTGCTTGTTCCGCTGCAGTTAAACTTGATAGTTATTATATTTTATCAGTTTAACACTGTTGAAGGCTAATGATAAATTATTCTGCATAATCTTAGTCATAATATTTCTTACTGGGCTAGTTGAGCTCACCCTTTCTTTCATTGTTCTCTTGTGAAATGAGAACGAATTTGGGACTAGTCGGGGAACAGAGTGATGGTCCTAGATGGTGCATTAGTAGTCCTCATTATTCTGTGAAATAGTGTGATAATAATTGTAATGAGAACTCCTTTTGAGTTTGTATAATCTCTAGCAGACAATATTTGTATTCAAACTCACAGTTTATGTTTTGTCGTATTGTACACGACAGTTGTATTATTAAGTTGTATTTGAATTCTGTACCATGTATCTGGCGACTCAAGATGGGTGATGTATACCTAACTTTGGGGGCGTCACATTTTTTATATTTTATTTTATATTGTATTTGTGTTTGTTGAATAAATGTGCATTATTAATTATTTTTTTTAAATATAAAAAGGCTATAGCGATGGTCATCGACCGTAGCTATAGTGTTTTATAAAACACAGGCCTATAGCGACGGTCGTCAAGCGTCGTTGTAGACATCTATAGTACGGTCATGACCGTAGAAATAACTCTCAACGACTGTTGGTAAAGAGCAAATATACGATTTTGCCATGACCTATAGCTAGGGTCGGTGGCCGTCCGTTTATAGTTAAAAAACCGTTGCTATAGACTTTTCACCGACGGGTTCTATAATGACAGTCATAAACCGTCGTTAAAAGTTTTAGCGACGGTCTTTTTTATAGCTATATGACGGTCGGCACCGTCGGCTATAAAGCTATTTTTTCTAGTAGTGAACTAATTTGGGGTGACCGTCGCTATAGGCTATTTTAGCGACGGTCTTTTTTTATAGCGACGGTCGTTTAAAATCGTCGCTATAGGCTATTTTTCTAGTAGTGAACTAACTTTGGGGGCGTCACATTTTTTATATTTTATTTTATATTGTATTTGTGTTTGTTGAATAAATGTGCATTATTAATTATTTTTTAAATATAAAAAGGCTATAGCGATCATCGATAGTAGCTATAGTGTTTATAAAAAAGTAGCTATAGTGTTTTATAAAACACGTCGTTGTGAACATCTATAGCGACGGTAGAAATAACTCTCAAGCGTCGTTGGTAGACGATCTATAGCTAGGGTGGTGCGTCGGCGAAAAGTGAAGTAGAAATAACTCTCAACTATGGTTGGTGGTAAAGGCAAATATACGCTACGATTTTGCGGTGCGTCAGCGTCGTTGTGAGACATCTATAATGGTCGGTGGTAGAAATAACTCTCGGCTATTTGTTGGTAAAAAAAAGAATACACGATTTTCGTGACTTATAGGGTCGACTTATAGGCCAAAAAGCAACGGGCTATAGACTTTACCGACGGGTTCTATATGCGATCAGCCACCGCCGTCGTTAAAAAGTTTTAGCGACGGTCTTTTGGTTTTATAGCGACGATTTCGGTGATCGTCATTATAGGCTATTTTTCTAGTAGTGAACTAGCTGGGGTATGGAGTGATGGTTCATGATAGTTGTTTTAGTAGTCCTCACTATTTTGTAAAATAGTGTATCAATAATTGTAATGATGACTCCTTTTGAGTTTGTATACTGTCTATTAGACAATATTTGTATTCAAACTCACAGTATATGTGTTGTTGTATTTTGCACGACAATTGTATTACTCAAGTTGTATTTGTTTTTGTACCATGTATTTGGCGACTCAGAATGGGTGATGTATACCTATTTTGGGGGTGTCACAGTTGGTATCGGAGCTTAGAGATATGGTCTCTGGCAGAGATCGGGGAATAAAACTAGGAGGGGAGAGACGAGTAAATCCTTCGCTAGTGTGTCCTACCTAAGCTTATTTGTTGGTCGGTCATAATATAAGGATATTATGTGGTATGTTAATTTCTTTAATTAACCCTTGTTTTATGGCAGTATTTGAGAATGGCAGCTGGAAATATTAACAATGGAGTGAATGAGACCGTGGAGACACCTTTAATCACCACCCAGGGGAACGTGCAACAGGAAGGTAATATTCCTCCTGTAAACAACACTACCGAACAAATGATGAATGATGAGATGTTTAGAAGCTTTTTGCAGTTCATACAAAACTAGACGAGGGAGACTCGTGCACAAAATACGGGTGGAAATGATAGCAATGCATGGCTTCTGTGACACCCCCAAATTCGGGTTACTTGACCCAAGAGTTTGGTGCTCACGATCCACAATATAATTAACATCTAACTACCCATTCATTGATGAATAGAATATTACACCACATTAACTGATATAGTTAATACATTCATCCCAGGTTATCTAACCTTAACATTTCAATCATACCCTTTAGATATACAAAAAGGGTTTATAAAACAACATAATAATAATAATGTTCATTAAACTATTCCAGCAACAGGCCTTTACCTTTGTTCTTCACAGCACCTCCTGCCACTTCGTTCCTAGTTGAAAAGTTTTATTTTGCAAGGGTGAGCAACAAATTTTCCCCGCAAGTTAAGATATACAATGAATGTATAAGTATCAGAATAATAAACTATCTATTTTGATAGAATGACACCAAAGTTTGGGGAACTTTGAAATAGCTGAACAAATTGTTAATCAATAATAAGTCTTCTCGTATTCTAGGCAACACAATAATCTGATAATGAAAGAGTACAACGCTTTCAAAGTTTCTACGATATTCTATTGAATAAACAAGAATCAATTCTACGCAATAACAAAGTGGAATGTTTTCCAGATTTATGCTGAGCGATCCATTGGATCTAGAACTTCTCTTCTCGGGTATCTATTAAAGATTTACTTTGATATATACGCAGGTGTATCAGATAACCATAAAGATTAAATCATACCCCTCTGTAAGTATAACAAGTGATCAACTTTATTATACCCTATATTATGCATAATACTTAAAAGTGCACAATGACCGAATATACGACTTAAAATATTCCCTTTATATAAAAGGTTGTTCTTCTCAGTCTTTGAATCAGAATTTGATTTAACCACAAAATATAATGATTTCAATATCTAATCACTTCTCTTCTCTTCTCAAACCTATCAAGTTTTCTTTTTCGATCTAGCCGAAACAACTGGCATTGATCTATCAATAATAATTGAATTCTCTTCTCTTCTCTTCTCGAACCTATCAAGTTCTAACAAATGTTCGTCTAGCCAAAACAATTAGCTAAGACATGTTTCAATACGATTAAACAATAGACAGAATTTAACTGTACTATTTGAAATCAATAATAGCTTCTACGGATGTGAACATTCAACAACAGTTATTCTACAAGTATATTCTCAGAATCACTAATTTAATTTGAATTAATAAACATGCACTAACTGCGAATAATCAACAATAATTAACCACCATAGTAATTGAACAGTATTAACTCAAGGTTGAGTTAGGAAACTTGCCTTTCGCATTGATTACTGCTACACAATATACTTATTTGCGTTCATAAGACCTATAACCACAATATCGGTCTCACAATTAGCACAATAATTTATAACACACAATACTATAATTTACAGTCAAACTTTCTCCTAGACACATTACCACATAGTCATATCAGTGTTTATAACCTATATAAACACTTATCAAGTCTAACTAGTTGATGCAGTTGGACTTCGTTACATTCTCGATTGTCTTGGTCACCCTATCCGACAATTAACACCTTTATTGTCAATTAAACTTGGTCTCTAAGCTTCAATATTATTTTAGATAAGCCATATATCATTCATAATATTTTTCGAAAGCTTTTAATAATTTATAAACAATTAATATAATTTATAATAATTTTTCAAACTCTTTGGAATCATTTTTAAATGATTTAATTATCAAATAATCTTATCATCATTAATATTTAATAATATAAAAATATTAATGACATACTTATCAAAATATTAAAGTTATTATTAATAACATAAAATATTTTTAAATCATCAATATTCTACTTAAATGATTTATAAAATAATTAAAATCATTTTAAATAAATCATCATTAATATTTAAATATTAATGAAATTATCATTCAAATATTAAAAGTCATTAATTATAACTTAAAATATTTTTAAATCATTTTCTAATTTTTAAATAATTTTTAAATCAATAAAACCATTTTTAATTCATTTATTTAATATAATATTTAAATAAATCTAATATCATTAATATTAATTTATTAATGAGAATTCTCCAAAAATATTGAAAATTATATTTTATAATTCAAAATATTTTCTAACACTTTATTCTCATTTAAAATGATTTTTAAATCAAAAATATTATTTTAACTTATTTATTTATTACAATAATTAAATAAATCTAATTTCATTAATATTAAATTATTAATGAAAATTCTCTAAAAATATTAAAAGTTACATTTTATAACTCAAAATATTTTTAAATACATTATTCTTATTTAAAATGATTTTTATAATATTAAATCATTTTCTCTAATTAATTTAATATACTAATTAAATAAATTAAATATCATCAATATTCAAATAATTATAAATATTAATGAAAAATATCCCAATTAATAAAAAAATTATTTTTCATAATTTAAAATAATTTGTAAAACTATTTTTGGTAATTTTTATAATTTATTTCTATTTTTAAATAATTTTCAAAAAAATCAGAAAATAAATATATTAAAAACCATCGCTATAGGCCTTTAGCGACACTAAACGTCGCTGTTGGTGTTCTTGAGCCTCAAGAACACTGACAGCTCAGTGTTCAATGGTCAACTTTTGACCACGTTTAGTTCTTAGTTTAATTAGTTTCTGGGCTAGCTTGAACCTTGATCGTGTAGCTGAAATGTAACACTACAATAACCAACCATCATCTAGGTCATAACACCACAAAACATAACGATCTGGGCTCAACAAGTTCTTATCAGAACGTTTCTGGGTTTTCCCAGAAACCCAGCAGTCCGAGTGGACACTTTCAAGTCCAAATCAATCTTAGTTCCCATCATGATTTTGGTAGTTTTATAGTTCATATATGTAGTATACATGACAAAGAATAACGACATAACAAGATCTCAGTCCAACAACAACAGATTCACAGGTTATGACACGGTCAAACCTTGTCAGAGGGCTGCTCATCCGATTTTCTAGGAATTCCAGAAAACAACAATCATGGTCGAGTAGGCTACTTTGACCACTAATTACACTCGATCTAAAATCTGTTTGTGGAAAGTAAAACCATGGATCTCAAGTGCATACAACAGGCTACACATTTATTACAACAACAACAACAAAACTCGTAACATTTGACATATATAGTCATTTGAAAAGCTTGTCAGACTTGATTTATACTTTCTGGGTTGCCCAGATTTGGCCCGGTCATGCCCAGTCAACGGGTTTTGACCGCTAATAACACACGATCTAGACATCCAATGACACTGATTCCATTTGCAGATTAAAGACCAAATGACAAGCTACCAATTACAACTTTAAAACAACAAAAATCATAAACGAGCAAGGATCTGTAGCCACTGACATTCGGTTGTCAGACCACATTTCAAGCTCAAGAACAGTTTTTGAAAAACACCAGTTTAAGGCATTTTGATGCTATGGATCCATGATGGATCAACATAGATCATCTAAAAACATCTTATAATACAAATTTAAACACTTAAACACGAATATTTTCATAGCATACAAGATCTAGGTTGAGTTTAGGGTTATACCTTCTCTTGCTAAATCTTTGATTATTACTCTCCTTAACTGATCTAGATGTTTAAGAGAGGTGTTTTGTGACTGAGAAACTTTAGAATTTCGGAGGTCTTGTGTGAGAGAGAGTTGGTGAGAGCTAGAAAGAAAAATGAGCAAGTTTATGTGATTGTCTCTCTCTCAAATCTATATATATCAAGATATAATACTTAGATCTGAGGTTGGCTGTCAATTGGAGGCTGATTGCTGAGATTTTAGAAGTCACAAAGTCAAGTTGTTAGGTTACCTACTAAAGGTCTTGGTATTTTTACAAGTTACCATTTAAAGAAAATAAAAAAGGGCATTTTGGTCTTTAGCATTATATTTTTAGTGGCGTACTTGACATTGTCCAAACCCTTAGGGTTTAACCCTAAGGTTCTATGTGACGCCCCCAAAATAGGTATACATCACCCATCTTGAGTCGGCAAATACATGGTACAAAATTCAAATACAACCAAGGATATTCATTAGTATCATGACCACAACATATCCATGCACTACGGGCCAAGGATATTCGTGTATTCATCAATGGTCATGATCATGCCAACAATTGTCCATCAATGCACTACGACCAATGAAGACTTTTACCACATCATTTGTAACATTACGGTCATGATTATACCGAATAATCCCTGGTCGTAATCATACCAAGTCCATCTATGCACTATGTGCCATGAGATGACTTTCAACATATTATAAACATGAGGATGATGACAATGATATAAGAATTCAGTAAAACAAGTTCAAGGATAAATTTTTAAATATTTATAATTTAATTTATCCAGAAATCAATAACGTCCAAATTGTCAACATGATACTGTTTTGTGGAGTAAAATTCAAGAATGCTCAGAAGAATATTTCCATGAAAAGATACTAGATGAAGCACAAATATCAAGGATATTCCACTAATTTCATGGAGTATAGAAGCCAAAACTTTAACCAACTGAGTATAATAGAATATATGAAACTACAAATGGATTTTTGCCCGCCATGCGGTAATCCACGTACACAGATCATTTCCACGATTTAATAAGGAATGAATACGAAGGATCATTCACCATGCATGCAGTAATCCACATAGACATGTTGTTCCAACAAAATAACAAAGAATGGAATAACAAAAGAATTCACCAGGCGTGTGTAATTCGCACAGACATGTTATTCCAACAGAATAATAAAGAATGGAACCAGGTCATGCGTAACCCGCACATACATGATATTCCAACAGAATAATAAAGAATGGAACCAAGTCATGCGTAATCCGCACAGACAGGATATTCCAACAAAATAATAAAGAATGGAATAACAACAGAATTCACCAGGCATGCGATAGACCGCACAGACAGGTTATTCCAACAGAATAATAAAGAATGGAATAACAACCCTTACGAGTGTTGAAAGAAAATAACTCTCTTCATGAATACGAAAGAAATAATACCCCTTACCTTATAAGAAACTGGATACTGGAATAGTGAGGTAGCAGACTTCTCTTCTTCTTTCTCTCTATAATTTCTCTCTATAATAATTGCTCTTGTGAGACTTAGTGAATTGGTGAGTATGAAAGAAGAATGAGCTTCTATTTATAGGAAAATATAGTTTCGATAATTGCAAGTTTTGGGGCTCAAAATATTACAGTATAATACCTTCCTCTTTTTTTTTTATTTTTAATTTAGTCTTGCAAGTATTATCAAACTTGTACCACCTCCCCTAATAGTAAATAATGTGAATCAATAGTTCATTCATGTGACTTAATAGTATAATCATGTGAAAAAACTAATTACAGTATAGTACCTTCATCTATACCTCCATTTTTAATTTAGTCATGCAAGTATTATCAATCTTGCACCACCTCCCCTAATAGTACATGAATGTGAATCAATAGTACACACATGTGAACAAAAAGTAATAAGCATGTGAAATAATAGCAATTAATTGCTCATTTATCCGATTAATTACCCGATTGGTCAATATAACCTCCAGACATCAATTATTATCGAAATAAATGTCGATTTCCACTAACACTAATAATCCCAACACAATGGAACTATCAATTTCATCTTTAATCAACACGAACTTATTCATCATTAATATTATAACTCATAATATTTAACAACAAGGTCGTTCCCAGGAAAGAGGGGGGATTCCGATAAGAATTTCTCCTTATTGGCGCGCAATTAGGTGACCAAACCTCTCATTGACAGAACTTCTAGACATTGTCAATATTGCAAATAATAATATGAATAACTTTGTCATCTCAATTATTGATTTAATAATAGTAAATATTATGCAGATGATACTGTGACAATAATTGAATCAATAATATGAGAGATATGATACATCAATTACTGTAGCAATAATTGAGTATAACCGAGTGACTTCTCACGTAAGCATCAATAATCAATACCGTGTGCTACTATACAACCACGCGTATTAATGTACTTTTACTACCGGATAGTTCAACCGTTTAACGGTAACACTTTCACCGTTATTTTTATAAAAAGATAATTCTGTCGTTTTTTAACTACGACAATACTGTTAGGTTTTGTGAAAAATCAAAGTAGCAATCAAATTTCAAAATTTAGCGGAAGCGAGATAAAATCAGATTTTAAAATTTTTCACAAACCAATTACCCGGATCATCCTTTATGCATATTATTAATTAAACGAAGAATAAGAAATTATGAAATCATACCCTTGTAGAAACGAGCTTCCTCAGGTACGAGTTCACCCCCTACTTTTATTCTATCTCCTTGAATCTCCGGGTAGATTCCTTCCTTTGATCAATGTAAGCCACCCAAGTGTATGGCCTCTATAGGTGATCCACCAAAGAAGAATAATTATCAAGAAGAAGGGATATATGGCTCAAGCCCTAGTTTTTCCTATCTGTATAGAAAAAGGGGGTGTTCTCTCAAAATCTAGGAATTACGTATATCTGATATCTAATATAAGACTCCTCTTATAAAGATATCATGTAACCCTATTTTAATTAAAACAAGGTATTATTTATTTAATTAAACTCTTTTAATTAAATGGGCTCCCTAATCCTATTAGGGGTAATTAATTAAACTCCTTTAACTAATTTTCTTTCCTAATCCAATTAGGAATAAATGAGAGTACTAATATTAAATTAATTCCTAAACCTTTTAGAAATTAAAATAATAATAATTATAATAATATTAATAAGACTCCTCTTATTAATTTATATTTAATATTTCTAAAATATTAAATAATAAATATTAAGCTATTTAATTTATTCTATCACCATAGATTAAATTAAATATACTTAACTATATTATTACAATTATGCCATTAACTTCTTAAATAATTATTCTTCCTTTTATGGTGTGACCCTTTAGGTTCTCCATATTAAACCTAGGTTGTGAATAAATCAATTAGAACAATTCTAATCTCATTTAAATAAATAAATTAAACAAATAATTTATTTAAATAAATAATATTTATTCTACAATATGGATAAGCCTCTCCTAGCGATCAACGACTTTCCGGATAATATAGATTTCAACATTAATCATAAAAGAACCTTTGAGTAAATAGTTACCGTACAATTCAATCCTTCCACCATACAATGTCCCAATTAAATATAAGACATGGAATTCTTTGTCACAAGTCTTATTTTATTTAATTATATGTATTTCGATTCCTAAATGAAACAACTCCTAATGAATGCAAATTAGAAACTACTTTCTAATTTCATTCCACCTTCGCCAAGGATTCTGGGTTGTCATTTATCGAACACATAGGACATTTCTCCTTTTACTAGAAGTGGTAGATTCTTTATTGATCATTCATTATCTTCATATATAACTTATTACACCCAAGCATACCCTTTGATATACTCTAAGAGTCTTAAGGAATAAGTCAAAGTGTAATTCATTATATATAAGATACTATGATGATCTCAAGTTCAAGGATCATTCAGACTACTATCACTACATGAATTCCTATTGACAAGTAAGTAAAACTCCATTAGGTATTCCTTAGCGAGTCACGTTCGGTGAACTTATTCTCTAATAAGCACCTACATACTTGCTTTAGTGTCTCCACACAAATGATCGTGAGATCAATCATCCTCATCCAATGAAAAGAAGAACGTATGTACCAATCTATCCGGATTCACTAATCCCCAATTTAGTAATCCAATGATTGGGAACTATTTTAGTTTTAAGCTTTGTAAGAATTTAGATCTCATTAGAATGATCATCATCATTATTCTAAAAGCGTTGCTTAAAACTATGGGTTTATCACATATTATTAAAACAGCACCATGTAGATAATAAATGCCTTTAATAAATAATTCTTTTATTAATAAATAAATAAGATTGATTACACAGTATATGCTTTATCATCATACATGATTGGCTTGTATGCATAATACTTTCAAATACTTCCATTGTGGGGTCCACAAATGATTATGCCATCGTACGAATATTCCATGTTAAAACGAAAGACGAAATAATAGAAGAATGTCACCAAGTATAGGGTAGCTTGGCAGATATCTGAGTTATTCAACAGAATAATAAAGAATGGAATAACAGAAGTTCTCTTCATGAATACAAAAAAAATAATACTCCCTACCATAAGAAGAAGAGTATTGGATATAAAAGTAGTGAAGTAGCAGAACACTTTTCTTCTTTCTCTCTATTGTTTCTCTCTCTAGAGTTTCAGTGAATTCATAAGAAATAATGAATGAATGAGCTTCTATTTATAGAAAAATGGATTGCATAGTAACTAACTCATGAACAGTCCAGATTGATTTACTTTAATCTGACGGTCCATATTTAAAGCAAAATCTTTTAAAAAAAATATAATATATTCTATTTATAATCTAATAAAACGAATAACTTTATAAAAGATTTTACTATGTAAATACTATACGCTTTATGCAAAACACTATGCATAATAAAATATAATATATTCTAATTATTGTCTAATAAAGCAGATAACTTTATAAAAGTATTTTATTTTATATAAAAAGATTTTACTATGCAAAACACTATGCAGGCACTATGCAACACTATGCATAATAAAATATAATATATTCTATTTATAGAATAACTTTATAAAAGTATTCTGTTTTATTACATTAATAATACCAATAACACAAAAATGAGTGATTTATCACGTAAGCATCAATAATCAATACCGTGTGTTACTATGCAACCACCGTACGACATCGCACTTTTACTACAAGAGTAGTTCAACAAGAGATAACGGTAAAACTTCCGCCGTTATTTTCATAAAGTATTTTTGTTGTTTTCTCAATCCGACAATAATTCTGTTATGGGGTCCACCAATGATTGTACCATCATACGGATATTCCCCGATAAAAAGAATATTCCCCGACCAATAGAATATTATACAACAACTTGCACACTTTGCAAAATTTATAAATACTACCCATAACTATAACATTATATCAAATTCACACCATAATATTCAAAAAATTATTTCGAGAAAATTAAATCTTTATTCATAAAATCTGGGGTCTCACAATCTCCACTCCTTATGAAATTTTGCCCTCGAAATTTACGTACGTACCTGGTATGCCGAACAGGTGAGGATACCTTGACTTCACATCAAATTATAACTTTTGGGTTATACCCTTTAAGCGTCAAATATGATCCTTCTTATCCAAGATGTTAACACGTATCTCCTCATACGTTAAATCTTCTGCTATCTCGTCTGGTTCTAAATTAATAATGTGGTTCGGGTCATCCACATATTTACGTAACATCGATACGTTAAAAACATTATGAACACGCCGACATACTTGTCGGTAAAACGAGTCTATAAGCCATAGTTCCTACTCGATCAAGGATTTCAAATGGGCTAATTAAATCAAGGGTTGAGATTTCCTCTCTTCGTCGATCCTTGCTTCTAGAATAACGCCCTCTTGAACCTTCTTCTTCATATTCATCAGCTCTGAGTATGTAGCTTGAGCGGCTTTAACTTTATCAATTAAAGTCAATTTTACTCGTATATTTGTTATCTTCTTGTGGGTCCCTAGAGTCTTTAACTCTATCTTCATCACTTGTAAGTTATACGAAATGAGTCTTTGTGTTAACAACATCGCACTCATAAACGCATACGATCTTCTACTCAACACGTCAGCTACCACGTTCGCTTTCCCACGATGGTATTGAATGGTACGATTATAATCTTCAACAGCTCGAGCCAACGTCTTTGGCACGTTATACGTTTGTTTTAGTTGAAGAAATATTTGAGGGTTTTAGAAATGGGTTTTGTACTGGGGTCAATACAAAATTTGATTTCACGCTCTAGGGGTAGGCTAAGAAGACTTCAAGAATACGTCAGGAAATTTATTAACAATAGAAATATCATTCAAAGCTGTGACCCTCATCAAAGACTTGTATAGTACGTCACATTGATACCTATCTACTTTCCATCGTCATTCACGACGTCGCCTACAAAAAGTCTGGCTTCGGTGCATTCCACTCAAGGAAGTCAACAACGAAAGGACCGGGGCTCTTTACTTATGGCTTGATATGACAATGATTGACTTTAGTGGTTTGGTTGCTTGAATTCGCATAATAGGTTGGTTAGGAATATGAAAACTAACAACCTTACGAAAAGCATGATGAGTAGTTAAGCAATCGATTCCTAAAATCGCATCAAAGGAAACTATTTTCAAAGAGACAAGATCGACACGTAAAGTGAAAGTGTTGATTTGAACAAGATTTATAAATAGTGGAGGTAATGAAGGTTTCTCCCAACTGAGTTTAAATAGATATATCAAAGTCTAACTTCTCCGGAGTTAACTTCAAACATTGAACACAACTAGGTGAAATAAAAGAGTAAGTAGAACTGGTATCTAACACGGTATAGACTTCGCAAGAGTTTATGACTAATATACCCGTGATAATTTTATTCAAGTTCCTCGTCACGAAAGAGAAACGCTCTCTCCTAAACTACCGGCTTTGGCTTGTCTGGGACATCCTTTGGCATCAATATCCCAGCTGATATTGACTTCACCATACGACAAAATCGAGCTAGGTGACCTTCTCTTCCATAATTAAAACACGCTTTAGATTGCTGCGTACAGTTTGGACGGATGTGTCCCACCTGTCCGCATTTGAAACATACGACTGGTGGTCATTCTTCTTCCTTTGAAACGGGTGCTGGTGCCGACGTCTTCACGTCATTGTTGAACCTTTTCTTCTTGAAATGTCCATTCTTATTATTTTGACCATGATTACCACCGAAGTGGTTGCCATTTCTGGCATGTTGATTCCCTCCATGCTTATTGTCACCGCTTTGATGACTGTTATCACCGATACTATCATTTTTCCGACTGTTTTCTTTTATTTGCGTTGACTCGTTATCGCGCTCCACTAACTGAGCCCTATTTACAACATCTGAATACAAACACAGTTTATGAGAAATAAGATATTGACGTATCTCCGGCTTCAAACCTCTTAAAAACATCCGCGTCATTCTCTCTTCATTATCAACCAAGTGGGATGCAAATCGAGACAACTCGGCAAACTTGGCTTCGTACTGCGACATGGTCATGTTGTTTTGCTTCAACTTGATAAATTTCACCTCCTTCATGTGACGAATGCTTTCGGGAAAGTACTTGTCATTGAATAGCTCTTGGAACTTCTCCCAAGACATCTTGAGTGTGTCCGGTTGGGTACGTTTTATAGATTCCCACCAGTGATCTGCCTCTTCACGCAACATAAAGGTGGCAAAGGGAACCTTTTGCTCCTCGGAGCATCCCAAGACATCAAATATCTTGGTGGTCTGCTTTAACCATGTCTCCGCCTTAAGTGGTTCTGGCTTTCCCAAAAACTTTGGTGGTCCTATCTCCTTGAATTGCTTAGCGGTGATCAACCGTAGGTTACCATTGTTTCCTCCTGCATTATGCACAGGAGCTGCCTTCGCCTGATGTTGCATGAATTCTAAAAAGCTCTTAAACGTATCATCATTCGTTAATTGATCAGTGTTGTTGTTTACATGAGGATTATCGCCATCCTGTTGCACATTGTCCTGATTATTAATCTGTGGAGAATCAACGGTCTCCTGTGCTCCATTGCTTATCTCAACATTTTTAGATGCCATTTTCAAATACTGCCACAAAACAAGGGTTAATTAACATATCACATATTATCTCTATACTCTGACTGACCAATTAAATATCAAATAAACTTAGGTAGGTCATACTAGAGAAGGAATTCCCGTCTCTCCCTCCTAGTTCTAGTCTCACATCTTAGCCGAGGATCATATCCTAAGCTTTGATACCAAATGTGACGCCCCAAAATTAGGTATACATCACCCATCTTGAGTCGCCAGATACATGATATAGAATTCAAATACAACTTAATAATACAACTGTCGTGTACAATTCGACAAAACATAAACTGTGAGTTTGAATACAAATATTGTCTACTAGAGAGTATACAAACTCAATGGAGACCTCATTACATTTATTATCACACTATTTCACAGAATAGTGAGGACTACTAATGCACCATCTAGGACCATCACTCTGTTCCCCGACTAGTCCCCGCTACGTTCTCATTTCTTGAAGAGAACAGTGAAAGAAAGGGTGAGCTCAACTAGCCCAGTAAGAAATATTATGACTAAGATAATGCAGAATAAATTATCATTAGCCTTAAATAGTGTTAAACTGATACAATATAACAAACATCAAGTTTAACTGCAGTGAAACAAGCAATCCATTAAAAGAGTCAAGTAGAGAATAAAATCTACTATCTTTTATGATTTAAAAGGTTTTTCATCACTTTTATCATTTGGGACTCGACTTAATAAATAATCCACATAATTGAATCACCCCGCACTACTGACTAAGGATATTCTTTAAGTATCGCGACCACAATTATCCATGCACTTTATGGGCCAAAGATAATTGTGTTTTCATCAATGGTTACGATCATGCCATAAAATAATTCATCTTTGCACCCTTGGTGAAGAGAATCCATAGCCATAATCATACCAAAAGCGTCCATCAATGCATTACGGCCAATGAGGACTTTTTCCACATCATTTGTAACATTACGGCCATGATTATACCGAATAATCCTCAGTCATAATCATACCAAGTCCATCTATGCACTACAGGCCGCGAGATGACTTTCAACATAATATAAAAACATGAGGATGTTGACAATGATATAAGAATTCAATAAAACAAGTTCAAGAATTAAATTATCCAGGAACTAATAACGTCCAAATTGTCAACATGATACTTCTTTGTAGAGTAAAATTCAAGAATGCTCGGAAGAATATTTCCATGAAAAGATACTGGATGAAGCGAAAATATCAAGGATATTCCACAAATTTTATGGAGAATAGAAGTTAAAACTTTAATCAACTGAGTATAATAAAGAATGGAATAACAAAAGAAATCACCATGCATGCGGTACTTGCATAGATAGGTTATTCAATAGAATACTAAATAACGGAACCAGTCGAGGCAAAATTGCGACCAAACAGGATGTTCCAAGAATACTAATAAGGGCGATGAATCAGTCCCACAGAAACGCGTAGAGCAGGATATTCCAACAAAATAATAATAAAGCGGAACCAGTCCCCAGAAACGCATATGAATAGGATATTCAATGAATAATAAAAAGAAAATCGTGTCCCACAGTAAACGCATGCAGACGGGATATTCAACGAGAATAATAAAGGCGGAATAATAGAAGAATGTCACCAAGTATAGGGTAGCTTGGCATTATCAAAGTTATTCTAATGAATAATAAAGAATGGAATAATGAAGTTCTCTTCATGAATACAAAAGAAATAATACACCCTACCTTAAGAAGAAGAGTACTGGATATAAAAGTAGTGAAGTAGCAGAACACTTTTCTTCTTTCTCTCTATAGTTTCTCTCTAGAGTTTCAGTGAATTCGTAAGAAATAATGAATGAATGAGCTTCTATTTATAGAAAAATGGACTGCATAGTAACTAACTCATGAACGGTCCAGATTGATTTACTTTAATCTGACGGTCCATATTTAAAGCAAAATCTTTTAAATAAAATATAATATATTCTATTTATAATCTAATAAAATGAATAAATTTATAAAAGATTTTACTATGCAAACACTATCATGAGCACTTATGCAAACACTACGCATAATAAAATATAATATATTCTAATTATTGTCTAACAAAAAGCAGATAACTTTATAAAAGTATTACATTTTTATATAAAAAGATTTTACTATGCAAAATACTATGCGAGACACCTTATGCATGCACTATGCAACACTATGCATAATAAAATATAATATATTCTATTTATAGAATAACTTTATAAAAGTATTCTGTTTTATTACATTAATAATACCAATAACACAAAAATGAGTGACTTATCACGTAAGCATCAATAATCAATACCATGTGCTACTTATACAACCACGCCAGACATCGTACTTTTTTACTACCGAGTAGTTCAACAATATTAATAAAGATAAAACTTTTCGTAGTTATTTTCATAAAGTATTTTTGTCATTTTCTTAATCCGACAATAATTACATTGTATGGGTCCACTAATGATTCAGATTTGTCGCAGACGGATATTCCCCGACAAAAAAAGAATATTCCCCGACCAATCGAATATTATACAACAACTTACACACTTTGCAAAATTTATAAATACTACCCACAACTATAACATTATATCAAATCCAGACCATAATATTCAAAAAATTATTTCGAGAAAATTAAATCTTTATTCATAAAATCTGGGGTCTCACATATATTGTGAATAACCTTTCTACCCCTTTTTTTCGTAATTTAACTTCTAACTTTGATCTTGCCATCTCCGTTATTAACTCATTCTGAGTTGTTAACATCGATAGCTTTCCCTACCCTTCCTACTTAATGCGTCGGCTACTACGTTTAACTTTCCTGCATGATATAACATATCACCGTCGTAATTTCTTATCCATTCTAATTACCTTCTCTACCTTATATTCAACTCCTTCTGTGTGAAGGTATATTTCAGACTCTTAAAGTCCGTGTATATCTCACACTTCTCCCTATATAAATACTATCTTCAGATTTTTAATTCAAAAACTACAACTGCCAATCATAAGTAGGATAGACCTCCTCATAATCCTTTAACTGTCGTGATGTATACACAATGACTTTGCCATGCTACATGAGCATGCAACCTCGCCATCCATGCGAAGCATCGAGATACACTACAAAATTCCTCGTATCATTTGATAAGGATAATACGGGTGCCTCACTTAACCTTCCTCTTAAATCCTGTGACGCTAATGGTACCTTCAACCATAGCACCACACAAAAGAACCTATCTGTCTACCACCGACTTGTGCGGTGCCTCTTACGAAAAGTCTAACTTCCGCACATTAGTCAACCCAAATGACATAACTAGAAACTTATCATAACTATAACGAGTTCTGAACGTCATCTCAGGTACCTCCTCCTTCTTTCTTACTTTCAACCGACTATACCCCTTACACAAGTCTATCTTAGGAAAATTCTTTGCCCCTTTCAACTAATCCAATAGATCATCGATCCTGGTCCATGGGTATTTACTCTTAACTGCTAACTTCTATTACGATAGTTGATACGCAACCGTAACGACTCCTTCTCTTCCTTAACAACCTATTAACTTACGTCCAGGTTAGACGACAAAGGCGTCTCAGTGTTTTATCAACGTAAATTACTACCTTAGATTTTCTAAGAAAACTAAAGGTTCACACTTTTCTTATAACTATTTATTATAGCTCTCTGGTTAATCAACCCATTTATATCGAGAAATACTTCAAATTCTCTTATCTTTATTATTGATGAAACCATTTCCACGAATACAATTAACGAAAGTTATTTCCTCCTACTCTACCTTAATGTTTTAAAGGTACTTATAATCCCTTTCAGACAGACTCCTAGATGAGTCTTTCCACATGTTTTATACGCTCCAATCCTACGCTTATGATCCCTTTGTCTCACTCTAGTATTCCCGGAGTTAAAATTTCTTTCTTCTTTTGGCATACTGCAACTGGCATTCTTTACCTTGGTTCCTCTCTCTCCCTTGCTCTCATTCTTTCCCTCTTTGTGGTATTGAGTCTACGCCTCACTACCACCTTCTGTTATAATCACCTTCTCCAGAATGGTCCCATAGGAAACACTCAAGAACACCGTAATCCTATTATAGAGCCGGGGTTTCAGGCCTTGCTCAAACCTATGAGCCTTCCTCTCCTCAGTGTCCACTTGATGTGAAACAAACCTTGCCAATTGCATTTGGCCTCATCTTGGGGAACCGTCATGTCCCCTAATTTAAGTTCTAAAAACTAAATTTCCATCCTCTCTCGCATGTTTGTAGGGAAATAATTCTTGAAGAAAACCTTCTTGAATTATTCCCACGTTACCTCTCTGTTCTAGCCCCACCCTGGTGAGCCTCCCACCAAAAGTTGGCTTCTCTATTCATCGTGTAAGTCGTCAAAAGAAATCTTTTGCTCCTCACCTATGTTTGTAATAACAAACGCCTTCTCTATTTCTTTTACCCATGTCTGGGCCTATATTGGGTCCGTCGTTCCTCTGAACTCCGGCGGACCTATGCCTTTAAACTCTTTAAAGGTAGTCGTTCTAACTACTCTAGGTTTCCGCGATTACTCAACCTCTGGTTTGGTTAAATATAGTCGCTAATAAATTAACGAACTCTTGCATAGGGTTGTTTTAATACCCTTGGTTATCATTATGTGATTCCGCTTCTTTATTACATTATCTTCTTCTTGACGACATTTTCTGATAAAATAAAATAAATTTCATTATTATCAATTTACTTACTTCATTATTAATTGCCACATACCAACTCGCACCATAACAAATCATTTCCATGAAAACTTTATTATATTTATATACTTCTTCATAGTTTAAAACTATTTACAATTTGCGTTCATAGCCAAAAGCTATTACATTTCTATCCCGCAATTGAACTTCACAAAAGTTGGGATTTACTAAAAGACTACCCTGTTATACAAAAGAGGGTTTTACGTCACTACACACATACTTATAACTATGGACTTCTAATAATGCATAACAGCATCCTCGTGTTTCTCATTTGCAATCATCGCTACAGTATCCCAACTAATCGTATAACGGGTTTGTCCTAACTCATTGGAATAACAAGTAACCTTCAGCTTGAAATCCTTATGAGCACTCTCATGGATGTAAGACATCCGTGCTATCTTCTGGTCCTTATCCCTCAGTTCTTTATAAAGCTCATCGACATCCTTCTTAAAATCCCTAGCCTTATTTATCATGAGCACCTTCTCATCATGCTCTAACTCAAAATTTGCTTCTACAGACTCCTTCGCTATATAAAGAGCACTAATCTCTTCATTCTGATTCTGCACAACTGAACTTAGTTACACATTCTTGTCAAGCTCTGCCAGATACAATGATCTCATTGCATCTGGAGGTGATGACTCTAGTGCAGGTACCACCGTTTCAACCGATGTTACCTCCATTCCTTCCTCCACATCGTTCATCGTACTAAGGTATGATGCTATGTAACGACCCCAAAATAGGTACATTCCATCCAACCCATTCTGAGTTGCCAAATATATGGTACGAAAAATAACTACAACTTTATTACAACAATTGTCGTGCAAAATACAACAACACATATCTTTGTGAGTTTGGATACAAATATATACCAAGCTGTGTACGTCACAATGACACCTTACATAAAGGTATAGTCAAAAACTGTTTTAGAAATTAGAATCTTTGGGAAGTGCTCAAGGAAACCTTTGTACATGGGAGGCCATGCTTTTAGGTTATGGTAGATATCATATGGCCACAGAATTATCCTTGGTTGACCCAATAGACCCCAAAGAAAAACGAGAAGATTACTATCGTATTCTTCCCAATGGTGAGTCTTCTCTTGACATATCATTATCTCCACTGTCTCTAATTGGGTATTATACTCCAAACAAACACCAAGATTATATAAGTAGTGCTTGTAAATATACTCAAAGAAGTGGATGAGCACAACCATGTCTTATGATAACACGAGTTTGTATGTCATTAGACATCTTGTATGATAGTGACAAAACACCCTTCCAAAGTTGGGTTCGCCTCACCCTATTTAATTCACCAAAAATAACTATTAAATGATGTATAAAATACAACACACTAAAGCCCTCAATAAAATTATTTTCATACTCTTTTAGGAGAACCTCAACAACTATAGACCACCGATTCTATTCCCTTGTTATCCCCTTTCAACCCGGCTACACTTTTATTACACGAAAGGAATTGTGAAACAAAAGGGTGAGCACAACTAGCTAGCTCGATAAAGAATATTATGACTAAAGATAAATAAATTATCAATAGTCTTCATCAGTAATGAATCAGAGATTTAGAACATATGGTAGATGATAAAACTTTTCAACCATAGTTGCAGCGGAACGAGCAATCCATTAAAAGAGTCAAATAGACTATAAAGTCTATTGTCTTCTCCACGTTAAAAGTCCACCAACAATATTTTATCCTGTAACATCAATCAACAGTTCCTTTCCACAATCATATGAATAACTTCATAATCATAATTGTGATTCTAAATTCCTCTTCTCATCCGGGGCGAAGATAATTTTCATCACCTATCTTTACGAAACATCAAATATCATGGTTATACCAAATCACAGATTCTGTTCATAATCATACTAATAAATTCATCTTTGCACCACGGGTCAAAGATATTCATCAACAGTTCATCTTTACACTACAGGCTAAAGATATTCAACAACAGGTCATCTTTGCATTACGAGCCAAAGATATTCATCAATAATTCATCTTTGCACTACAGGCTAAAGATATTCAACAACAGGTCATCTTTGCATTACGAGCCAAAGATATTCATCAATAATTCATCTTTGCACTATAGGCTAAAGATAACCTATGGTCACGATCATACCAATAATCTACCCATCTTTACACTCAAGTCAAAGAGAAATA
This sequence comes from Panax quinquefolius, assembly GCA_020205615.1. Taxonomy (NCBI): domain Eukaryota; kingdom Viridiplantae; phylum Streptophyta; class Magnoliopsida; order Apiales; family Araliaceae; genus Panax; species Panax quinquefolius. The sequence continues at coordinate 70,544,953 of CM035160.1, read as the reverse complement.
TCATCATTAGGGTTATAAGAATGTTATATAAAAATAATATAATCAAAACATGGTTTTAATTTCAAGAGTAAGATTCATAAATCAACGATAATTTGGTCAGAGAAGAAACCAATTTGTTGTGAATAGTACCCGTGATTAGACATAGTCCCGTATACGTGCATAGTAACCTCGACACGAAAAGATAAAGTTTCATAATAAAATTCATATCCATATTTATAACACCTTAATCCAAATGTTATAAATCACTTAGAAATCTCATAATCTAATATTATTAATATTATAATAATATTTTAATCATTTCTCAAACTTATAAACAATTTAATTAAATTGTTTACACTTTACTAATTAATGCATTTAATCATCATAAAATGCAAAACTCATAAAATTTCATCACCAATAACTAAAACCCTCATCAAAAAATCAGCATATACTCATATATATGATTCTCAAACCATAAAATCATATTTTCTAATTTTCTTACTTCACATAACATATTTAATTCATTTGCTCATAACTAGAACATTTTCATGAAAATACCAAATCAGTTCTAAAAATATTTATTTTACGGGATTTAGCATAAAATAGTCCCATATTGAACATATATTTTCTCGAAATTTTAAAAATTCATTTACTATTTTTCATAAGGCCAAAACCATAGAATATTTAAATATTTATCATAAATTGTACCTTTATCCAAAAATTTGAAATTCACAGAGTACAATCGATATTATATAGATGTACTCTCAATAAAAATTTCATTAATTTTGGAGTTAACCGCAAGGAGTTATAAATAGTTACTTTTAAAATAGTCTTTTCTCATAAAATCCATAACTCCTAATCTATACATCCAAAAATACCTCAAAATAATCATAGTGGTGTAAAATTCAAGAATGATCAAAACATGGATACAATCAAAGCTAGTATCCGAATAGATATTTTAGATTTAAAAGAAAAATTTTCATTTTGATTGAATAGTGCCGTATTCGTGAATAGTCTTGAGTATCGTGAATAGTGCCGTATACATGAATAGTAACTCGACACCAAAAGATAGAAATTCCACAAAAAAACATCTTCACGCTTCATGAATAGTACTCGTGAATAGTAACTTCGTGAATAGTAACTCATGAATAGTAACTCGTGAATAGTAACTCGTGAATAGTAACCCATGAATAGTAAACCCCGAGCATGAAAAAGTTCCAAATTTGATAAAAACTTTGGATCAACATTTCAAAGATAATGATATTGAAGAAATAATATCATTACAAAAAATAATATCCCTTACCTCAAAGAATCAAGACTTGATTTGGAATAATGTTGAAACGAACTTGCATCAGTATAGCAATACTCAAAGTATACTCAAAATACTCACAAGAATACGCTCAAAATATCGAGAGAAATAGAGAAAACTTTGTTTTTACGGTGTGATTTTCAATTCTAACTTAGCCTCTCATTTATAGGAAAATGTTAGCCCCTCAAAGCTTGAGACTTGACTGCGCTACGATGGCTTTACCGCTACTATTCCACCCACCAAAAATCAGCCATCTTCCCCAACAACCAAGAGTGGGGCCCACTAAATTCTAGAATTTTCCACCAAAACCTAATTTTCGAATCGGTTACCTCTTAAAATTCATAACAAATCATACGTTCATTTTAACGGTTCAAAATTTTTGGACATATACTCAACTTATATATGTATAACATATCCAAAATTACAACGATCCAACGGTCGGATCAAAATTTATAACTCACTTAATATAGTGAAGAACACGATTTTTGGACTATTAGTCCTTCTGGACGATTTCATTCAAAATTTCACCACGAAATATCTACAAAGAATTTTTGGGTGATTCAAATTTCTCTGATTAGCTTACTTCTAGGGTTTTCTTTTGATATATGGCTCATCTCTTAACTCATTATACATTAAAGAGTTATGGATTTTACAAAATCAAGTAATAAACTAATTTTTCAGAAAATCCCATATTTTGTTCTCCATTTCGACAAATACTGATAAAACACCTCATCTTTAATTCCTTCACTTATAAATACATAAATAAATCCATCATTTATATCCACATCAAATAAATATTTTCTTATCATATAAATCAATAACTAATTATTCACAAATAATATTACGAGAATCACAATAATGAATGACAGCAGTTTCCAGGAAAGAGGGGCTTTCAATAAGAATTTCTCCTTACTGGCGCGCAATTAGGTGACCAAACCTCTCCTTGACTGAACTTTCTAGACATTGCCAATAATGCTATCTAATAATATTATTCAAATAATATGAATTATTGATCTGATAATGGGAAATCTTGTGCGGTTGATAATTATTGAACAACAATAATAAAATATCAACACAAAGAATTATTGAATCAATAAAATAAAATATTGAAATAATTACTTTAACAATTATTGAGTAGTGCCTTCTTATGTAAGGATCAATAATTCAAAAATCTTGTAAAACCGGTGTCTACTCTTGTGCAAACACGCATTATTCTTGTATTTTAACCCACGGTATATTCAACAAAGTGTTAATTTGATAGCGATTACGCCGTTATTTATAAAAACTTAATTTTGTCGTTTTCTTCATCAAGCGGTTATTCTATTATGGGCCCAAAAATGGTCACTACGTGGCCGCAATACGAATATTCCCCGACGTAAAGAATATTCCACGACCAAACTAATATTCCCACACAACAATGAATATTTTATAACCACTTGTGTATTTTGAAAAAAATTCATATATCACCCTTAACTTTAACTTTTATCAATTTAACCATTTCTTGAATAGTAATTATAAGAAAAATTGAATACTTTTATTTCATAAAATTGAGGGTCTTACAATCTCCCTCCTTATGAAATTTAGTCCCCGAAATTTACGCACAGTATTTCAAAGAGTTGAGAATACCTTGCTTTCATTTGATTTCATCTTTCCGTCATCATGATTTCTCCATTGCTCATCTCCTGTATTTCAGATATCATTCTAGAATATAGCTTCAAAACAAGGGTTAATTTAACAAATTAATATATCACCTAATATCCCGATATTATGAGTGACCAACAAATAAGCTTAGGTAGGACACACTAGCGAAGGATTTACTCATCTCTCCCCTCCTAGTTCTAATCCCGATCTCCGCCAGAGATCATATATCCTAAGCTCGATACCAAATGTAACGCTGGACACCAACTTGTGTCAAGACCTCACATTGATACCTATCGGTTTGCCACCATGAGCAAGGTCCCCCTACGAGAGAGTGCGGCCGGTGCATCCCCATCAACAGAAGTCACCAAACGAGAGGCTCGGGGCTCTTTACTTATAGCTCGACGATACCAAATGTAACGACCCCAAAATAGGTACATTCCATCCAACCCATTCTGAGTCGCCAAATATATGGTACGAAAAATAACTACAACTTTATTACAACAATTGTCGTGCAAAATACAACAACACATATCTTTGTGAGTTTGGATACAAATATATACCAATTGTAGTACGTCACAATGACACCTTACATAAAGGTATAGTCAAAAAGCATTTTAGAAATTAGAATCTTTGGGAAGTGCTCAAGAGAAACCTTCGTACATGGGAGGCCATGCTTTTAGGTTATGGTAGATATCATATGGCCACGTGAATTATCCTTGGTTGACCCAATAGACCCCAAGAAAAAAAAGCGAGAAGATTACTATCGTATTCTTCCCAATGGTGAGTCTTCTCTTGACATATCATTATCTCCTTTGTCTCTAATTGGGTATTATACTCCAAACAAACACCAAGATTATATAAGTAGTGCTTGTAAATATACTCGGCAAGTGGATGAGCACAACCATGTCTTATGATAACACGAGTTTGTATGTCATTAGACATCTTGTATGATAGTGACAAAACACCCTTCCAAAGTTGGGTTCGCCTCACCCTATTTAATTCACCAAAATAACTATTAAATGATGTATAAAATACAACACACTAAAGCCCTCAATAAAATTATTTTCATACTCTTTAGGGAGAACCTCAACAACTATAGACCACCGATTCTATTCCCTTGTTATCCCCGGGCTCAACCCGACTACACTTTTATTACACGAAAGGAATTGTGAAACAAAAGGGTGAGCACAACTAGCTTCGATAAAGAATATTATGACTAAAGATAAATAAATTATCAATAGTCTTCATCAAGTAATGAATCGAGATTTAGAACATATGGTAGATGATAAAACTTTTCAACCATAGTTGCAAAGCAGAAGCAAGCAATCCATTAAAAGAGTCAAATAGACTATAAAGTCTATTGTCTTCTCCACGTTAAAAGTCCACCAACAATATTTTATCCCTGTAACATCAATCAACAGTTCCTTTCCACAATCATATGAATAACTCATAATCATAATTGTGATTCTAAATTCCTCTTCTCATCCAGGACGAAGATAATTTTCATCACCTGTCTTTACTTGAAACATCAAATATCATGGTTATACCAAATCACAGTTCCTGTTCATAATCATACTAATAAATTCATCTTTGCACCACGGGTTAAAGATATTCATCAACAGTTCATCTTTACACTACAGGCTAAAGATATTCAACAACAGGTCATCTTTGCATTACGAGCCAAAGATATTCATCAATAATTCATCTTTGCACTACAGGCTAAAGATATTCAACAACAGGTCATCTTTGCATTACGAGCCAAAGATATTCATCAATAATTCATCTTTGCACTATAGGCTAAAGATAACCTATGGTCACGATCATACCAATAATCTACCCATCTTTACACTCAAGTCAAAGAGAAATATCATCATTAGGGTTATAAGAATGTTATATAAAAATAATATAATCAAAACATGGTTTTAATTTCAAGAGTAAGATTCATAAATCAACGATAATTTGGTCGAGAAGAAACCAATTTGTTGTGAATAGTACCCGTATTAAATACATAGTCCCGTATATCGTGCATATAGTAACCTCATTATTTAAAAGATAAAGTTTCATAATAAAATTCATATCCATATTTATAACACCTTAATCCAAATGTTATAAATCACTTAGAAATCTCATAATCTAATATTATTAATATTATAATAATATTTTAATCATTTCTCAAACTTATAAACAATTTAATTAAATTGTTTACACTTTACTAATTAATGCATTTAATCATCATAAAATGCAAAACTCATAAAATTTCATCACCAATAACTAAAACCCTCATCAAAATCAGCATATACCTCATATATGATTCTCAAACCATAAAATCATATTTTCTAATTTTCTTACTTCACATAACATATTTAATTCATTTGCTCATAACTAGAACATTTTCATGAAAAATACCAAATCAGTTCTAAAAATATTTCTTTTCTGGGATTTAGCATAAAATAGTCCCATATTGAACATATATTTTTCTCGAAATTTTAAAAATTCATTTACTATTTTTCATAAGGCCAAAACCACCGAATATTTAAATATTTATCATAAATTGTACCTTTATCCAAAAATTTCAAAATTCACAGAGTACACTGATATTATATAGATGTACTCTCAATAAAAATTTCATTAATTTTGGAGTTAACCGCAAGGAGTTATAAATAGTTACTTTTAAAATAGTCTTTTCTCATAAAATCCATAACTCCTAATCTATACATCCAAAAATACCTCAAAATAATCATAGTGGTGTAAAATTCAAGAATGATCAAAACATGGATACAATCAAAGCTAGCATCCGAATAGATATTTTAGGCGAAAAGAAAAATTTTTATTTTCTATGGTGAATAGTCTTAAATTCGTGAATAGTCTCAGTATCGTGAATAGTCTGCCGTATACATGAATAGTAACTCAGACACACAAAAGATAGAAATTCCACAAAAAACATCTTCACGCTTCATGAATAGTACTCGTGAATAGTAACTTCGTGAATAGTAACTCATGAATAGTAACTTCGTGAATAGTAACTCGTGAATAGTAACCCATGAATAGTAAAACCGATATGAAAAAGTTCCAAATTTGATAAAAACTTGGATCGACATTTCAAAGATAATGATATTGAAGAAATAATATCATTACAAAAAAATAATATCCCTTACCTCAAAGAATCGATTACTTTGATTGGAATAACATTGAACGAACTTGCACCAGTATAGCAATACTCAAAGTATACTCAAAATACTCACAAGAATACGCTCGAAATATCGAGAGAGAAATAGAGAGAAAACTTTGTTTCGGTGTGATTTTCAATTCTAACTTAGCCCTCTATTTATAGGAAAATGTTAGCCCCAAAGCGAGACTTGACGCGCTACACGATGGCTTTACACCGCTACTATTCCACCCACCAAAAATCAGCCATCTTCCCCAACAACCAAGAGTGGGGCCCACTAAATTCTAGAATTTTCCACCAAAACCTAATTTTAGAATCGAGTTACCTCTTAAAATTCATAACAAATCATATCGTTCATTTTTAACGGTTCAAAATTTTGGACATATACTCAACTTATATATGTATAACATATCCAAAAATTACAACGATCCAACAGTTGGATCAAAATTTATAACTCACTTATATATATTTGAAGAACAACGATTTTTTGGACTATTAGTCCTTCGGACGATTTCATTCAAAATTTCACCACGAAATATCTACAAAGAATTTTTGGGTGATTCAAATTTCTACAGATTAGCTTACTTCTAGGGCTTTCTTTTGATATATGGTTCATCTCTTAACTCATTATACACAAAGAGTTATGGATTTTACAAAATCAAGTAATAAACTAATTTTTTTTGAAAATCCCATATTTTGTTCTCCATTTTAAACAAATCTTGATAAAACACCTCATCTTTAATTCCTTCACTTATAAATACATAAATAAATCCATCATTTATATCCACATCAAATAAATATTTTCTTATCATATAAATCATTAACTAATTATTCACAAATAATATTACAGAATCACAATAATGATGACAGGCGGTTCAGGGAAAGAGGGGCTTTCAATAAGAATTTCTCCTTCTTGGGGCGCAATTAGGTGACCAAACCTCTCCTTGACGTGAACTTTCTAGACATTGCCAATAATGCTATCTAATAATATTATTCAAATAATATGAATTATTGATCCGATAATGGAAATATCATGCGTTGATAATTATTGAACAACAATAATAAAATATCAACACAAGCAATTATTGAATCAATAAAATAAAATATTGAGCAAGAATTACTTTAACAATTATTGAGTAGTGCCTTCTTATGTAAGAATCAATAATTCAAAAAAATCATGTAAAACCCAGTGTCTTCTTTGTGCAAACACGCGTAGACATCGTATTTTAACCAAGGGTATTCAACAGTGTTAATCAGTACTTGATTACGCCGTTATTTATAAAAAACTTAATTTTGTCGTTTTTTCTTCATCCGACGCTTATTATTACATTATGGGGCCCAAAAATGGGTTAACCTTGTGGTGCATACGAATATTCCCCAAAGCGAAAAGAATATTCCACGACCAAACGAATATTTCAAACAACAATGAATATTTTATAACCACTTGTGTATTTTGAAAAAAATTCATATATCACCCTTAACTTTAACTTTTATCAATTTAACCATTTACTGAATAGTAATTATAAGAAAAATTGAATACTTTTATTTCATAAAATTCGGGGTCTTACATGCTATATCCATTTCTCCCTTGGAGTAGTCTTCCTCAGAAAAGTACTCCTCTGTCTTCAACTCCTCTAAAATCACTATTGGTACCTCCGCCACTAGCATGGGTACAGGTTCTACTCGGTTCACAAACTCTTCGCTCACCGCATGTATTGTTGACGTCGGGATTTTTAATTGTCCCTTTCCGTTACTTGTTTTTTCGTGTTCTCATTTTAGGTGAGATTTGTTTGAAAAAATAAGTGAAAAAGGTCAGACATGTATAATGTCGACGATGGGACTGTTAAGAGTCGCTAGTTGGTTTTTTAAATGGTTTTACCAACACAACCGAGAAAAGGTTTGCACATTGACCCAGTGATGTGACACTGCTAAACGGGTTGGTGAAACCGAGATTCATTAGGGTCCGGGGACTTGGTTATGCGAGGGGAAGGTGTTAGGCACCCCCCGACATCCGTGTTACCATGGTGACCGCCTCTTTTCAAGAAACTATTATCTGAATGTGTGTGTGTGTGGGTCATTGTGCTGTTATTTGGAAGTAGTGCGAGGCCTTGTACGCACCTATATACACAGGGTTTGAATTTATATAAAAATTCAATTTTAAGCAAGATATGGAAGTGATGTTTTATATAAAAAAAGGTTTTTCAAACCCTTGTGCTCAATAGTAATTGAAACCTTTTGATACTTCCATTTTATTCAGTATTTCGGCTTGATTGATTTTATTTTACAGATGCGAAGCATCCGTAAGGAAAATAATGTACAAAATAATGCCGACTTCCTCATGGGTATGAGAACCATCTGAGGAAATTCAGACATCGCAGAATAATTTACAAGCTGCTTACAGCTGAAAATGTCCATCACGGGAATTGAATCTAGATCCAATAGGTTGAATCTGTGATCACATGATTCCTAAGCGCACATGATACCACAATTTGTATGAAAGCGATAGCGGTATATAGATAAAAGTTTAATTATATATATACGTATATGATCACCAACCACGAAGCACCTCCATGGGGATCGAAATGTAAATAAAGTCAGTAAAGCTATCAACCACCATGGTGGAAACTCTGTGGGACGAAACGTAAATAAAGTCAGAAGAGGCAACCGCCACGGAGGAACTCAAAGGGACGAAATGTAAAGAAAGTCAGAAGCGATCAACCACCACGTAAGTAAACTCCGGTGGGACGAAATATATATATATATATATATATATATATATATATATATATATATATATATATATATAAGCGATAAACGCACCGGATGTAAAATCTGGGCTCATCGAACGAGTTCGACATCAGATTCATATATATAATATATATATATAAAAGCAAATAAACGCATGGGATGTAAAATCCGGGCTCATCGAATGAGTCAAACAAATAGTTCATATATATATATATATATATATAAGCAAATAAACGCATCAAACCGAAGTTTAGGCTCATCGAATGAGAGTCCGACACACAGTTAATATATATATATATATATATATATATATATATATATATATATATATATATATATATATATATAAAACACATAAACGCCGCATCAAGTTTAGGCTCAATCGAGGCATAACTCGATAATGTTAGTCAATATATATAAATATATATATATACAAACTAAAATAAAACCACGGACCGAAGTCCGGGTAAACGCACGCAACACGACTCTCAACGTGTAGAAGGGTGTGTGCAAAGATGAAGAGAAAGACTCTAAAGTGTGTGAGAAGGCTTACAGTGGGCTGCCAAAGAAGATATCTTTAAAGTGGGTAAACACTGGCTTTTGTAGGTACAAAAGAAGCTATATATGAGCTCACATGTGTTTAAAATGAGAAAGTACATTGTATGGGGTGAGTGCAGAGCAAATTGGGCATAGCTTCCTCGCCGTTTTCTCTTGCAAAATGGGCAGCCCAAGCCCTCTATTTATAGACGATTTAGGCAAGAATCGTATTCAATTTGAGCCGCAGGTGTACCAGAGGCAACCCGGGTGGGCCCAGGTTTTTTGGGTTGGGTCATCTCGTAGTACGTGCACTCGGGCACTGTAATGTCCACTCGAACTTTAAGAAGTGCAATCCGGGCATCCGTTTGAGGTGTACATGACCTATTTTGGACCGCCGTTGTCGAGAGTTATATAATGGCATGTGATTAGAGTTTGTACGAAGCCATTGAAGATGGGACGATGCCCTCCGGTCTTCAAGCTTCAACTTTCATCCGTTACCCCGCACAATAGTCACTCGGGATTGGTTAGTCTTATGGGACATCGTTGTGTAGAGATGTTGAGACGATGTGGCATGGCATCACGTTGGCGAGATGACGATGTTGCCCCTCACCGGTGTTATCGCCGAATTAAATACGATAAAGCGGAGACGTTGCTTTCGAGCTTCGCTAAGATTGGACTCTATGCGCAATTGTTGAAGGTCCTCATTGTCATCTTTGAGGTGTGCCTGTCTTCCGATGTTATCGTTAGGGTTGGTACAGTGTATCTCTTTGTGGCCTTAGAGATTGAAGTCGGTCACATTTGAAACAAGCATTTCCGGGTTATCGCCAAAGCGCATTCCTTGGGGTTATCACCAAGGTTGGTGGCTATTCCATGGTTGGGAATGAGGACCGGATACCGGGGTTATCTCCAAGATTAATTGGTCTTCTCGGTGTGTGTTCCAGATTGGATCTCGCGCCTCGGGGTTATATCCGAGGTTGGATTGGTTACTCCCCGGTGTGTGTTCCGGATGATGTTGAACTTAGGTAGTATCAGGGTATGGATATGGATTGTTTTTCAGGGTTCACTCTTAAAATACGAATTTGTCCTCCTTCAATGTTAGTGATGATGTAGTATAGAAAATTTCGAGTGTCAAATTCAAACCTCTGTGTATATAGGTGCGTAACGAGGCCTCGTGACTACTTCCAAATAACAAAGACATTGACCCACACACACACACATTAGGATAATAGTTTCTTGAAAAGAGGCGGTCACCGTGGTAACACGGATGTCGGGGGGTGCCTAACACCTTCCCCCCTCATAACCAAGTCCCCGGACCCTAATGAATCTCTGTTTCATCGACCCGTTTAGCGAGTTGTCACATCACCGGGTCTTTGGGTCAATGTGCAAACCTTTTCTCGGTTGTGTTGGTACAACCATTTAAAAAACCAACTGGCAACTCTTAACAGTCCCATTGTCGACATTATACATGTCGGACCTTTTTCACTTGTTTTTTCAAACAAATCTCACCTAAAATGAGAACACCAAAGAACAAGTAACGGAAAGGGACAATTAAAAATCTCGACGTCGACAGGTGGCGACTCTGCTTGGGATACTCCAGTAAGAGGACTTAAGCCGCTATTACAATCTTTTCAAAACTGTTATCTGCTTCTGTGTGGATGTTGCATTTATATTTGATGAATGTGTACGAATGCATTTCCTTATTGCACTTAGTGCTTCGCACCATAACTGCTTGTGATATTAGTGCTTCACACATGTCATCATTTTCATACGGTGAGACGCGATGTATGTGAATGTATGTTGTGTGGTCCCTCCACCAGGAGGCTATCCCGTCGGTGTTTGATTACTGGACTCGTGAGAAGACTAATTCTCCTAGGCTCAGGAAAGGCACCACCCAAATTCGCTCCAGTTGAAAGACCGAATTAACTTCCCGTCAAGTAGATTGCGATGATTTGGGAACCTTCATGCGAAAAAGCCGTGAGAGTAACCTAAGATAGGTCAGCCTCTGATAAACCCAAAACGGAGGAAAGTCTCTTCATGCTCTCTCATTTCAATTACTTGTAAACACAATTACTTGTAATTACATTCCATATATATCTCCGTGTAATGAGAAATATGAAGAAATGTGTACACATACATATTTTAATTAACATGCTACAAACAGCTGACATATTTACAAGCTGCTTACAGCTGAAAATGTCCATCATGGGAACCGAATCTAGATCCAATAGTTTGAATCTATGATCACATGATTTCTAGGCGTACATGATACCATAATTTGTATGAAAGCAGTAAGCAGGTATATAGATAAAAGTTGTAAATATATATATACAGACATGATCACCAACCACGAAGCACCTCCATGGGGGTTCAGAAATATAAATAAAGCTGTAAAAGCTATCAACCACCACGGTGGAAACTCCAGGTGGGATGAAACGTAAATAAAGCTGTAAAGACGGTCAACCGCCACGGAGGGAACTCCAGGCGGGACGAAATGTAAAGAATGTAAAAGCGATCAACCACCACGAAGTAAACTCCAAGTGGGACGATATATATATATATATATATATATATATATATATATATAAGCGATAAACGCACTGTATGTAAAATCGTGCTCATCGTAAGCGAGTTCGATAATCATATATATATATATATATATATATATATATATAAAAGCGAAATAAACGATTGGATGTAAAATCTAGGCTCATCGAATGAGTTCGACATCGATTCATATATATATATATATATATATATATATATATATAAGCAAATAAATGCACCAAACCGAAGTTTAGGCTCATCGAATGTAGTCAGACACACAGTTAATATATATATATATATATATATATATATATATATATATATATATATATATATAAGCACATAAACGCTCTCTGATCAAGTTCAGGCTCAATCGAGGCATAACTCGATAATGTTAGTCAATATATATATATATATATATATATATATATATATATATATATATATATATATATATATATATAAAACTAAAATAAAACCATGAATCAAGTCCGGCAAACGCATTTAAACACGACTCTCAATGTGTAGAGGGTGTAAAAAAGATGAAGAAAAAGACTCTAAAGTGTGTGAGAAGGCTTACAGTGGGCTGCCAAAGAAGATATCTTTAAAGTGGGTAAACACTGGCTTTTGTAGGTACAAAAGAAGCTATATATGAGCTCACATGTGTTTAAAATGAGAAAGTACATTGTATGGGGTGAGTGCAGAGCAAATTAGGAATGGCTTCCTCGCCGTTTTCTCTAGCAAAATGGGTAGCCCAAGCCCTCTATTTATAGACGATTTAGGCGTTAGTGTACTTGCTTGGTGAGCCAGCAGTGTACCTGGAGAGGCAACCGGGTGGGCCTGTGTTTTTGGGTTGGGTCGTCTCGTAGTACGTGCACTCGGGCACTGTAATGTTCACTCGAACTTTAAGAAGTACAATCTGGGCATCCGTTTGAGGTGTACATGACCTATTTTGGATCACCGTTGTCGAGAGTTGTATAATGGCATGGGATTAGAGTTTGTACGAAGTCATTGAAGATGGGACGATGCCCTTCGGTCTTCAAGCTTCAACTTTCATCCATTACCCCGCATAATAGTCACTCGGGATTGGTTAGTCTTGTGGGACATCGTTGTGTAGAGATGTTGAGACGACGTGGCGTGGCATCGCATTGGCGAGATGATGATGTTGCCCTCACCGGTGTTATCGCCGAATCAATGATGTCATGACGTTGCTCAGGCTTCGCTAAGATTGGACAACTGCAATTGTTGAAGGTCCTCATTGTCATCTTTGAGGTGTGCCTGTCTTCCCGATGTTATCGTCGGGTTGGTACAGTGTATCTCTTTGTGAGCGCCGAGATTGAAGCTGGTCGCATTTGAAACAAGCATTTCCGGGGTTATCGCCGAAACTGCATTCCTTGGGGTTATCACCAAGGTTGGTGGCTATTCCCATGGTTGGGACTGAGATTGGATACCTCGGGGTTATCTCCGAGATTAATCGGTCTTCTCCGGTGTGTGTTTCGGTATTGGATCTGCACGCCTCGGGGTTATATCCGAGGTTGAATTGGTTAATCCCAGTGTGTGTTTCGGGGTTGATGCTGATCTTCCGATAGTATCCGGTACGGATATGGATTGTCTTTTAGGGTTCCCTCTTAAAGAGGCGAATCATCCTCCTGCAATGTTAGTGATGAGTCTGAGAAAATTTGAGTGTCAAATTCAAACCTGTGTATATAAAGTGCGACGAGGCCTCACACTACTTCCAAATAACAAGACATTGACCCCACACACACACACATTCAGATAATAGTTTCTTGAAAAGAGGCGGTCACCGTGGTAACATGGATGTCGGGGGGTGCCTAACACCTTCCCCCCCGCATAACCAAGTCCCCGGACCCTAATGAATCTCGGTTTCACCGACCCGTTTAGCAGTGTCACATCACTGGTCACTAGGTCAATGTGCAAACCTTTTCTCGGTTGTGTTGGTACAACCATTTAAAAAACCAACTGGCAACTCTTAACAGTCCCATCGTCGACATTATACATGTCGAACCTTTTTCACTTGTTTTTTCAAACAAATCTCACCTTAAATGAGAACACCAAAGAACAAGTAACGGAATGGGAAAATTAAAAATCCCGACGTCGACAGGTGGCGACTCTACTTGGGATACTCTAGTAAGAGGACTTAAGCCGCTATTACAATCTTTTCAAAACTGTTATCTGCTTCTATGTGGATGTTGCATTTATATTTGATGAATGTGTACGAATGCATTTCCTTATTGCACTTAGTGCTTCACACCATAACTGCTTGTGATATTAGTGCTTCACACATGTCATCATTTTCATACGGTGAGACGCGATGTATGTGAATGAATGTTGTGTGGTCCCTCCACCAGGAGGCTATCTCGTCGGTGTTTGATTACTGGACTCGTGAGAAGACTAATTCTCCTAGGCTCAGGAAAGGCACCACCCAAATTCGCTCCAGTTGAAAGACCAAATTAACTTCCCGTCAAGTAGATTGCGATGATTTGGGAACCTTCATGCCAAAAAGTCGTGAGAGTAACCTAAGATAGGTCAGCCTCTGATAAACCCAAAACGGAGGAAAGTCTCTTCATGCTCTCTCATTTCAATTACTTGTAAGCACAATTACTTGTAATTACATTCCATATATATCTCCATGTAATGAGAAATATGAAGAAATGTGTACACATACATATTTTAATTAATATGCTACAAACAGCTGACATCCGCTTTGCAGGATAAAATTCATAAAATGGACACATCACATAGCATGTTATTATACACATTCCCTAAAGACTAAACTATGCAAGTCTTTCGCAGGGAACCAATCGGACCTACTACCCAGTCAAAGTCCAAAAAGGCTACAGGCCTATAGTTGATCATGTCGTCATCCGACCATACTGAACTTAATCCAGTTTCTCACAAAGAATTCGACGGATTAAGCAAGCAAATTACAGATTTGGTTGTTTTGCTCAAAGAATTACACCAGTCTAATCAGGGTCCAAAAATACCCGTTCATGCTGAATCCTCCACACAAGGAGGAACCAGTCATTATAATACGAGCTGCGGTTGGATACGACCAACAAAACTCATGATGTTGCCCATCCCAATCGGAGATCCGAGACCTTTGGTGACATCAAAAAGAAAGTCCTCCAAATGGAAGAGACCCTTTGTGCTATCAAAGGAATTGGAACACACGGGAGTGTTTCATATGCTGATCTTTGTATTTTCCCTGGTGTTCATTATCCAGAAAAGTTTAAAACTCCTAGCTTTGAAAAATATGATGGGTTAGGAGATCCTTACACACATTTAAAAGTGTTTATTGGAGAACTTGGATCTTATGCAGAGGACGAAAAGCTCAGAATGCAATTGTTCCAAAAAAGTCTAACTGGAGAAGCCCGTTCGTGGTACACAAGATTAGACAATTCCAAAATCCATAGTTGGGAAGAGAAAGCACATGCTTTCTTAACTCAATACAGATTTCAATCTCAGATGGCTCCTGATCGGTATCAAATTACCAAGATCAAGAAAACGTCTAATGAGTCTTTCAGAGAGTATGCTCAGAGGTGGAGACGCCTGGCTGCCCAAGTTAGTCCTTCCATGACAGAATCAGAGATGGTCATGACTTTCATAGATATACAAGAAGCTCCTTTCTATGAAAGAGTTTTAGCCGGCATCAATAAACCATTTTCTGAAATGGTCAAACACGGGGAGATGGCTGAGATGGGATTGAAGTCCGAAAAAATTCAAGACCTAGCTATACTCAAAGTTGTTGCTGATCACATTTAGTCCAGAAATTATGGAAACAACCCCCGTAGGGTCCATAAAAAGAAAGAGGAAGATGTCTCCCTGATACTACAGGGTCAAAAAGGCAATCAGAACATGCCTATTCAAAGGAGAAACTACACTCCCTTTCCAGCACAGTCTACGAACCCTCTAATACCAAAAGGTGGAGAAGTCAAACGCCCTCGAGTATTTACACCCTTAGGGGATACCCTCGAGAACATTCTAAATCTTCTGACAACACAGAAGAAAATTACGCATCTTCTTCCACCAGCCATCCCTAATGGACGGGGTTTCAATGCTACTCAGAAATGTGATTATCATGCCGGGGCACCTGGACATGATAGTCAGGATTGTTGGGCCTTGAAACACAAAATCCAAGACCTGATAGACAATAGTGAGATTGTGGTCACCAAACCAGATCAGCCTCACGTTCAAGACAACCCCTTTCCTCAGCACAAAGAAGAAGAGGTCAACATGATAAATTAGAGTAATGGACAGAATTCCAATTTCAGCTGTGAATCCTCCCAAACCCTCAAAGACATTGATGATAAATGGGATTATGCCAAGTTCCAGTTCATAATGGAACGAAAGATGAAAGCTCTATGTAAACAAATTAAACAATTGGCAGAGTTGGCGACTTATCAGCATCAAGTGACACGTCAATTAATCAGCCAGGAGCATGCCAGTCTCCTACCTCTTATCATGAATATTTCCTCATCACTTTCAGAAAATGAAATGATGGAAGACAAAGTGATGAAGAGAGCAAATGCCAAGGCCCGTCGGGATTTTGCCAACAAAAGAGAATTCACCTATTTGGGCCAACCTATGGAGGAAATCCTTCATATGTTAATCAATGAAGGAAGGATCAGTTCCCTTTTACCTCCAATCAACCCCCGTTCAGGACGATATAATTCCGATGGAGTATGTCAGTATCACTCCCAGTCTCGCGGTCACAGCACAGAAGAATGCTGGGCACTCCACCACCTTATCCAAAATCTAATTGACAGCGGTGTCCTGCACTTAGCAGACGACGATACTGTGTTACGTACAAGTGAGAATTCAGGTCCTACTAAGTGGAAGAGTGTGGTAGCAGTCATATCCACTGAAACTGATGGGGCTAACAAATCCCTCACGATGCCAACAATTCAACTCAAGGGAAGCAACAATCCTTTGAAAGTGGCCGCTCCTGAGCCAATCAACTTGCCGTGCAGAGAATAATATCTTATTGTTAGCTTGCGCAAAGTTCCCATGGAATTATGGAGAAGGTGAAGGATCCACCTCACATACAACTGCTACAGTGTCAAAGGAAAATCCACTGTATCTTCCCCAATGGGTGATGAAGCCTACCATCAAATCAAAGGGGAAAATACCCATGGAGAAGATTGAAAAATTCCTCCGCACTATGGGCCATAATGAAGCCACAGTGGTTTTAAGCTTGAAAGAAGCTCCACAACAAATATCAATTTTGGACCTGGCCCTAACTTCCGAGGCTCACCGGAAGGTCTTGCTAAAGGTTTTAGAAGAAGCCTATCTACCAACATCAGTTGACACGGAAAAATTTTAACATCTGGTTGATCACATTTTTAACAACAATGTGATATCCTTCACTGATGATAACATACCGCCCGAGGGGACCGATCATTGCAAACCATTGCACATTGCGGTCTTATCCTCTGGATACATGCTAGCTGGAGTCTTGATAGATGGAGGTTCATCTCTAAATATCTGTCCCTACGCTACCTTGGTGAAGATGAATATCAATCTCAACCGAATTCAGAGTAGCCATACTATCATCAAAGCTTTTGATGGAGCCCGTCGAAATTCGGTCGGAGTAATTGAACTGCCAATCGAAATTAGTCCTTATACATTCTGCGTATCCTTCCATGTGCTCAAGATAGATTCAGGATACAACCTGATCTTGGGATGACCATGGATTCATATGGCTGGAAAAGTCCCCTCCACTCTTCACCAACAGTTGAAATACATTATCAACAATAGCCTGGTCACGGTCAACGCTGAACCAGAATGTCCTCAACACGGGGACATGCCATTAATCAATGCCAATGTAGACGTTGAACCAGTCAGTTTTCATGCTTTGTAAATAAGCAATACCCAATACCGTGCTATTGGAAAACCATTACCCGAACCCAAGATTTCTGCCGAGGTAATGTCGGCTACTCAAGAAATGATGTCGTTGGGTCATAAGTCGGGACAAGGGTTGGGTTAAAATTTCTAGGGTATCAAGTACCCAATTCGATTAACCAAGAAAACTGGAACAGCTGGGCTAGGCTATTCTGCCAGTTCTAGTCACAGGAATTCTCATAAGCATCAACAGATTCATTCAGCTTCAACCATGCGGCGTTTATCTTCGCCTTCAAGCTCTGAGTCTGCACAACCTCCTGTAAAGGTGCCAGCCAATGTAATGGCTATGTTATTTCCCAAGCCAGTACCAGTGAAGGAGAAAGAAGTCTTTGTTCCGAATCCCGCAGTGGAAGAAGAGGAATGAAGAATCAAACAAGACGTCATCTGAATGATGTCAGGCATACGCATCATCGTTCATGATGAGCATACCAACAGATACACCCCAGACGATGATTGCCCAGACGTAATGGCTATCATTCGGGACAGGGAGGATGATGACAATCCCTCCATCACTGCGGTCCACCCAGACTTTTCCCTTGCCAATTGGAACAACACTCCTTGCATTGGTCGTCAAGGTAAAATGGGCGTAACTCTTTTCGCTCTAGAGATATAATAACTGCCATTTTTCTCATACAGTATTAGCAGTTTATTTTGCAAGTATATGCTAACACTTGTGTTTAATCAAAACATTTCATATATACAAAGGAAAACATATTTTGTTTCAGGACTCTGAATTTAGATGTGCTACTGTGACTTTAACGTCTGATGCCTCTTCTCCACAAAGATTGTACCTTTGATGTAGAGATGAATTCACCTTGATGGAAATACAGGATGACATTGAGGTGCCTCCAGAAATTCAAGAATGGGTCAAAAACAAACCTAAACCCAACCTTGACCAAACCACTTCTTTCAATCTCAGAACCTTAGAAAGCCCTAAGTTAATCCAGATTGGTTCAGACCTTACCCCAAACCAACAGAATGACATGGTTATGCTATTAACCCAATTCCAGGATGTGTTTTTATGGTTTCATGAAGACATGGTGGGTTTGTCCACTGACATCGTCCTTCATCACCTTCCCATTAAAGAGGGATTTAAGCCAGTCAAGCAAAAGCTCAGGCGATTGAAACCTGAGTGGAGTTTAAAGGTAAAAGAAGAATTTGTGAAACAATTTCAAGCTGGCATCATCATGGTGTCCACATATCCTGAGTGGATATCCAACATTGTGCCCGTGCCTAAACCTGGAGGGAAGGTGCGAGTTTGCGTGGATTACCGGGACTTGAACAAAGCTTGCATAAAAGATAGCTTTCCTGTGCCATTTATCCACATTCTCATTGACAATACTGCGCAATACGACATATACTCCTTTGCTGATTGCTTTGTGGGGTATCATCAGATCATGGTTGCTGAGGAAGATCGTGAGAAAACTGCTTTCATCACGCCTTGGGGAACCTTTTGCTATAGACGGTTGTCATTTGGCCTCATCAATGCCGAAGCCACCTATCAACGAGCTATGATGGCTCTTTTCCACGACCTAATGCATAAAGAGATCGAGATCTACGTGGATGACATCATTGTCAAGTCCCAGAAGGAGGATGACCATCTAGACCATCTCAGAAAGTTGTTCAAGAGGTTGCGTAAGTACAACTTGAAGTTGAATCCAGCTAAATGCGCCTTTGGCGTTAAATCAGGCAAGTTGCTGGGATTTCTAGTCAGCCACAAAGGGATTGAGCTGGATCCTACCAAAATCCAAGCCATCATAAAAATGCCCATTCCTCAAACAGAAAAGAAAATACGGGGATTTTTGGGAAGAATCAACTTCATTAGCAGGTTTATCTCCCAACTCACAACAACCTGTGAGCCAATCTTCAAGCTATTAAGAAAGAACTCCTCCATGAAATGGAATGATGAGTGTCAAAAGGCCTTCCTCACAATCAAGAAACAGCTAGTCAAAGCTCCCATATTGGTACCACTCAGAGATGATGTTCCCTATGTTTATGTACCTGTCCATAAGTGACAATGCCATGGGTTGCATGCTAGGACAGAAGGACGATAGAGTCCAAGAACGAGCTATCTATTACCTCAGCAAAAGGTTTAGCAGCAGTGAACACAAGTACACTCTGATCAAAAAGACGTGTTGTGCTTTAGCATGGGCTTCCATGAGATTACAACATTACCTCCATGGTCTCACAACCCATCTCATATCCCGTGTGGATCCTCTCAAATACGTGTTCAACAAACCCATGTTAAATTGCTGGCTGTCCAGATGGCAATTGATAATACAACAATTTGACATCGTATATGTGACTCAAAAGTCCATCAAAGGTCGAGGAATCACGGATCAACTGGCCGCCGCACCTTCAGAGGATTTCAAATCCTTGGAAACATATTTCCCCGATGAAGGTGTAATGACAGTTCAGCAACACCATCAGTACGATACACGCCAATCATGGAAGATGTATTTTGATGGAGCTGTTAATCTGGAAGGTTCTGGAGCTGGAGCAGTTCTAGTATCCGAGACGGGGAGCGGTATCCGTCCGTTAGTCAAATTACTGATTTGTCGACCAACAATACGGTGAGTATGAAGGTACATGTCATGGGGCTAGAACTTTCCTGTTCCATGGGTATCAGGTGGTTAACTGCCTTTGGAGATTCAGAGTTGGTAATCAGATAATCCACCGGAATCTATCAAACCAAGGAGCTACATTTGCTGCCCTACCATCGGCAGGTCTTGAAGATGGCTTTGGAGTTCGAAGAAATCTCCTTTATACACGTTCCTCGTAATAGGAATGACTTTGCGGACGTGTTAGCAACTTTGGCCTCCTTGATTCGCATATCAGATAAGGAACACTTGCCAAGCGTCACAATTGCCCTACACAAGGCACTAGCCTATGGGAATTATGTTAGAGAAGTATCAGATGAGCTACCTCCCATCCAACATCCTTGGTATCAACATATCAAGGAATATCTGCGAGATGGATCTATGCCCGCGGAAGCGAGCCCGACTGAGAAAAGGCGGATCCATCGACTTGCTATGGAATTCTACCTGAGTGGAGATGCGCTCTACAAAAGAGATGCAGGACTAGGTCTGCTCAGATGTTTAGATAAAGATCAAGCCCAAAGGCTTATAGATGAAATCCATGGCGGAGTCTGTGGCCCCCTCCCTGTCAAGAAAGTCCTCAGGACGAGACATTATTGGCTATCTCTCAAAGCTGATTGCAATGACCACGTCAAGAGATGCTATCAGTGCCAGATTCATGGGAATGCTATACACGCCCCTCCACGGGAACTCCACAATATGAGTTCGCCTTGGCCCTTCGCAATGTGGGGAGTGGACGTGATTGGGCCTATTGAGCCCAAAGCTAGTAATGGACACCGGTTTATCTTCACCATGATCGACTACTTCACCAAGTGGGTAGAATCTGCCTCCTTCCCCAGGGTTACTAAAGAAGTCATCATTGCTTTCATCAGAAATAATGTCGTTTGTCGATATGGACAACCAGAGGTGATTGTGTTAGACAATTCCAAGAACCTCAACAACAAAATGATGGAGGAATTATGCAGTAAATTCCACATCAAACATCTTAACTCTGTCATCCATCGTCCGAAGATGAACGGTGCTGTTGAAGCAGCTAACAAAAATATCAAGAAGATTATGCAAAAGATGTCCGCCAACCACAAAGATTGGCCTGACCTATTGCCTCTTACTCTGTTAGCCTCTGAGAACCTCAATGCGCACTTCATTTGGGGCAACCCCTCACGCGATTAACCTATGGGATGGGCAAGATACTCCCCATAGAAGTTGAAATGGAATCCCTTCGAGTGTTGATAGACGCTCAGCTGGATGAAGACCAATGGGTACAAGAAAGGTATCACCAATTGTCTCTAATAGACGAAAAGTGAACCGCAGCTATCTTCCATGGTCAGTTATATCAACAAAGGATCACCAGATCCTACAATAAAAAAGTCCGGCTACGGCAGTTTAAACAATATGACTTGGTTCTGAAGAAGATCCTTGACAACCAAGATCAATCTAAGGGAAAATTCGCCCCTAACTGGGAAGGCCCGTTTATTGTCAAGGAAGCATTGACAGGAGGCGCTCTCAGATTACAAGAAATGGACGGGGATGAATTTCCACAACTCATCAACTCAGACACCGTGAAATGGTACTATGTTTGAAGTAACTCACAAACACCCTGGTGTGGAACCATCAGATCACCAGTCATTCTGGTTCTTTAACCCCTTTACCACATACAACGCTTCAACACTTTGCCCCTCAGGGAAACATACTCTTCAAGCTAGCAGCCTGGCTCCTCTGCGTTCCTACGACTTAGGTCATCCCACTACGGATTGAACCTCTCGCGTTTGCAGTTTAGCTACCCATACATGGGATCAAACTTCTCCTACCTACAGTTTATCCTCAACCTAGTATTAAACTTTCTCCTCCCCGCACTCTGACCTGCACATTGGATTACGCTTTTCATCTTGCCCTGAGGGGTGAACTATGTCGACCTGATCTCCTCTTCAATAGGAGTATGTAGGCAACCATTTCATATGGCCCGGTCGCAATAAAACAAAAACAACAAAAACATTTCTACCCTCTTCTCCTTACAAAAACAAAAACAACAAAAACATTCCTACACCATTTCTGCCATATATAGCATTGAACCTCTTACACCAGGTTCGAACTACGCATACCTGATCTCCTCTTCAATAGGAGTACATAGGCAGCCATTCATGGTTCAGTCTCACCCCCTACCAAAACACAAACCCTTGTCAGTTGGTACTGGGATCATCCTTCAATCCACTACATTCCATTGGCTTCAGACCAAAGGGATGGAATTACCTGAACTCCTCTCAAATAGGAGATTCAGCGAGCATATAAGCTGTGGTCATACCTTGAAGAGCAACACCAATCCATAAGAGATGGAATTAACTAGGCTTTTCTTAAATAGAAGTACTGGCGACCATCTGTGGTGCGATCAATCTCAGAGAGGAAAGCCACACTCCTCTCCATATTTCCTTCCAAACCAATCCCAAGACACCAAAGAGGGTAGGGATACATACAGATCAATGATCCATTCTGAACTGTCCAGAGACAACTCAATGTCAATTCACCTAGGAGGAATTCAGAATACATCAAGATCACAAACCCTGAAGCAGTAGGCAAAATATCAAGCAAGTATTCTGGCATATCTAAAAGGGAAGTGATCAAAAATATATTTCCCTGCCATATATATAATGCTGTTTGATATACACAATATAAACTGTACATGACAAAATGGCTAAGCTAGTCTGTGCAGGTAAATACAAGCTCATCTACAAGTCAGGATATATGCGAGCTAACAAGCCCAACATGGCGTCCCTCTCAGAAGATGGGGGTGAAGCTGTGGTCTCCTGTATGAGAATATCCACATGACCCAACAGATCTGCAGCCATCTGCATGGTGACCATATGATCATCAATATATGCGCTCATTTCTGCGATCATGCCAGTGGTAAGGGACCTCACTACAGTACTATCTGTGACGGCTACATCCCGGGCAGATATGGCACTGTCCCGCTCAACTATCACTGCGTCTCTAGCTAATCTGGCCTCATCCCGCTCAACAACAGCGATATCTCTACGAGCTAATGCCTCGTCTCTCTCTAATAGAGCCGCGTCTCTCCCATCAAGGGTAGTCAACATCATAGATCGAGCCTGATCTCTCTCAAAGGTCATCAGATGAAGACTTTGCTCTAAGTACTATGCTGAGTGCTGAATCACAACAGTACTGGTACTAGGAGAATCTGGAAGAAATGCTAGCAACCCAGCAATGGACTCCTCCTCGATGTAGGAATCGATGTCCTCCATGGGCTCTCCCTCATCTAACTCTCTATCCGGTACTGTAGATACTGCTGCAACCGATAAAATCTCTGTCTCCATCCATGTGGAATACTCTGCAGAACAACTCGGATGGCTCACAGAAAAAGCAGCTATCTCCCGCTGATCCCAACAAGCATACACATGGGATCTGTTCTCTGCTGAGAGATATCGGGAAGCTGAACGCTAACCTATCGCCCCCCTCGAAAGGATGAAAGTCCTGGAACTGGTCAAACTGTGACATCACGGCCAGTAGGTGATAAGTAGTCACACCTCTCAAACCAGCCAGAGGGAGGTAGTCCATGCCCAGAGCGTGAGTAATGAAGCTGTATGGTGAGCTAAGCCCCGAACACGACAATATACTAAAAGGATATCTGATATCTGCCAAAAATGTGGACCAGGACAGAGCATCTATACACTCCGATGGCTGAAAGGAGTATGACATAGCTATATCATGGGTGAAGCAATATCCATGCCATCTAAAGGAACCAATCGGTTTCAAGTGTGACATAAACCACACGTATAGCATGACCGAACTACCCGTGAACACTCCTGTCGGATAAGTGCAACAGTAGGATGCTAACTGCAGGGTTTCTATTACAATTATATGTACAATGGTACGACCCTCTCTAAGAGCTCTCACAACCATGATAACACCGATGTCTATCTCATCCATGTATCATGGCATAATGACATACAATAGTACGCACAACAGCAGTACATCAACCCTGGCCAAACGCCAGTTATCCTCCGGTGCGGTGAAATCCCCAAAATATTGTGAATAGCTATCCTCCGAGCTAAATCTGTCATACAGAAAGCGCTGGGATATCACGTGGCTAAATGTCAGCTCATCCTGTACCACTCTGCGCCGCAATCCAGTGAGAGTCATGAATTGTCTACTTATGTCTCCCAAAGCTAGATGCACACAAGGTCTGTCTAAAGGTAGCATCGTCAATCGTGCATACTCCTCCAGAGTAGGAGTCAACTCATGGGTCCCGAATCGGAAGATCTGCCTATCCGGTATCCAATGCTCTAGCATCCCATCCATAAACCCTGCGGGAACCTGAAACATCAATAAAGTCATGGTATGTTGCAGCAAATGATCTACAGTCACCCTGTCTGGTGATGACATGTTATCATACCACGATCGCATACCCAAGGCCACCAATGATGGTGGGGTATGATCTATACTGACTAATCGTCGAAGAAGACATACATGCAGACGTCGCACATAAGACCATCCAGGGGTCAATGCTGAATATCTCTGGACATACATACATATGCATAACATGATACATGCATAGCAGATAATAGATGGCAATATGATATAGGGAATGGAAAAAATTGTGCATACATTCCTAAGTATATCATCATCTAATACATCATCTCTGTACAGCTACAAATACAGGGAAATGGGGCATATTTGCCCTACTACTAACAAAGGCCTATCAAAAGATATAGCGAGAATGGGGTACAGCCACCCAATATCTAACAAAGGCCTATCAAAAGATATAACGAGAATACACATCAGAAGAAGACCAAGGTGTCGATGTCCACATCATCAATCCTGTCCACCTGATGTAACTCCTCCTGAGTTACTGGATCTCTATCAACAGGGATGTCAGGCCTATATAGAAGAGGATCTGCGCCGACAAAACTGAATGGGTCATCGAGGGGCGGTACCGAGTTGGAAGGAACAAATGAATCGCCTCTCTTGGGATCTCGCTAAATGCTTGGGATAAATATATGTGCTGGTCCAACCGCCGTCAAACTATCAATCTGGGTCATATGAGTCGGATCTCGGACACAAGCTATCCAATTCGTCATCATCAAGGATCCTGGAACCATATCCCCCATAAACTGTGTGGCGCGGGACTGGGCTCCAATAGTGTGAGGGGACCACCACCGCTGGAACGTCTCCTGAGTACATGAACCCTTTGACAATGCAAAACTGTCACCCCCAACAATGGGATATCAATGACAGGTGACTGCGATACAGGCCAATGACGCCTGGCAGGATGCAAGATCGGCATGCGGATCTCCCATGTGGTGCTCCTAATAGCATGCTCTCCTAAATAGAGATCCCAACCTCCATCTGTGAAGAGAGGAACTCTCCTGGCACCACTGGAACGTCTCCTGAGTACATGGACCCTCTGACAATGCAAAATTGTCAACCCCCAATAATGGGATATCAGTGACAGGTGACTGCGATACATGCCAATGACGCCTGGCAGGAGGCAAGATTGGCATGCGGATCTCCCCTGTGGTGCTCCTAATAGCATGCTCTCCTAAATAGAGATCCCAGCCTCCATCTGTGAAGAGAGGAACTCTCCTGGTGGAAATCAAGTACTCGACTCCAGTCGGGTATCCATCCTCAAAGTCGATGGTCAAGTGTTCCCCTGAATAGGGAATCCATGTGATGATGTCAGCTGTCAGCAACTCCAGCTGCATACGGCAGTGAGTGAAACCCTCCGCAACAGGGACCTCTGACAAAATGGAATGATGCCATCGTCGTCCTCGTGGATAGGTATCGAAACCTAACACACTCACATGACGCAAGCATGAGAGCCTCTCATAGGCCCAAAACTGCCAACACAATGGTAAAACATCTGCTATCAGTAAACACTCTTAATCTATAAATGGGAAATGACAAGAGAAATACTCACCAACAGAAATGGGTAAAATCCTAGCCAAGCCTCGGTTAAATCCTGTGAGCGCATACGCATGCCCCGGAGGAAATAGGCAAAGGTATAGGAGCCCCAATCATACTCTCCAATATGGTCCACATCACGCATGGCACTGATCAAGGCGAAAGACACCGTGGAAGAGTTATCTGCTATGAAGCAGCCTCTAATGATCATCAGGAATAATCGCCGCAGAACGCGATCCCTGATTATGACATCATCAGGCATGGGCTCACTCAAAAGCCCGCTCATAGCATCTACGCTCAAAGGACCTGAACGGACAATCTTGCATTTGAGCGCCTCCGCCGAAACTCCTAACAAGGATCTGACGGCAGTAGGGGTAATATTCGCCATGCAAGGCACTGGCTCCCCTCCAAACTCCATACCTGTGATAAATCGCCAATCCATCGGCGTCATCATCACCTCGCAATCCAGTAGATGGAGTGACTGAGTCTGATGAAACCATCGCTCAGACAATGCCCTGAGGTTACCCGAGGGACAACGGTGGGGAAGGATGGAGAAGAATGCCCCGAATCCCCACTCATGCACTACCGCTCTATAGTCAGGATGAAACGCCTGGCACATGGAATGAATGCTGAACCAGTTCCCTCGAGGCTGTGTGAAGCCGGGAACCTGCATGAAATGCAGATCAACATCAAAACCCTTTGCTCCTCATCAATAGGAAAGAAGGAAGATCAAAGTCTAACGCCATACCTCGTTAGCATGCAAATACATCGATGGATGTCTGCTCAAATCACCCAGCAGCTCTGGGTTTGCCACCTGAATACAAGGTAGCTCCCTACGAGGGACATGTGCAGCAGGAGCGTGATCTTCAATCGGAATATCCGCCTCCTCATCCTCAACGTCTGGCACGTCTGCCCGGACTGGATGAATCACGACCTCCACCAACTGACGAGGCTGTCTGACAGAACGGGGACGAGGCACTTTAGAAGCCCTCCACCGTATACCAGAAGTGGTCCTATGGGAACTGCTCGGCTGATCCGGATCCATGATATCTGGACAACAAGTCTCCAAATCACCTCAGAAAGGGTGTGGTATTTCCTTACCTGGAGCTTTCTAAAATGCATTTATGACTATATGCATGCATGCATTTACTTTAACATACAATAGAGTTAAAATGCATGACTACCTAATGCCTATATTTGGAAATTTTTTGCCATAGTCCCCCTTGAAAATAGGACTATCCACATGCACATAAGCATGTCTAGGTGGCCATTCAGTAGCACACCTTCCCCAAAGTCATATACATAATATATACATTAAAAATCAAAATCATCATGCATAAGGTTAACCTCAATATCAGGAGTACTTTGCCTTTCTACCTTTTGCTCATTGGACCTCAAATAGGACAAAAAATAGCAGAAAAGGTGCCAATTTGACTGTCTCAAAAGTCAAATTTTTTTACATCATTATGCTCACCATGGTTTAATACTAACATTACTATGTTGAATATTTTTTATCAAGTCATTTGTGCATACATAATCACTACTATGTGTTTAGATGCATTTCATGCTATAACTCAAAATCCAACGGATAAAAGCGGAAAAATACATGCATACGTTACGGGATAGTGTAGAACACTTTGCGGTGGCGATGAATTTGCGTAAAAAAGCCCGAACTCAGTAGATCTGAAGGAGGCTCACGGATTTCTCTTCGCGCGACAAGCTAAAAATGACTTGTGTTGCCAACCTGCTGGAATTTATCTTCCACGATTGGCCGCAGGCTCACCTGCGGTTGCAACAGGTGCACCTGCGGCACCCCTATGTGGGTTCCACCCCTCCGGCTTGGTTCAGTTTGAGTTGTACAGGAGTTTTTATGGACTAGAAAGGTCAAATAGGGAATAAAAACGCCACGCGATTGAGCAAAACAACATACAATCCTGGTCTTCTCAGATGAAACATTGAGTCTGTACATCGCTCATTGGTAGTCGCCCGAACATGAGGTATACTCTGCCAATGATCTCATTTGTTACAAAACACATTCGGCAATACCTTGTATAGGTCCGATGTCGTCAACTCCAGGTCATTACCCTATATGAGTCCCTGACGGGGGTTACAACGTATGTCCCCGACGGGGGTTACAACGTAGATCCCCAACGGGGGTTACAACGTGAGTCCCCGATGGGGGTTACGTAAAGCCCCGACAGGGGATTACAACGTATATCCAAGCCATTGACACACATATCAACGAAGGTCAAGCAGCCTTGATGTTATCTCAACTAATAGCGATTAAACCTATCAGAGCTATAGAGCTATTCGAGGATTTCAGGCTCAATTACTTATATTTCCCAGCGGATCCCCGACGGGGGTCACAACGCAATGTTCCGTTGATCTACACGACAACGGAGGTCAAGCAACCTTGATAATCTACCCATAGAATGCTCCGTTGATTCACACGTCAGCGAAGGTCAAGTAGCCTTGACAGTATATCCCACAGGATTTTTCAGCCGTTGATGCACTTGTCGGTAAAGTACACATCAACATATTCTAGCGATACCAACCATGAAAGGTCAGCATCATCAAAGAGGATAGATGATGGAATATGTTATACACATCCTCAAACAGACCAAGCTTTATCCCGATAGATCTCTTACACATAAGAGGTACATCTTTAGGATCAAGTTATTATCAAGGACACATGAATTTGGTGATAACTCCAACATCAACATCCCAACAAGATTCGGATTACACATCAAATCTAGTCATCATTGCCAATGTTGAAGCAACAGGGAGCCAGCAATCATCCCCAGCATGTTGGGCTACAACCCCGTGCACATGCATCATACATTTGCATCATGTTGCTACATATAGTACCATGTTTGTCTTGTTGCGTTTTAAGTGTCTAGGATTCTTTATCCTACCCATGCCTCGCCATGCATGTATATGATAAAGAGGGGCATCTGTAGACACTCGAAATTTTCTGTATTACATCATCACTAACATTGCGGGGAGGATGATTAAATCTCTTTAAGAGGAACCTTGAAAGATAATCCATATCCATACCGGATACTACCGGAAGTTCAGAATCAACCTCGGATCGCAATCTGGGAGTAACGATTTCAACCTAGAAAGATAACCCCGAGGCATGCAGATCTAATACCGGAACACACACACCAGAGAAGACCGATTAATCTCGAAAACAACCCCGAGGTATCCAGTCTCAGTCCCAACCATGGGAATAGCTACCAACCTTGGTGATAAACCCAAGGAATGCAGTTTCGGCGATAACCTCAGAAATGCTTGTTTCAAATGCGACCAACTTCAATCTCGGCGCTCACAACGAGATACACTGTACCAACCCGGTGATAACATCGGGAAGACAAACACACCTCAAAGATGAGAATGAGGACCTTCAACAATTGTAGCAGTCCAATCTCAACGAAGCCTGAGCAACGTCTACTTTATCAGCCCAATCCGGCGATAACACCGGTGAGGGGCAACATCGTCATCTCGCCAACGCGATGCCACACCACGTCGTCTCAACATCTCTACACAATGATGTCCCACAAGACTAACCAATCCCGAGTGACTATTGTGCGGGGTAACGGATGAAAGTTGAAGCTTGAAGACCAGAGGGCATCGTCCCATCTTCAATGACTTCTTACAAACTCTAATCCCATGCCATTGTACAACTCTCGACAATGGCGGTCTGAAATAGGTCTTGTATACCTCAAACAGATGCCCGGATTGCACTTCTTAAAGTTCGAGTGGACATTACAGTGCCCGAGTGCACGTACTACGAGACGACCCAACCCGAAAAACCCGGGCCCACCCAGGTTGCCTCTAGTACACCTGCGGCTAAATCGTCTATAAATAGAGGGCTTGGGCTGCCCATTTCGGAAGAGAAAACGGCGAGGAAGCCCTGCCCAATTTGCTCTGCACTCACCCCATACAGTGTACTTTCTCATTTTAAACACGTGTGAGCTCATATATAGCTTCTTTTGTACCTACAAAAGCCAGTGTTTACCCAATTTAAAGATATAGAAGTCTTCTTTGGCAGCCCACTGTAAGCCTTCTCACACACTTTAGAGTCTTTCTCTTCATCTTTGCACACACCCTTCTACACGTTGAGAGTCGTGTTGCGTGCGTTTACCCAGACTTCGGTCCGTGGTTTTATTTTAGTTTGTATATATATATATATATTTATATATATTGACTAACATTATCGAGTTATGCCTCGATTGAGCCTATACTTCGGTCTGGAGCATTTATTTGCTTTATATATATATATATATATTTATATATATATGAACTGTGTGTCGAACTTTGTTCGATGAGCCTATATATATATGTATATATATTAACTGTGTGCCGGACTCTGTTCGATGAGCCTAAACTTCGGTTTGATGTGTTTAATTGCTTTTTATATATATATATATATATATATTTATATATATGAACTGATGTCGGACTCTGTTTGATGAGCTTGGATTTTACATCCGGTGCGTTTATTTGCTTTTATATATATATATATATGAACTGCTGTCGAACTCTGTTTGATGAGCCTGGATTTTACATCCGGTGCGTTTACTTATATATATATATATATATATACTTATATATATATGAACTGTTGTCGAACTCTATTCAATGAGCCAGAATTTTACATCCGGTGCGTTTATCGCTTATATATATATATATATATATATATATTTCATCCCACCTGGAGTTTACTTCGTGGTGGTTGATCGCTTTTACAGCTTTCTTTACATTTCGTCCTGCCTGGAGTTCCCTCCGTGGCGGTTGACCATCTTTACAGCTTTATTTACATTTCGTCCCACCTGGAGTTTCCTCCGTGGTGGTTGATAGCTTTTACAGCTTTATTTACATTTCTAATCCCCCATGGAGGTGCTTTCGTGGTTGGTGATCATGTATGTATATATATATATATATTTTGACTTTTTTATCTATATACCGCTATCGCTTTCATAAAAATTACGGTATCATGTGCGCCTAGGAATCATGTGATCACAGATTCAACCTATTGGATCTAGATTCGGTTTCCGTGATGGACATTTTCAGCTGTAAGCAACTTGTAAATTATTCTGCGATGTTTGAATTTCCTCAGATGGTTCCCATACCTATGAGGAAGTCGGCATTATTTTGTACATTATTTTCCTTACGGATGCTTCGCATCTGTAAAATAAAATCAATCAAGCTGAAATACTGAATAAAATGGAAGTATCAAAAGGTCTCAATTACTATTGAGCACAAGGGTTTGAAAAACATTTTTTTTATAAAACATCACTTCCATATCTTGCTTAAAATTGATTTTTTATATAAATTCAAACCCTATGTATATAGGTGCGAACGAGGCCTCGCACTACTTTCAAATAACAGCACATTGACCCACAAACACACACATTCAGATAATAGTTTCTTGAAAAGAGGCGGTCACCGTGGTAACACGGATGTCGGTAGGTGCCTAACACCTTCCCCCCCACATAACCAAGTCCCCGGACCCTAATGAATCTCAGTTTCACTGACCCGTTTAGCAGTGTCACATCACTGGGTCAATGTGTAAACCTTTTCTCGGTTGTGTTGGTACAACCATTTAAAAAACCAACTGGCGACTCTTAACAGTCCCATCGTCGATATTATACATGTCAGACCTTTTTCACTTATTTTTTCAAACAAATCTCACCTAAAATGAGAACACCAAAGAACAAGTAACGGAAAGGGTCAGCTAAAAATCCCACATCGACATGTATATCTCTATACATCAAGCTATCGATCGACATCCTACAATAACACATAACATGTTGATTAGTACATAACACACAATAGTATACGCACAAATCATATTTAATTTATTTAGGGTTACTTTCCATCTTTTAAATCTTTTGGTATTGAGTTTCCTCAATACCTTATTAACTCATTCGACTCAAATAAAGCTCGAGTTTACTTCCTTCAGACTTCTCTTCCTTAACGAGGTTATTAGCCTAAGGTTCTTCCCCCCTTAAGTTTTATAACCTAATGCTTTGATACCAACCTGTGACACCCCAAATCTGGGTCTCTTCCAACCCGACATATGGTGCTCCACGGTGCTACAGTTCACACAAACATTCAATTGAAATGCCTCAAAAGAACGAATATGACTTATATATATTCCAAAACAATACTACCATTCCCCAGGTTCTTTATAACCGTTACATTTGTTCTTGTCATAATATCAAATATTATCATTACAAACCTATACTATTACATAGGTAATCTACAAGTTCGCTTTAGCCTTCACTTTATCCTCGATTTAATCCTTGATCCATTCGATCTAAGCTGCATTCATATGGTTCAAGCAAGAGTGAGCATAACAAGCTCAGCAAGTACAATAATTTCATTTTAAAAGTATGCTTGAAACATATGAATCGTATATCTTCAATAAATTGATGATAGTTACGAAGTACTATCAATAACTTAAAATAACATTTCTTTTCCTTCAAAACATTTTACAATAACAATATTCAGTAATACATCAATTCTGGTTCAAGACGTGAACGTCTTATAGTTTCTTTGAAAAGGACAACCCGACACGAAGTCCGTAAGTCCGACATATCTTACGAGCACTTCTAGGTGATCAGCCTATAGTACTCTATGTTGATCAACACTACATTCATTAAACGTGTATACATTTAAGTTGTGGCAACCTCACATGCCCATCGAATACTCGATGAAAAATACATTTGTTTATTCATATTCAAACTTACCTTGAATCCATACCAAACGATTGGCATAGGATAGCGTTAGCAATTCTATATTGAAAGACTTGTAAACAGTTCAATCAATCTATCAAGATTAGTCTAGCCGAGTTAGAACTGGCATCGACTCTTTCTTTAAAACCATACATGTATTTCATAACTTGAATTATTTGAAAACTTGGCTAACACGAAGGTTAGAAAAGGGATTAAGAAAAACTTGCCTTCAGCGTCTGCTACAGTAAAATTACATTTTTTTTGAGTCTTTACGGTCTCTACAATACATAATCACATAACATACCACATTAGGTCATGATTGAACATATATAGTTCCTAAAGAATCTTACCCTTCTTCTCAATCTAATCCCGTATTAGATTCTTTACATCATTCTAACCAACTTCGTTCTCTTAACTGGAATTATTTCATTAATACAACTTGGTTCAAGTTAATTATCCTTCCTCACGGCTTACTAACGTCCTTACGTTATTTAATCAAAACTCGATTGTCATTGATTAAGTACGCTTATTGCATACCGTTTGCGTTCATATTCAATTGACTTATAACTCTAAGTGATCACACTTGAGGTTTAGTTACGACTTAACAATATTTTATTAAGTCCCTTAGTTCATTGCTAAACAATTTCCCTTCAAACTCTATTTGTAACCATTCTTGTCATTTATGTTTTAAAGTAGTGTGACAGTCATTTTCAGTGTTCCTTTGTTATGCCGTGCTGTAGTGTCGCCCATTAGGGCTTGAAGACCGGACTCGGCGCGGTGACACGAGTCCTAGTGTTAATCGTGACTACAATGGGCGTGAGACTCAGGGTCGAGGCTCACTTTAGGCCATCATGGCGTGACTTATTTTGCCTTGGATCAGCCATGGCACATGGCAAAGATTTCTCAGCAACGTAAAATTTTAACAGTTTTTCTTTTAGGTGAGATTCCCGGACTCGTAACTTCTTCGTTATAAGTCTGAATTGGCTCGTTCAAGAGTCTACGGTTCACAAATTATGTACTCTATGCGTTCATGCAAGAATTTTTTCTATTCGACTTCATTTGCTAAAAATTCACCTATTAGTCCATTTTTAACGAAAACGATAAACGTTCGTGCACGTTCAACGCTCGTTTCTTCGTTCTAAGTCAGAATCCGGTCATTTTAGAGTACGCAACTCTATAATGCCAAATAAGACTTGTCTCCATTGAAAACCAACGTTTCCAATCTCAATATCAAAATTTGACTTCCATTCCGAGAATTTCATGAATTCGACGATTATTGTCCAATCGTGTTAATTCCTAAGAAACTTCACATCGGAGATTTTTAAACCGTTTCAATTGGATTCAATCCATTATACTAATATCTTGACATACATGATTCATTAACTCATAACATGATAAGTTATTACTTATTCTTAATAAATTTATAACTTATAAAAATATAAATTATTTATATTTTCATTAATCATGACTTATGTCTTCTTTTCATATGACTTATTAATGAGTTAAGTCCTTTAATCATTATTATTACATCTTATTAATCATACTAATTTTATTAATGTAAACATGTTACAAGTTCTAACAAGTTCTTATACTTTCATTATAAGTTAATGACTTATTTATGATTGAATTACTTATTCATGACTTATACGGCTTATTAAGACTTAAGCCCTTTTATTTACCATTCCTTAGCATGCTAGTTCTTCCAATACCCCCTTCTCTAACAATGAAAGAGAAAGAGAATTATGGTTTATGAATACTTACTCTTTGATGATTACTTTCTTAATCTTTGATCTCCTTCTTGCTTCTTGAAATATGAAAGACTAGCTTTCTAGCTTTTCTAACTTATTCTCTCTAACCAATAAGCTATAAGTTATTGGTGGAAAAGCTAACAAGGAAAGTCTAACTTTATATGTGCTTATTCTCTCAACTAAATAAGCTCTCAACTTATAAGTGGGATGAAATGAAACAACCAACAAATGAATGCACAAGTCCTCTACTTATAGGAATCCTAGATGAGGGCATAATGGTCAATAAGCCATCTCCACCTCCTTATTACACCTCCTTACTATTCATTACTTTACCCCTAAGCAAACTTGGCCTCCAAACTTTTTGCTTGGCTATCACAACACTTGTTCACCACTCATCTTAGCCATTAAGTCACATTACTTGCTCACCACAACACTTATCCATTAAGTTACTTTACTTGCCCACCACTTTGGGTCTTCCATTTTCTCATGGGTTGCCCCATGGATCACCCTTACCCATTGAATTAATATTTTGGGCTTAAGGTTTAATTAACTTACTTGTAATTTGGGCTTACATTACTTCACTTTGGGCTTCTCATTACACATACTTGGGCTTGCTCCTTAATTTCTATTGGACTTAACCATTCTTACATTTGGGCTTTGTCAATTCTCATTGGACTTTAATATTTCCTACACAATCCTACAAATTCAATACATTTGGCTTAAAGCCTTAGGACATATACTTTACGTATAATTCTCGTATCCTAACTCGTATACTAATTCATGATATACGATATACCATCATTCATACATACTCATATAATACTTCGTATCATATTTATATTAATTACCTCGTATAATACCCATGTATTATACGATAATCATTTAATTCATTAATCACATTACATTTCCTTCTCATAAATCATTTTCCTTAAACGTTAGGTTTTAAGTCCGTAGGTGAAATATTACGTTTTCCATAACTGAAATATTATTGGATATTCCCGAGCAGAAATACGTGAATAGTGTTTTTCAGAAAATTTCTCGGAAAGCTTTTATTTTCGTCTTGGAAATTCAAACACTTTAATTCTATCATGTAGCCCAAATCCTACGATGTTCTGACATGTTTACGTCATATAACGACCTTCAATTAGCTTGCTCCCATAAATAATCAATTAAATTCATTTAATCCTTATAATTAAATAAAATTTTAATTCTTCTAAAAATTCAATTTTCTCGGGCGTTACAATCATGCTGCACATTTAAGAATAGTGTTGGAAACACTACGGAGAGAGAAGTTGTATGTAATAACAACAATATATATTAGCTGAAAGAATTAAATGTTTTCTTTGAAATACACTTCTACAACGAATCAACAGTTGTGAAGTAAGCGGAACCAATAATAACAACATATCACTTCCATATGTAATCTTTGAAACTACGTATAGACTATAACCGGAGATCAGTTAACATACTATGAACATTGTTTTCTATTTTCAAAAAGGTTAAACAGAACATCATCTCAGAAACCATAACATAACATACGCGCACGGGGGGTGATCGATCACCGTTATGCCCTGTATTGATCAATACTACATGCAAGAACGATATTATCGTTCACTCTATCCACCTTAGGTGCACAAAAGTTTTCCCATATTTGGGATGTTCATACTTAGTCGGGAATCCAAACCAAAACAATCTGGTTGGATACAATAACGTTCTACCTTGTTCAACAACATTTTTATGTCTAGTTGAATCAAATAGCTTAGACGGCTTTTAAGTCAACATATACATACTTGAAATCAATAAGTATGTATCAACATATGATTAAATACATTGGTTATCCAAGTGGGGACACTTGTCTAACCCTATATACGAATTAACGAACAGAATAAATATCTGAATTATACAATAATACAATGATCAGATAATGTAAGAACTTGTATGAATACAAAGATTGGATACATAATCAATAATAATAGAGTTAATAATCTGGCACAATAATAATATAATTCTGAAACTTTCTTACTCATGTCCATTGCATAAAGTAAATGCAAAAGTAGGATACTTGCCTGAGCTGCTGCTTACAATAACGCAACTTAGATTAATCTTTTATACAACGACCTATCAATAATAAGATCATTCGTTCAATTAGAATAATATATCGTAACACATAGTACTGCTAATTGCAGTCAACACATAACCTAATCACATTGCCACATATGTTTAACAGTTATTAGATCATAAACAGACACATATCTAGTCAATTTATCTAAGTCTAGATCAATTTCTGAAATATTTCTATATACCGACGACTTTATCGGGTAATTATCGAGTCTAAAACTCTAATCTGTAGTTCAATATTCGATTAGATATTTTAAACTTCAATCATATTATTTTCATAGCCTTATAATAATTTTTAAATAATTATTATACTTTATCATGAATTTTCAAACACTGAAATCATTATTAAATGATTTAAATATTAACTAATTCTATTATCATTAATATTTAATTAATATTAAACTATTAATGAAACCATTGCCAAAATATTAAAGTTATTTATAATAACTCAAAATATTTTTAAAGTATTAATATTACCTTTAAATAATTTTTAAATCAATAAAACCATTTTAAAACTATTTATTTAATATAATTATTAAATAAACTTAATATCATTAATATTAAATTTTTATCAGTAATATTGATTTATTAATGAAATTATCCTTTAAATATTAAAAGTTATGTTTTATAACTTAAAATATCTTTAAACACTTTATTTTCCTTTAAAAATGATTTTTCTAATATTAAAATCATTTTACATTACTTTATCTAATATAATTATTAAATGAATCTAATATCCTTAATATTAAAATATTAATATGTTTCATGACAAAATATCAAAAGTTATATTTTATAACTTAAAATATTTTTATAATCTCTAAATCATTTTCATATAAATTTTAAATTATTAATTCTATTTTTCATCATTAATTTAATATCTTTATTAAATAACTTAATCATCATTAATATCTAATTAATAATGAAAATCATCACAAAATATTAAAATTATAGAAAATAACTTAAAATATCGCTTTTATATCATAACCTATTTTAAAATGATTTTTCATGTATTAAAATCATGTTTAAATAATTTATTTAATATTATACTTAAATAAATTAAATATTTTTTATATCCCAAAATATTAAATATTTATGAAATATACTTAAAATAATTAAAACTAATTTTAGGATTTTAAAATAATTTTTAGTAATTTATTTAATAATTAAAACTAATTTTTTTCTATTTTTAATCATTTTCTGGAATTTAGTAAAATAAAATTATTATAACCGTCGCTATAGGCTATAGTGACATTTATCTGTCATGTTAGGTGATCTTGGCCTCAAGAACACTGACAAGTCAGTGGTCGAGGTGCCCTGTTTGACCGAGTCTAATTCTTATCTCAAAATTTTTCTGGGCTACCTAATGGTCAGATCTTGTAGTGTTAATGTAACACTACATGAAACAACAAATATCCAGGTCATACTTCATCACAATCAAAATTTATTAAGCCTTGAACTAGCTGTCAGGCGTGTTCATCATATTCTGGGCTGCCCAGAAAATTATAGTCATGACCGATCAACGCCCTTTGTGGCCTTAAATCTGTCAATCTGTTCATGTTACAAGTTTTCTACTCGTCGGGCTATGTAGACAAACTATCAGAGAACATGTTTCAATACATGGTCAAGTTTAACAATACTTAATGAAACCAAAGTTAAGCTATGAACAAACATGTCGAGTGTTTCGGTATTTCAAGAACTCAACGATTCTACTATCACTTTCATGTTCGTATTATTTTATGTTCTGGTCATGGTTTATATCGTTTAATGGGTCAAATCTATAGTATACACTACAAGAAACAATAACATATCCTCAGATCATCATAACATCAACACAGACAAGATATATGTGCCAGTCAAAGTACCCTCCCGGAACTGTTCTTGAACATTTCTGGGTTTCCCAGAAATGTTCTTGAGCAGTTTAGGCTACCAAGTTTGACCATCTCTAGATTTAATTCTGTTAAGTATATATGTGATAAAAAGGCTTTAACATGTAGTATTCATGTCATTATACAACTTCAAAACAACAATGTGACGACCCCAAAATAGGTCCATTCCATCCAACCCATTCTGAGTCACCAAATACATGGTACAGAAAACAACTACAACTTTATTAATACAATTGTCGTGCAAGATACGACAACACATAAACTGTGAGTTTAAATACAAATATTGTCTTCTAGACAATATCCACACTCAAATAAGTCCTCATTACAATTATTGATACACTATTTTACAAAATAGTGAGGACTACTAAAACAACTGTCTTGAACCATTACTCCTCACCCCGACTAGTTCCCGCTATATTCTCGTCTCCTGAGAAGAAAAATGGAACAAAAAAGAAAAGGGTGAGCTCAACTAGCCCAGTAAAGAATATTATAACTAAGATAATGTACAATAAATTATCCTTTGTCTTCAACAGGGAAAAATCTGATAGAATACAATAGACAACAAGTTTTAGACCAACAACTGCAGCGGAAACAACAATTCATTAGAAGAGTTAAGTAGAGAATGAAATCTACTATCATCTATGAATTTAAAAGTCCATCATCGATATTTTATCCCCAGTAACATCAATCAATATACATCATAAATCAAATATTCATCTTTGCACTACTGCCAAAGATATTCACGATTGGTCAAGTTCATCTCAACACTGTTCATCTTTTGCACTACTGGGCCAAAGATATTCATCATTGGTCATGTTCATCTAAAACACTGTTTATCTTTTGCACTACTGGCCAAAGATATTCATCAGAAAATCATTCATCTTTGCACTACAGACCAAAGATATTAAGTAATATCATCATTTAGGACTGAGGATGATGAAAAATATTTTAAAGAAAACGAATCCAGTGAAACAAAAGAATAAATATTAAGGATTCGTACTTTAAACAATCCAAGTTCAAAAATACTTCATAAATAATCAGAGTGGAGTAAAATTCAAGAATGAAGACAAAAACATAGATCCAATCAAAGATAGGAACTATAACAGATAATCTTGGACATAGAAAAGAAAATTTAATTTTTTTGTGAATAGTATCGTATTCGTGAATAGTGTCGTATACGTGAATAGTAACTCCGACACCAAAAGATAGAAATTTCACAAAAAATATCATCATGCTTCGTGAATAGTACTCGTGAATAGTAATTCGTGAATAGTAATTCATTAATAGTAACTCATGAATAGTAACTCATGAATAGTAACTCAGACATGAAAAGTTCCAAATTTGATAAAAATTCAAACCAATATTTCGGCATAATGATATTGAAGAAATAATATCATTTACGAAGAAAATAACATCCCTTACCTCAAAGAGACAATACTTTTGACTGGAATACTGAATATAGTGTTGAAGGGAACTTGCACCGTATAGCAACACTCAAAGTATCAAAATACTCACAAGAATACGCTCGATAATATAGAGAGAGAAAGAGAGAAAACTTCAGTTTCTGGTGTATTTTCAATTCTAACCTAAGCACCTATTTATAGGAAAATTCTTAGAACACCAAAGCAAAAAAATTAATATAATAATAATATATTTATAAAATTGTCAAGCCCACCTTAGACCAACTGAAATCAACCCATTCTTATCACATGTTGAGCCCACTAAATTGCAAAAAACGTTTTTCAGAAAATAAATAATTAAAACTTCCAAAAATTAATTATTCTAGAACTTCGGAACTTCAATAATTCATAATAAATAGCCCTTTTATCAGAAAATTCAAATCTTGCTTATTTTTATAGGAAATTCAATTCTCTATAACTTTGCAAACGAAAGTTTTTCCAAATTCCTAACAGAAATTGACCGAAATCCATAAACGGGTAATTTTTCAGGTTATAATCAAATTTTAGTCAAGAAATGAGGTCCACTGACACACAAAACATGTGTTAATCATTTAATGCAACAAAAAAAATACTCTTTATCCTCATATACTCATATATCCCACATTCATTGTAAAAATATCACCATTATTATTTTATAATAATATAATAAAATATTATTTTATCAGAAAAGATAAAATATCAATTTTTAACAATTGTCACTTTAAAAATTTTCTCCATCTATATCCACATAAAATCAATATTTTCCTCATCATATAAATC
This sequence comes from Panax quinquefolius, assembly GCA_020205615.1. Classification (NCBI taxonomy): domain Eukaryota; kingdom Viridiplantae; phylum Streptophyta; class Magnoliopsida; order Apiales; family Araliaceae; genus Panax; species Panax quinquefolius. Next base: position 70,503,883 of record CM035160.1, on the reverse strand, counting down.
AATAATTAATTATTCACAAATAATATTACAGAATCACAGTACTGGCAATTAGGCCGTTCCTAGGAAATATGGGGATTTCCAATAAGAATTTCTCCTTACTGGCGTGCAATTAGGTGACCAAACCTCTCCTTAGATAGAACTTTCTAGACATTGCCAATAATGTTTTCTAATAATATTATTCAGATAATATGAATTATTGCTTCGATAATGGAAAATACTGTGTAGTGACAATTATTGAAACAACAGTAATATAAAATATCAACGCATCAATTATTGAATCAATAAAATAAAATCTTTGAGCAAGAATTCATCGTAACAATTATTGAGTAGTGCCTTCTTACGTAAGAATCAATAATTGATGCAATACTGGTGTCATCTTGCTGCAACAACGCCAGACATCGTGTTTTAACCACCGGGTATTCCAACAAGATTAATTGTAATAACTACTGTACCGTTATTTATAAACAACTTATACTTGTCGTTTTCTTGATCCAATCGCTTTACGTTATGGGGCCCACACAAGGTTAGGTCGTCATTTAATATTCCCCAAGCAATGCAAAGAATATTCCACGACCAAACGAATATTCCCCGACAACAATGAATATTTTATAACCACTTGCTTATTTAAAATATTTGCGCATTTTACCCATAACTAATCACATTAATCAAATCAACCCCTTACTATTTCAAAATAATAATTAGAGAAATTAAATCTTTATTTATAAAAAGTTGGGGTCTTACAACCTCCCCTCCTTATGAAATTTCGTCCTCAAAATTGACGTGCGTAGGACATGCTCCTTTCTATCCAAGATCTTGACTGGTACCTCCTCGTACGTTAAATCTTCTGCTATCTTGTATGGTTCTAATTCAATAATGTGGTTCGGGTCGTCCACATATTTACGTAACATCGATACGTGAAAAACGTTATGAACACGCATCATACTTGGCTGTAAAGCGAGTCTATAGGCCATAGTTCCTATTAATTCAATCGAGGATTTCAAATGGTCTAATAAATCAAAGGTTGAGCTTTCCTCACATCGTCGATTCTCGCTTTTGGAATAACGACTTCTTGCATCTTCTTCTTCATATTCATCAACTCTAGGTCTGTAGCTTGAACAGCTTTAAATTTATCGATTAAAGTCAATTCTAATCGTATATTTACTATCTTCACGTAGGTTTGAATATTCGCACTTGTAAACGCATACGATCTTCTGCTCAACCCATCAGTTACCACGTTCGCTTTTCCTACAATGGTATTGAATGGTATAATCGTAATCTTCAACAGCTCGAGCCAACGTCTTTGGCACATGATACTATCGTTTTATGTGAAGAAATATTTAAGGGTTGAAGAAATGGGATTTGTACTGGGGTCAATACAAAATTCGATTTCACGTTCTAGGGGTAGGCTAAGAAGTCTTCAAGAATACGTCAGGAAATTTAATAACAATAGAAATGTAATTCAAAACTGTGACTCTCATCCAAGACTTTGATAGCACATGTAATGAAGGTGTCTCCTAATGGAGTTTCAACCGATAAGTCAAATTCTAATCTCTCCGGAGTCAAATTTAAACGTTGAGCGCAAACAAGAGAGATAAAAGAAAGGGTAGAACCGATATTGAGTAAGGTATAAACTTCGCAAAAATTTATAATTAACTAACCCGTGATAACTTCGTTCGATTCCTCGTCAGGGTAATTCAAAACTCGATGCTGGATTCTCCCAATTGCTATCGAAAAAGAGAAATACATATCATCTATTTTAGCTTTCTTAGACCGGACTTCTCTTTCCACAATATCAACGCGTCGTGCGGCTTTTACCCATGCATCTTTCATTCTCACTCGTTCAGTTGTTTCTTCTTTCAGTTGCTCCTTGACATTTGAATTCTCAGATTCCAGCTTTAATATCGTATGCTCTGCCAAAGAGTTCTTCTGTTCAACCATCGCACATCGGGTATTACAATTTTGAATTGTTGCATCCCTTTGTTCGACGACTGCCTACCGTTCTTCAGCCTGCTCTTATAACTCATGAATACGATTTTGCAATTCTACATTTTGATCAATAAGTTCTTCTAATAAATCATCCTCAGGTTCCTCTTCTTCCTCACTCTCAGTTGCTACCTTTGCGACTAGCTTGAGTGTAACTTTTCATTCCTCAATCACTACATGGATATCTCTAATCACATTAACCTGGTTGATGATTAGAGGTGTCTCCACGGTCTCATTCACTCCACTGTTAACATTCTCAGTCGACATTCTCAAATACTGCCATAAAACAAGGGTTAATTCAACAAATTAACAAATCACATAATACCCCTATATTATGACCGACCAACAAATAAGCTTAGGTAGGACACACTAGCGAAGGATTTACTCGTCTCTCCCTCCTAGTTCTATTCCCGATCTCCATGGAGATCATATCCTAAGCTCGATACCAACCGTGATTTAACCCCAAAATAGGTCCATTCCATCCAACCCATTCTGAGTCGCCAAATACATGGTACAGAAAATAACTACAACTTTATTAATACAATTGTCGTGCAAGATACGATAACACATAAACTGTGAGTTTAAATACAAATATTGTCTTCTAGACAATATCCACACTCAAATAAGTCCTCATTACAATTATTAATACACTATTTTACAAAATAGTGAGGACTTCTAAAACAACTGTCTTGAACCATTACTCCTCACCCCGACTAGTTCCCGCTATATTCTCGTCTCCCAAGAAGAAAAATGGAACAAAAAAGAAAAGGGTGAGCTCAACTAGCCCAGTAAAGAATATTATGACTAAGATAATGTACAACAAATTATCCTTAGTCTTCAACAGGGAAAAATCTGATAGAATACAATAGACAACAAGTTTTAGTCCAACAATGCGCAATTGAAACAACAATTCATTAGAAGAGTTAAGTAGAGAATGAAATCTACTATCATCTATGAATTTAAAAGTCCATCATCGATATTTTATCCCTGTAACATCAATCAATATACATCATAAATCAAATATTCATCTTTGCACTACAGGCCAAAGATATTCACCGATTGGTCATGTTCATCTCAACACTGCTCATCTTTGCACTACGGCCAAAGATATATTCATCGATTGGTCATGTTCATCAAAACATTCATTTATCTTTGCACTACTGGGCCAAAGATATTAATTAGAAAATCATTCATCTTTGCACTCTAAAGCCAAAGATATTGATTAATATCATCATTTAGGACTGAGGATGATGAAAAATATTTTAAAGAAAACGAATCCAGTGAAACAAAAGAATAAATATTAAGGATTCGTACTTTAAACAATCCAAGTTCAAAAATACTTCATAAATAATCAGAGTGGAGTAAAATTCAAGAATGAAGACCAAAACATAGATCCAATCAAAGATAGGAACTATAATGCATAATCTTGGACATAGAAAAGAAAATTTAATTTTTACGTGAATAGTGTAAATGATTCGTGAAATAGTCAGTACGTGAATAGTGCCAGTATAACGTGAATAGTAACTCCGACACCAAAATATAGAAATTTCACAAAAAATATCATCATGCTTCGTGAATAGTACTCGTGAATAGTAACTCGTGAATAGTAATTCATGAATAGTAACTCATGAATAGTAACTCATGAATAGTAACCCCGACATGAAAAGTTCCAAATTTGATAAAAATTCAAACCAATATTTCGGCATAATGATATTGAAGAAATAATATCATTTACGAAGAAAATAACATCCCTTACCTCAAAAAGCGACGAAGATTTGGATCGAATATGAATATAGTCTTTGAAGGAACTTGCACCGTATAGCAACACTCAAAATATCAAAATACTCACAAGAATACGCTCGATAATATAGAGAGAGAAAGAGAGAAAACTTCAGTTTCTGGTGTGATTTTCAATTCTAACCTAAGCACCTATTTATAGGAAAATTCTTAGAACACCAAAGCAGAAAATTTAATATAATAATAATATATTTATAAAATTGTCAAGCCCACCTTAGACCAACTGAAATCAACCCATTCTTATCACATGTTGAGCCCACTAAATTGCAAAAAACATTTTTCATAAAATAAATAATTAAAACTTCCAAAAATCAATTATTCTAGAACTTCGGAACTTCAATAATTCATAATAAATAGCCCTTTTATCAGAAAATTCGAATCTTGCGTATTTTTATAGGAAATTCAATTCTCTACAACTTTGTAGAAGAAATTTTTTCCAAATTCCTAACAAAAATTGACCGAATCCATAAACGGGTGATTTTTCAGGTTATAATCAAATTTCAGTCAAGAAATGAGGTCCACTGACACACAAAACATGTGTTAATCATTTAATGCAACAAAAAATACTCTTTCTCCTCATATACTCATATATCCCACATTCATTATAAAAATATCACCATTATTATATTATAATAATGTAATAAAATATTATTTTATTAGAAAAGATAAAATATCAATTTTTAACAATTGTCACTTTAAAAATTTTCTCCATCTATATCCACATAAAATCAATATTTTCCTCATCATATAAATAAATAATTAATTATTCACAAATAATATTACAGAATCACAGTACTGGCAACCAGGCCGTTCCCAAGAAATAGGGGAATTTCCAATAAGAATTTCTCCTTACTGGCGCGCAATTAGGTGACCAAACCTCTCATTCGACAGAACTTTCTAGACATTGCCAATAATGTTTTCTAATAATATTATTCAGATAATATGAATTATTGCTTCGATAATGGAAAATATTGTGTAGTGACAATTATTGAAACAACAGTAATATAAAATATCAACGCAGCAATTATTGAATCAATAAAATAAAATAATCGAATAAAGAATTCACTGTAACAATTATCGAGTAGTGCCTTTCACGTAAGAATCAATAATTGGTGCAATCTGGTGTGCTACTCGTCTGCAACAACGCATACATCGTGTTTTAACCACCGGGTATTCCAACAGTATTAACGGTAATAACTACGCCGTTATTTATAAACAACTTATACTTGTCGTTTTCTTCATCCAATCACTTTCCGTTATGGGCCCACACAAGGTCAACGTCGTCGTAAATACGAATATTATTACAAAGAAGAAGAATATTCCACGACCAAACGAATATTCCCCGACAACAATGAATATTTTATAACCACTTGCTTATTTAAAATATTTGCGCATTTTACCCATAACTAACCACATTAATCAAATCAACCCCTTACTATTTCAAAATAATAATTAGAGAAATTAAATCTTTATTTATAAAAAGTTGGGGTCTTACAAACAACATGGAAAAACAAACTTAAACATAGCAAGATCCAAGCCCTGCAAAAACACTGTCAGAGGTTTCTGGGCTGATTCTGGGCTTCAAGAACAGCCAGTCAATGCGGGTCAACCCACTTTGACCTTAAATAACTTTTAATCTACAACATATATGAACCTGATTCAAGTTCCAGATTCAAGATCTTACATCATACTACAAGATCCAACACTTAAAACACAAAACTCAAACCCCTACAGAGATCTACAAAGCCTGACATTCACTGTCAGACATCAAAAAAAAATGTTTTTCCAGATTTTTTAAAACATCAAATTTGAGCCTCTAGATGTTATAGATCTAACATCTAGCAACCCAGATCATCATTATATATTACATACTACATGTTTAACACAAAAAAACTAACATCTAACACTTCGATCAAGTTCAGATTTCTTCTAGGGTTCTTACCTCTTTGTGAACAAATTCTTGATTCTATGCTTCTGATTTGATAAGTGTGATCGTGGGGCTTGATTGGGGACTGATCTAGCACTATAATTTCGTGGGTTTTAGAGAGAGGAGTTCTAGGATAAAGTTGTGAATAATTGTGCACTTTCTCTCTTTTGAATCTATATGTATATTGATATGCAATACTTTTGGTTGTTAGTAATGGCTGAGAATTGGAGTGCTATAGCTCCTAGCTAGACAATAGGGTGGCTGGCCAGATTTTGCAAGATTTGGCTAGCAATAATTCAACTAATGGGACAAAAGGGTATTTTGGTAATTATTTTTAATTTCAAGGGTATTCTTGTCCAATGTTATTAAATCTAGGGTTTAATCACTAGATTTTACATCTTAGAGTTTCCCAAATAATTTCTAGGATTTGGACAATTAAAAATTAAAGTGAAATAAAATTTTAATTTAAAACATACTAATTAATTAGGGTTTTAATAGAAATTAGGGTTTTTAAATTAGGGTTCCTTAATACCATTAGGGTTACCAAATTAACAATTAGGGTTTCCTAATTATCATTATAATTCACAAAAATAATAATTAGGGTTTCTAAAATTTGCAATTAGGGTTTTTAAATAAATAATTAGGGTTTCTCATAATTACAAAAATTATATAATACACAGTAAAATTCATATAACACAATTACTACTTAGTCTTAAACTCATAACCAAGTTTAACAATTAGGGTTTAATAATACGACATGAGGGTTATGGCCTAATTTACCATATTTGGTCCACCATTATCAGTCTACACATTTACAGTACATATTTATAGCACTAAAAAATTAAAATATAATTAATATTATATTATTATTCTCATCCCTTGACCAATACCCAAATTTAGGGTTTGGATTCCATATCTGATTTAATTTTTATATACAACATCAATAATTAAGCTAAAATAGTTAACTTAAGTATTACGAACAATTCATATAATAAAATATTTATTATTATAATTCTAATAATCATTCCATATATTATTTAAATAATATAAAAATCATATTTTCATAGAAAAAAATAATAAAGACATTTCTACTATAAAATTAATTATTATAAGTATATACGTTATAATGATCAATAATTCTAAAATAAAATTATTTGAAATTATTCATGTAATAAATAAATTTTATTTATTACATATATACATACACATTACTTGGCACATATTCCCTTCTTAAATAAAAAAGAATTATATGCAAAATTTGTTATTTGTTTACATACACAATATTGAGTTATTACATTCACCCTCCCTTATAAGGATTCCGTCCCCGGAATCACCGTTTTAAAACTCATATAAACAAGGGTACATAGTGTGACAACCCCAAAACAGATCCAATCTATCCAACCTATTCTGAGTCGCCAAATACATGGTACAAGAAACAACTACAACTTTATTACAACAATTGTCGTGCAAAAGACAACAACACATATGCTCTGAGTTTTGATACAAATATATACCAACTGTGACTCTCATCCCAACCTTGGATAGCACGTCACAATGGCACCTTACATAAAGGTATAGTCAAAAACTGTTTTAGAAATTAAAATCTTTGGGAAGTGCTCAAGGAAACCTTCGTACATGGGAGGCCATGCGTCTAGGTTATGATAGATATCATATGGCCACAGAATTATCCATGATTGACCCAATAGACCCCAAAGAAAAATGAGAAGATTACTATCATATTCATTCCAATGGTGAGTCTTCTCTTGACATATCATTATCTCCACTGTCTATAACTGAGAATTATACTTCAAACAAACACTAAGATTATATAGGTAGTGCTCGTAGATATACTTAGCAAGTGGATGTGCACAACCCTGTCTTATGATGACACGAGGTTGTATGTCATTAGACATCTTATATGATAGTGGCAAAACACCCTTCCAACGTTAGGTTCGCCTCACCCTATTTGACTTACCAAATAGAACTACTAAATGATGACCACCGTTCTATTCCCCTCGTTACCCCCGCCGACCCGCCTACACTCTTATTACACCGAAGGAATTGTGAAATGAAGTGTGAGCACAACTAGCCCGAAGAAAGAATATCATGACTAAAGATAATTAAATTATCAATAGCCTTCATCAATAATAAATCGTAGATTTAGAACATATGGTAGATGATAAAAATTTCAACCATAGTTGCGGTTTGAACGAAAGCAATCCATTAGAAGAGTCAAATAGACCATAAAGTCTATTATCTTCTCTATATTAAAATCCACCAACAATGTTTTATCCCTCGTAACATCAATCAATAGTTCGGTCCACAATCATATGAATAACTCATAATCATAATTGTAGTTCTAAATTCCTCTTCTCATCCAGACGAAGATAATTTTACATCACTGCCTTTACCGAAACATCAAAGATCATGGTTATACCAATAATCATACTAATAACTTCATCTTTGCACACTACTACCGAAGATATTCGTCAACAGTTCATCTTTGCACTACTGGCCAAAGATATTCCACAACATGTCATCTTTGCAGACACGGCCAAAGATATTCATCAACAATTCATCTTTGCACTCAAAAGCCAAATATATTCCTCAACAGTTCATATTTGCGCTTACTGAGCCAAATATATTCATCAATCAGTTCATATTTCAGACTACTAAAGGCCAAATAAATTAATATCTCAAAGAAATATATAATCATTTCAGAATTTTTATAAACAATAATTATAACCATGTTGATCAATTCACCTTTGCACTTAAGCTAAAGATATTTAATTATAAATTCAATGGTCATGATCATACCAGTCAACAATTCAACTTTGCACTACTGGCCAAAGAGAACCCATAGTCATGATCATACCAAAAATCTACCCATCTTTACACTCAAGTCAAAGAGAAATATCATCATTAGGGTTATAAAAATGTTATATATGATAATAAAAAAAATAACATGATCAACATATAGTTTTAATCTCAAGAGTAATATTCATAAATCAACTATAATTTGGTTAGAAAAAGAAACCAATTTTATCGTGAATAGTAAATCATAAATAGTAACTCCTGAATAGTAACCCCGACATAAAAAAGGTAGAAATTCCACAATAAAATTCATACCAATATTTCGGTATAATGATATTGAAAGAATAATATTTCTTAAGCTTGTAAACAATTTATTTTAATCGTTTACACTTTACTAAATAATATATTTAATCATCCTAAAAATGCCAAACTCATAACATTTCATCACCAATAACCAAAACCCTCATCAAAAATCTGCATATACCTCATATAGGATTCTTAAGCCATAAAATTCTATTTTCCAATTTTCTTACTTCACATAACATATTTAATTCATTTACTCATAACTAGTCCATTTTCATGAAAAATACCAAATCAGTTCCAAAAATATTTCTTTTTTGGGATTTAGCAGACTATAGTTCCATATTGAACATATATTTTTCTCAGAATTTTTAAAATTTATTTATTATTTTCATACGCCCAAAACCGCCGAATATTTAGACATTTATCATAAATTGTACTTTTATCCAAAAATTTTGAAATTCACAGAGTACACTGATATTATATAGATATAGTTCCAATAAAAATTTCATCAATTTTGGAGTTAACCAGAAGGAGTTATAAGCAGTTACTTTTAAAATAGTCTTTTCTCGTAAAATTCATAACTCTTAATCTATACATCCAAAAATCGCCATTTTTGGACACAATCAATAAAACTCATCAAAATATCATTTTCAATTTTCCAGAATTTTTTGAAGGTTGGAAGAAGTACGAACTGAAAAACATAATAACCCTTAAAATTTCTTTACTCAAAAAAAGCAAGATTTCGACTTGAATATATGTATATATAATTTGAACGAACTTGCATCGTATAGCAACACTCAAGATATCTAAATACTAACAAAAATATACTTGATAATATAAAGAGAGAAAACTTATATTTCTGGTGTGATTTTCAATTCTAACATAAGCACCTATTTATAGAAAAATGCTAGAACGCCATAGGAGACAAAAATAATAAAATATTATTATTTATTCTCATTCTTTCCACGCATGCTTTGAAAGCCATCAGCCCCTCAATTCTAAAAATTTTAGCAGCCCACATGTTATTGACACCAACCAAAGTGGGTCCCACCCATAAATTTAATTAAAATTATTTTATTTTTCGAAACTTCAATAATTCATAGAAAATAGCCCGGTTATCAGAAAAATACTAATTTTATGTCCATTCTGACTGAAATTGAATTCTCTACAACTTTGTAGCTTTGAGTTTTTCCAAATTCCAAACCAAAAATATCTGAAATCCACAAACGGATTATTTTTAATACCTCCACACCGATAAAATACTGATAAAACACCTCAGCATTTATTCCTTCATTTTTATCCACATAAAAATAAATATATCCATCATTTATATCCACATAAAATAAATATTTCCTTATCATATATATCAATAATTAATTATTCACAAATAATATTACGAGAATCACAATTATGACAACCAGTAGTTCCTGTGAAAGAGGGGCTTTCAATAAGAATTCTCTCTTCATTTGGCGCACAATTAGGTGACCAAACCTCTCATTGATGTAACTTTCTAGACATTGCCAATAATGCTATCTAATAATATTATTCAAATAATATGAATTATTTATCCGATAATGGAGATATCTTTGTGCGTTGACAATTATTGAAACAACAATAATATAAAATATCAATGCAAAGAATTATTGAATCAATAAAATAAAATATTGAATAGTAATTATTGTAACAATTATTGAGTAGTGTCTTCTTACGTAAGAATCAATAATTCAAAAATATTGTGCAACATCTGTATTTTGTGTAATAACGCGCATTATCGTATTTTAACCCATTAGGGTATTCCAACAAATTGTTAATTGGTAATAACTACGCCGTTATTTATAAAAACTCAATTTTTATCGTTTTTTTTCATCCGATGGTTATTCATTATGGGGCCCACATAAATGGGTCTACCGTCGCATTTAATATTCCCCGACAGAATGAATATTCTACGACTAAACGAATATTCCACGACAACAATGAATATTTTATAACCACTTGCGTATTTTAAAAAATTTGCACATTTCACCCATAACCAAAGCATTATATCAAATTAACACCTTATTATTCACAATAATAAATAGAGGAAATTCAATTTTATTCATTAAAAAGTTGGGGTCTTACACATAGCCTACACAATCATTACCAATAGATCTCGATTATAATTGATCGAACAAATCTTTAACTATTCATATAAAGCTTATCTTTCTGATTAAACAAAAATTTTATTTCTAAAAGAACTCAAATCCCTCCCTTAAAATTTATTTATAAAATAATTTGCTTTATAAAGGAACATCAAATATATACACGAAAATAAAAGTTATTCGAATAATACCTTGAGTTCCATTCCCAAATGCTTACAAGATATCCGGACCGTCATATTAAAGACTCGTGCGGTTGGTTTGTTGGTTGAAGTTGGTCCTGTGATTGCCATAGTCCCGCTTTCTTTTTCCGTGGTTACACTCCCTGCCTCCATTTTCCTCTTTGGACAATCCCTCACCTTATGTTCAGTCGATCCACATAGAAAACACCCATTGTTCATCCTTGGGTTGGGGCAGTTGGGAGAGATATGACCCTCCTGCCCGCACTTGTAACATACAAACCTACCCTTCAGACACTCACCAGAGTGATTCTTCCCACATTTCCCACACTGAACTATCTGCTTCTTCACACCTTCCTGTTTCACCTGAACATTCCCAAAATAATTCCCCTATCTTTTCTCACCCTATTCCCACTATTAGTTTCCACCTTCACAGCTCCTACAGTCTTGCCTTTGTTCCTTTTTCTCCTTGTTATAGGCTTATGGCCTCACTCCCCTCCTCAGCTATGATAGCCTTTTCCATGAGTGTTGCAAAAGTATTGATCTGCAACACTTCCACCTTGTTGTAGAGCTAGGGTTTTAATCCCAGCTCGAACCTTCTTACCTTCCTAGCCTCCGTATCAACTTGATGCGGAGCAAACCTAGCCAACTCATTAAACTTTGCGGCATACTCCGCAACAGTCATGTTATTCTAATTTAACTCCAAAAATTTTACCTCCATCCTAGCCTTGGGACACTTGTTGAATCCCTGACCCGTTCTCCCACATGAAAAATACTTCCTCATATTCGACTTAGGACAATGTAGGGAAATATGTCCTTCCTACTTACAATTGAAACACACGTTCTTCCACATCATGCATTCTCCCACGCGAGTCTTTCCACACTTTCTACAGACTTGCTTCCTCTTCGGGTTTGAATTTTTAGAATTATCGTTGTCGTTGTTCCTCTTTCTCTTATTCTTGTCTTTCTTCTGCTTGATTGTTCCTTCAAACGATCCACCACCTTCAGTCTTCATTCTTTCGACTGCGCCTTCAAACTCGTTCCGTTCTTCAATCATTTCACGTAACGCTCGCTCCATCTTCCACAACTCCTCCAAGAGAAATACTTTACTCCGGAGTTCTTAAACTTCTATAGATTCTTGATCTTTCTCTCCAACTTTGGTCTTATTCCCTTTCTCCACCTTAGCTTATTCGGACTCTGCCTTGTCATCACCACTCAGATACATCTCGAAATAATCATCATGATCACTCCCCAGATTAATCATAGGTTCATCTTTTCCCACCTTCTTAATTGATTCACTTTGCACCGGCACCTCAGCTATTGGAATTGGTGCAACAGCCGCTAGCATCTCCGCACTCATTTTATCTTCTCCTAACATCCTACAATCAATTTAAACAACTTGATTAGTACTTCATTAGTACAAACTTCTCACACTATGTGTCCACATATCTCACTATTGACACACTTCGGCAATCCCTCACTTAAGGTTAATAACCTACAACTTTGATACCAACCTGTGACGCCCCCAAATCTGGGTTACCTGACTCCCGAGTTTGGTGCTCACGATCCACAATATAAATAAAATCTAACTACCCATTTAATTATGAATAGAAATTTACACCACATTAACTGATATAGTTAATAGATTCATCCCAGGTTATCTACCCTTCATATTACAAACATACCCTTTATGTGACGCCCCCAAAATAGGTCCATTCCATCCAACCCATTCTGAGTCGCCAAATACATGGTACAGAAATAACTACAACTTTACTAATACATTTGTCGTGCAAAATATGACAACATATATATACTGTGAGTTTAAATACAATTATTGTCTTCTAGACAATATACATACCCAAATAAATCCTCATCACAATTATTTATACATTATTTTATAAAAATGGTGAGGACTACTAAACAACTCTCTCTATAACCATCATTCCATACCCCGACTCAGTACTCGCATACATTCTCGCCTCCCGAGAAGAAAATGGAACAAAAGGAACAGGTGAGCTCAACTAGCCCAAAGAAAGAATATTATGACTAAGATAATATACAACAAATTATCGTTAATCTTCAACAGGAAAAATCTAATAGAATACAATAGACAACTAGTTTTAAATCAACAATCTGAAGTGAAACAACAATTCATTAGAAGAGTTAAGTAGAGAATGCAAACTACTATCTTCTATATATGAATTTAAAAGTTCATCATCGATATTTTATCCTCGTAACGTCAATCAATATATATCCGAATCAAATATTCATCTTTGCACCATGTGCCAAAGATATTCATCGATTGGTCATGTTCATCTAAACACTGCTCATCTTTGCACTACGGCCAAAGATATTCATCAAGAAATCATTCATCTTTGCACTACAGCCAAAGATATTCCATAATATCATCATTTAAGATCAAGATGATGAAAAATATTTTTAAAGAAACGAATCCAAAGGAAACAAAATGACAAGGATTAAGGATTAAGGATTCAGTACTTTGTTTTATCCACGCCCAAAAATACCTCAAAAATAATCACAGTGGTGTAAAATTCAAGAATGATCAAAACATGGATACAATCAAAGCTAGTATCCGTAATAGATATTTTGACGAAAAAGAAGAAATTTCATTTTTATTTGAATAGTGTCAGATTCAGTGAATAAAGGTCGATACGTGAATAGTAACCGTATACGTGAATAGTAACTCGACACCAAAAGATAGAAATTTCACAAAAAACATCTTCACGCTTTGTGAATAGTACTCGTGAATAAGAACTCGTGAATAGTAACTCATGAATAGTAACTCGTGAATAGTAACTCATGAATAGTAACCCCGACATGAAAAAGTTCCAAATTTGATAAAAGTTCCAACCAATATTTCAAAGATAATGATATTGAAGAAATAATATCATTTAGAAGAAAATAATATCCTTACCTCGAAAGACAAGATTTCTAGTTAAAACTTCGGATATAAGGCTATGACTTGAACTTGCATCAGTATAGCAACACTCAAAGTATACTCACAAGAATACGCTCAAAATATCGAGAGAGAAATAGAGAGAAAATTTCAGTTTCTGGTGTGATTTTCAATTCTAACCTAAGCTCCCTATTTATAGGAAAATGCTTAGAACACCAAAGTAGAAAATTGAATATAATAATATTATTTATAAACAAAATTCCTTAGCCCACCTTTGAAATCTGATTTCAGCCATAGCACATGTTAAATGAGGTTCACAAACTCACCAAAAACGTTTTTCTCAAAATAATTAATTAAAACTCCCAAAAATCAATTATTTTAACTCCGAAACTTCAATAATTCATAATAAATAGCCCTTTTATCAGAAAATTTGAATCTCGCGAGTTTTTATAGGAAATTCAATTCTCTACAACTTTGCAGAAGAAAGTTTTTCCAAATTCCAAACATAAATTGACCGAAATCCACAAACGGTCGATTTTACAAGCTATAATCAAATTTCAGTCAAGAAATGGGGTCCACCGACACACAAAACATGTGTTAATCATTTAATGCCACAAAAATACTCTTCCTCCTCATATACTCATATATCCCACATTCATTATAAAAATATCACCGTTAATATATTATTAAAATAATATATTTAAATGAATTATTTTATCAGAAAAAGATAAAATATTAATTTTCAACAATTGTCATTTTAAAATTTTTCTCCATCTATATCCACATAAAATCAATATTTTCCTCATCATATAAATAAATAATTAATTATTAACAAATAATATTATGTAATCACAAGATTAGCAACCTGTGCCGCTCCTAAGAAAGAGGGGCTTTCCAATAAGGATCTCTCTCATCATGGCGCGCAATTAGGTGACCAAACCTCTCCTTAGATGTAACTTTCTAGACATTGCCAATAATATTATCTAATAATATTATTCAGATAATATGAATTATTGCTTCGATAATGAAAATAATCTGTAATGACAATTATTGAAACAACAAAGAATATAAAATATCAACGCAAGCAATTATTAAATCAATAAAATAATCGAATAAGAATTATCGTAATAATTATTGAGTAGTGCCTTCTTCACGTAAGGATCAATAATTGGTGCAATACCGTGCTACCGCTCAACAACGCGTATTGGTGTGTTTTAACCACCGGTATTCCAACAAGATAATCTGTAATAACTACGCCAAGTTATTTATAAACAACTTATATTTGTCGTGCTTTTCTTCATCCAATCGCTTTCCGTTATGGGACCCACAAAGATCACTGGCCATCGCATTTAATATTCCCCGACAAAGATTTAATATTCCACGACCAAAACTAATATTTTATAACCACTTGCTTATTCAAATATTTGCGTATTTTACCCATAACTATCCACATTAATCAAATCGACCCTTACTATTTCAAAATAATAAATAGAGGAAAATAAATTTCATTTATTAATAATTTTGGGGTCTTACAACCTTCCTCCTTATGAAATTTCGTCTCTTGAAATTGACGACGCATTCGGTGTGTTTGAAAAGATGAGAATACCTCGCTTTCATTTTCGTTTCCAACTCCGTGTCATTTCCTCAATAGCATGGTTTCTCCACAAAACTTTAACTTGTGGTATGACCTTCAGACGTAGGACATGCTCCTTCCTATCCAAAATCTTGACAGTACCTCTTCATACATTAAGTCTTCTGGCTATCTCGTCCGGTTCTAACTCAATGACGTGGTTGGGTCGTCCACATATTTACGTAACATCGACACGTGAAAAACGTTATGAACACGCCATCATACTTGGCGATAAAACGAGTCTATGGCCACAGTTCCTATTCGATCGAGAATTTCAAATGGATTAATAAATCAAGGTTTGAGCTTTCCTCACCTCACCGATTCTCGCTTTTGAAATAACAACTTCGCACCTCCTTCTTCAAATTCATCATCTCCGCACAGTAGCTTGAACAACTTTAACTTTATCGATTAAAGTCGATTATACTCAGATATCATCACGTGGGTACCTAGAGTTTTCATCTCCATCTCTATTATTTGTAAATTATACTGAAATGAGTCTTTGATAATATCGCACTCAGCATTTCTTGTATACGATCTTCTACTCAACACGCCGCCTACCACGCTCGCTTTTCCAGGATGGCATGGTCAGAACATGTGCTGAAATGAGTCTCCTCTTGAGTTCTTCGAAGCTCTTCCCACATTCCTTGCTCCATTCGAATTTTGTATCTCTACGAGTCAGCTGCGTTAATGGAATAGCGATTCGAGAATATCCTTCAACGAATCTCCGATAATAACCAACTAAGCCAGAAAGCTACGATTTTGATTACCGACTTAGGTTGTTTCTCACCTGTGACTCATATCCCAACCTGGATAAGACGTTACGCTACAATGACACCTATCAGTTTACTATCGCACGAATATGGTGTCCCCTACGGAGAGTCTGGCTTCTGTGCATTCCACAAAGGAAGTCACCAGATAAAGGCTCAGGTACCAAATTCTATAGTTGAATTTTTAACTCCTGAAGTTCAATAGGAGCCATTCGATATGAGATTTTAGAAATGAGTTTTGTACCGGGTTCAAAGTCGATACAAAATTTAATATCAGTCTTTGGGAGTAAACTAAGAAATTCTTCAAGAAATACGTCAGGAAAAATCAATAACAACAGGAATATTATTCAAATCTGACGTGTCTTTATTCAAATCCATAACATGGACTAAGAAAACTTGACATCCGTAATAAACGAATGACTTCATGGCTTGATATGAAAATGTTTGACTACAATGGTTTGATTGCTTGAATTGAATAAAGTTGCTTAGGAATATGAAAACTAACAACCTTACGTAAAGTAATCAATTCGGCGTGATGAGTAGTTAACCTTAAAATCACATCAAAAGAAAATATCTCTATGTAAATAAGGTTAACAGGTAATGTGATAGTGCCAACCTGAATCAAGCAAGATTTTTAAACAACGGATGTAATGAAAGTTTCTCCTAATGGAGTCTCCACAGATAGGTTAAAGTTTAATTTCTCCATAGTCAAGTTCAAACGTTGAGCACAAGCAAGAGAGATAAAAGAATGGGTAGAACCGGTATCTAGTAAGGTATAAACTTCGCAAGAATTTATAATTAACTAACCCGTGCTAACTTCGTTCGAGTTCCTCGCATTTTGACCGGTCACGACAAACGCTCTTCTAGGAACCGTTGACTTTGACTTTTTCGGGACATCCTTTTTAGTCACCATTCCCGCTGGACTGGGTTTGGATACCGTACAATCTCGAGCAATATGTCCTTCTTTTCCACAATTATAGCATACCTTAAACTATTGTGGGCGGTTTCAATGATATGTCCCTCTTTCCGCAAGATTTGTAATATACTGACCGGTGGTCTTTCTCCTCCTTGGAACCAATTCTTCTGCAGATCGCTGTCGTCTTCACATGGTCGTTGTTAAATCTCCTCTTTTAAAATCTCCTCCCGACTCGCTTTTTTATTTTCATGGCCATGATTACCACACGTAGAGTGGTTACCGATTTGTCTCAGTATTCTTCTTTCTCCGTGGGTTATCGTTATTTTGTTGACTACTATCTTCTTTGGATGATCCTCGGTTATGGTCCCTCGGTTGAACGTATTTCGTTATCTCGCTTCTAACAACCGAGCCCGCTGACAACATCCGAATAGAGAGAAAATTTATGAGAAATGAGATATCGACGTATGCCGGGTTTCAAACCTCTCGTAAACATCCGCCATAATACGTTCCTCATTCTCCACCAAATGAGGTGCAAACACGGATAACTCATGAACTTCGCCTCGTCTTTGGGACACCGCCATGTTATTCTCGCCCGCCTAATAAACTCCACTTCCTTCATACGACGTAATACTTTCGTGGAAGTACTTGTCATTGAACTGCTTCAAACGTCTCCCACGACATACGCCGAAAAGTGCAAATTGGATGGTACGCTTCACGATTCCCACCAAGAATCTGCCTTCGCCACGGAACATAAAGGTGGCGAATGGAACTTTTGTTCTCCTCCGCATCCCAAGACATCGAATATCTTGGTAATTTGTTTAATCCACGCTCCGCCTTTAATCGGATCCGGCTTCCCTAGAATTCGGTGGTCCAACTCTTTGAACTCGCTTGTTGTGACCACCCGTGAATTGCTATCATTTTCTCCTCAGATTTTGAACACGAGTCTCCCTCGTCTAATTTTTCATGAATCGCAAAAGCTTCTAAACATCCCCTCGCTCATCATTTGCTCAGTGGTGTTGTTCACAGGAGGTACATTGCCAACTTGTGTCAGACGTTCTCCTCATTGGTAAGTACAGCATCTCCACGGTCTTATTTACTCCATCGTTAATATTCTCGGTCGACATTCTCAAACATCGCCATAAAACAAGGGTTAATTAAGGAAATCAATATATCACATAATATCCCTATATACTAACCAACTAACAAATAAGCTTAGGTAGGACACACTAGCGAAGGATTTACTCGCCTCTCCTCCTAGTTTTATTCCCCATCTCCGCCAGAGATCATATCCCTAAGCTCTGATACCAACTGTGACGCCCCCAAAATAGGTCCATTCCATCCAACCCATTCTGAGTCGCCAAATACATGGTACAGAAATAACTACAACTTTATTAATACATTTGTCGTGCAAAATACGACAACATATATATCTATGTGAGTTTAAATACAATTATTGTCTTCTAGACAATATACATACCCAAATAAATCCTCATCACAATTATTTATACATTATTTTATAAAAATGGTGAGGACTACTAAACAACTCTCTCTATAACCATCATTCCATACCCCGACTGCATACTCGCTACATTCTCGCCTCCCGAGAAGAAAAATGGAACAAAAAAGGAACAGGTGAGCTCAACTAGCCCAAAAGAATATTATGACTAAGATAATATACAACAAATTATCGTTAGTCTTCAACAGGAAAAATCTAATAGAATACAATAGACAACTAGTTTTAAATCAACAATCGCAATGAAACAACAATTCATTAGAAGAGTTAAGTAGAGAATGCAAACTACTATCTTCTATATATGAATTTAAAAGTTCATCGTCGATATTTTATCCCTGTAACGTCAATCAATATATATCTCGAATCAAATATTCATCTTTGCACTACAGGCCAAAGATATTCATCAGTTGGTCATGTTCATCTAAACACCTGTTCATCTTTGCACTACGGGCCAAAGATATTCATCAAGAAATCATTCATCTTTGCACTACAGGCCAAAGATATTCCATAATATCATCATTTAAGACTGAAGATGATGAAAAATATTTTTAAAGAAACGAATCCAGTGAAACAAAATGACAAGGATTAAGGATTAAGGATTCGTACTTTGTTTTATCCACGTCCAAAAATACCTCAAAAATAATCACAGTGGTGTAAAATTCAAGAATGATCAAAACATGGATACAATCAAAGCTAGTATCCAGAATAGATATTTTGGACGAAAAGAAGAAATTTCATTTTAAATTGAATAGTGTCGATTCGTGAATAAGGTCATATACGTGAATAAGTACCGTATAACGTGAATAGTAACTCTCGACACCAAAAGATAGAAATTTCACAAAAAACATCTTCACGCTTCGTGAATAGTACTCGTGAATAAGAACTCGTGAATAGTAACTCATGAATAGTAACTCATGAATAGTAACTCATGAATAGTAACCCCATACATGAAAAAGTTCCAAATTTGATAAAAAGTTCCAACCAATATTTCAAAGATAATGATATCAAGAAATAATATCATTTGAGAAGAAAATAATATCCCTTACCGAAAGACAAGATTTTAGTTGAAACACTGGATATAGGCTATGACTTGAACTTGCACCGAGATAGCAACACTCAAAGTATACTCACAAGAATACGCCAAAAATATCGAGAGAGAAATAGAGAGAAAATTTCGGGTTTCGGTGTGATTTTCAATTCTAACCTAAGTTCCCTATTTATAGGAAAATGCTTATAACACCAAAGTAGAAAATTGAATATAATAATATTATTTATAAACAAAATTCCTTAGCCCACCTTTGAAATCTGATTTCAGCCATAGCACATGTTAAATGAGGTTCACAAACTCACCAAAAACGTTTTTTTCTCAAAATAATTAATTAAAACTCCCAAAAATCAATTATTTTAAACTCAAACTTCAATAATTCATAATAAATAGCCCTTTATCAGAAAATTTGAATCTCGTGAGTTTTTATAGGAAATTCAATTTTCTACAACTTTGCAGAAGAAAGTTTTTCCAAATTCCAAACATAAATTGACCAAAATCCACAAACCACGATTTTACAAAGTTATAATCAAATTTCACCAAGAAATGGGGTCCACCGACACACAAAACATGTGTTAATCATTTAATGCCACAAAATACTCTTCCTCCTCATATACTCATATATCCCACATTCATTATAAAATATCACCAATTAATATATTATTAAAATAATATATTTAAATGAATTATTTTATCGAAAAAAGATAAAATATTAATTTTCAACAATTGTCATTTTAAAATTTTTTCTCCATCTATATCCACATAAAATCAATATTTTCCTCATCATATAAATAAATAATTAATTATTAACAAATAATATTACGTAATCACAAGATTGGCAATTCAGGTGTTCCCTAAGAAGAGGGGCTTTCCAATAAGGATCTCTCTCTCTTGGCATGCCGCAATTAGGTGACCAAACCTCTCCTTAGATGTAACTTTCTAGACATTGCCAATAATGTTATCTAATAATATTATTCAGATAATATGAATTATTGCTTCGATAATGAAAAAAAATATCGTGTAATGACAATTATCAAACAACAAAGAATATAAAATATCAACGCAAGCAATTATTAAATCAATAAAATATCGAATGAAAGTAATTATCGTAACAATTATTGAGTAGTGCCTTCACGTAAGGATCAATAATTCAGTGCAATACCGTGTGCTACCGCTCAACAACGCCAGATTGGTAGTGTGTTTTAACCAACCGGTATTCCAACAAAGATTAATCAGTAACAACTACGCCGTTATTTATAAACAACTTATATTTGTCGTTTTCTTCATCCATCGCTTTCGTTATGGGACCCATAAAGATCGCTACCGCCGCATTTAATATTCCTCGACAAAGACGAATATTCCACGACCAAACGAATATTTTATAACCACTTGCTTATTCGAAATATTTGCGTATTTTACCCATAACTATCTACATTAATCAAATCGACCCTTACTATTTCAAAATAATAAATAGAGGAAAATAAATTTCATTTATTAATAATTTTGGGGTCTTACACTTTATATATACAGAAAGGGTTTAGAAATACAACATATTAATAATGTTCATTAAAACTACTCCAGTACTATGTAAGACCCCAACTTTCATAAATAAAGATTAATTTTTCTCGAAATATATTTTTGAATATTATGGTATGGTTTTGATAAACTGTTATAGTTGTGGGTAATATTTATAAATTTTGCAAAGTATCCAAGTTGTTATAGAATATTCGATTGATCGGGGAATATTCGTTTTAGAAAAAAAATATTCGTACGACGACATAATCATTGGTGGACCCCACAACGAAATTATTGTCGGAGTTAGAAAACGACAGAAATATCTTTTTATAAAAATAACGGCGTAAGTTTTAACGTTAACTATTGAACTACCCGGTGGTAAAAGTACAATAATATGCGTGGTTGCATAGTAGCACACGGTATTGATTATTGATGCTTACGTAAGAAGCCACTCAGTTTACTCAATTGTTGCTACAGTAATTGTGCATAGTATCTCACGTTATTTGATTCAATTATTGTCACAGTATCATCTGCATAATATTTTATTTTATTAATCAATAATGGAGACAAAAAAGTTATGCATATTATTATTTGAAATATTGACGATGTCTAGAATGTTCTGTCGAGGAGAGGTTTGGTTACCTAATTGCGCGTCAATTGGAAGAAATCCTTATCGGAAAGCCCCCTCTTTCCTGGGAATGATCTGGTCGTTAAATATTGTGAGTTAGAATATTAATGATGAATAATTGTTGAAGTCTTAAGAATGTGTTTATTGATGATAAAAGTTAGAGGGGAATAATGCAAACTTGGAAAACTTTAGGGGTACTAAAGTGTAATAAGTTAAATCAATTTGGATCATTAGTGGTGGTTTTAATAATAAATCAATCTGGACCGTCGATGGTAATTTTAATAGTAAATCAATCTGGATCGTTGGTGGTGGTTTTAATAGTAAATCAATTTGGACCGTCGGTGGTGGTTTTAAAAGTAAATCAATCCGACGGTCGGTTGTGGTTTTAATAGTAATAAATCTGGACCGCCTATTCTAATAGTAAATTAATCTGGACCGTTCGTGAATTAGTTACTATTTAGTCATTTCTCCTATAAATAGAAGTTTAATTCTTCTTTCATTCTCACCAATTCATTGAGACTCACAAATTAAACTATAGAGAGAGAAACTGTAGAGAGCAAGAAGAAGAGTATTATGCTACTTCACTATTGCAGTGTCCAGTCTTCAACTAAGGTAAGGGGTATTATTTCTTTCGTATTCATAAGGAATACTATTTTTTCGTATCCATCCTTTAATATGTCGAAATAACCTGTCTACACAGATTACATACCGTATGATGGGTGAAAATCCATATGCAGTTTTGTATGTTATTTCTTTTCATATTCTTAAATCTAAACTTACTATGGTAAGTATTGCTTCTATAATCCTTGAAATTAGTAGAATATCCTTGAGTTTTACGCTTCATCCAGTATCGTTTTGTTGGAATATTGATCTGAAATTTCTTATTAAATATCAATATTTTCACCGGGGTACTATTCACCCGGTTACTATTCACTAAAATATTATTCACTCAGGTATTCGGGGCACTTTTCATGTCGGGATACTATTCACGAGTTACTATTCATGGGTTATTATTCACCCAATTACTATTCACTCAAATATTATTCACTCAGGTATTCGGGGCACTTTTCATGCCGGGGTACTATTCACGGGGTACTATTCCCGAAGTACTATTCATGGGGTACTATTCACCGAAAATGTATTTCTTTTCTGTCTAAATTATTTTTGATACATGGATATTATTCTTGAATTTTACTCCACAAAGCAGTATCATGTTGACAATTTGGACATTATTAAATTCTGGATAAATTAAATTATAACTCTTTCAAATTTACCCTTTACTTTCAATTAATTGAATTCTTATATCATTGTCATCATCCTCATACTTATATTATGATGAAAGTCATCTTTGGCTTATGTTCATAGATGGACTGTTGATTGGTATGATTATGACCAGGGATCATTCGGTATAATCATGACCCGTAATGTTACAAATGATGTGGAAAAAAATTATCATTGGCCTGTAGTGCATTAATGGACAGTTGTTGGTATGATTATGACCAGGGATTATTCGATATAATCATAACCATTGATGATTACATGAATATCCTTGTCTCGTAGTGCAGGGATGATTCGATGATGTGGTTTATTTATTAAGTTGAGTCTCAGCGATAAAGTAGATGAGAACCTTTTTAATTCATAGAAGATAGTAGATATCATGCTCTACTTGACTCTTCTAATGGATTACTTATTCCGCTGCAGTTAAACTTGTTGTCTATTATATTCTATCAGTTTAACATTGTTGAAGGCTAATGATAACTTATTATGCATTATCTTAGTCATAATATTTCTTACTGGGCTAGTTGAGCTCACTCTTTTATTTTTATTATTCTCTTCAGGAAATGAGAACATAGCTGGGACTAGTCGGGGAACGGAGTGATGGTCCGAGATGGCTGTTTTAGTAATCCTCACTATTTAGTGTGATAATAAATGTAATGAGGATTGAATTTGAGTTTGGATACTGCCTAGGAGACAATACTCATGTAAAAACTCTCAGCTCTTGTTGTATAATTAAGTTTGTATTTGTATTTTGTACCATGTATTTGGCTACCCAAGATTGGTGATGTATACCTATTTTGGGGGCGTCACCGTTGGTATCAAAGCTTAGGGATATGATCCCTGGCTGAGATGTGAGACAAGAACTGTGACGCCCCCAAAATCGGTATACATCACCCATCTTGAGTCGCCAGATACAAGGTACAGAATACAAATACAACTTAATAAAACAACTGTCGTGTACAATACGACAAAACATAACCTGTGAGTTTGAATACAAATATTGTCTACTAGAGAGTATAAAAATTCAAAAGGAGTACTCATTATAATTATTATCACACTATTTCACAGAATAGTGATGACTACTAATGCACCATCTAGGACCATCACTCTGTTCCCCGACTAGTCCCAGCTACGTTCTCATTTCCTAAAGAGATTAGTGAAAGAAAAGGTGAACTCAACTAGCCCAGTAAGAAATATTATGACTACGATAATGCAGAATAATTTATCGTTAGCCTTCAACAATGTTAAACTGATAAAATATAATAAATATCAAGTTTAACTGTAGCGGAACAAACAATCCATTAGAAGAGTAGAGACTAAAATCTACTATCTTCTATGATTTAAAAGGTTTTTCATCACTTTTATCGCTGGGACTCAGCTTAATAAATAATCCACATCATCGAATCACCCCTGTACTGTGGCCAAGGATATTCTTTAGTATCACGACCACGAATTATCCATGCACTACGGCTAAAGATAATCATGTTTTCATCAATGGTCCTGATCATGCCATAAAAAAATTCATCTTTACACTATGGCCAAAGAGAATCCATAGCCATAATCATACTAAAAACTGTCCATCAATGCACTACAGGCCAATGAGGACTTTTTCCACATCATTTGTAACATTACGGTTATGATTATACCGAATAATCCCTGGTCATAATCATACCAAGTCCATTTATGCACTACAGGCCACATATGACTTTCAACATAATATAAACATGAGGATGATGACAATGATATAAAAATTCAATAAAACATGTTCAAGAATTAATTTATCCAGGAACTAACAACGTCCAAATTGTTAACATGATACTGTTTTGTAGAGTAAAATGCAAGAATGCTTAGAAGAATATTTTCATGAAAAGATACTGGATGAAGCGCAAATATCAAGGATATTCCACTAATTTCATGGAGTATAGAAGTCAAAACTTTAACCAACTGAGTAAAATAAAGAATGGAATAACAAAAGAAATCACCAGGCATGCGATAGACCGCACAGACAGGTTATTCCAACAGAATAATAATAACGGAACTAGGTCAGGCGAAATTCGCACAGAAAGGATGTTCCAACAGAATAATAAAGAATGGAATAACAACTGAAATCACCATGCATGCGCAGATTGCAGAGACAAAAGTTATTCCAAATGTAATAATAAAGAATGGAATAATGTAAGTTCTCTTCATGAATACAAAAGAAATAATACCCCTACCTTAAGAAGAAGAGTACTAGATATATAAGTAGTGAAGTAGTAGCGAATACTTTTCTTCTTTCTCTCTATAGTTTATCTCTCTAGAGTTTCAGTGAATTCGTAAGAAATAATGAAGGAATGAGCTTCTATTTATAAAAGAATGGACTGCATAGTAACTAACTCATGAACGGTCCATATTGATTTACTTTAATCTGATCGGTCCATATTTAAAACAAAATCTTTTAAAAAAATATAATATATTCTATTTATAATCTAATAAAACGAATAACTTTATAAAAAATTTACTATGCAAACACTATGCATAATAAAATATAATATATTCTAATTATTGTCTAATAAAACAGATAACTTTATAAAAGTATTCTGTTTTATATAAAAAGATTTTACTATTAGCCTAATAAAACGAATAACTTTATAAAAGTATTCTGTTTTATATAAAAGCTTTTTTGTTTTATTACAATAATAATACCAATAAAACAAAACTGAGTGACTTATCACGTAAGCATCAATAATCAATACCGTGTGCTACTATGCAACCACGCGTATTACTGTACTTTTACTACCGAGTAGTTCAACAGTTTTAACGGTAAAACTTCCGCCGTTGTTTGTCATTTTCTCAATCCGACAATAATTCTGTTGTGGGGTCCACCAATGATTGTACCGTCGTACGGATATTCCCTGACAAAAAGAATATTTCCTGAGCAATCGAATATAATATGACAACTTGCATACTTTGCAAAATGTGTAAATATTACCCACAACTATAACATTATATCAAATTCATTCCATATTATTCAAAAAAATATTTCGAGAAATTTAAATTTTTATTTATAAAATCTGGGGTCTCACAAGAACTAGGAGGGGAGAGACGGGGAATTCCTTCGCTAGTATGACCTACCTAAGTTTATTTGGTATTTAATTGGTCGGTCAAAGTATAGGGATAATATGTGACGTGTCAATTAACCCTTGTTTTGTGTCAGTGTTTGAAAATGACATATGAAAATGTTGAGATCAACAATGAAGCACATGAGACCATTGAGTCACCAACGATCAATACCCAGGATAATGTGCAGCAGGAAGACAATAATCCTCAGATAAACAACAACACCGATCAAATGATGAACGATGGGATGTTTAGAGGCTTTATGCAATTCATGCAACATCAGGCGAGAGCGGTTTGTGTTCAAAATGAAGGTGGAAACACTGGCAACTCACAGATGGTCACCGCTAAGCAATTCAAGGAGCTGGGACCATCGGAGTTTTGGGGAAAGCCAGAACCACTTAAGGCGGAGACGTGGATAAAGCAGATCACCAAGATATTCAAAGTCTTGGGATGCTCTGAGGAGAAAAAGGTTCCCTTTGCCACCTTCATGTTGAGAGGAGAGACATATTACTGGTGGAAATTAGTAAAACGTACTCAACTTGTCGAACTCAAAATGTCTTGGGAGAAGTTTCAAGAGCTGTTCAATGACAAGTACTTTCCCGAAAGTATTCGTCACATGAAGGAGGTGGATTTTATCAAGTTAGAGCAAAACAATATGACCGTGTCGCAGTACGAAGCTAAGTTTGCTGAGTTGTTCCGATTTGCGCCCCACTTGGTTGATAATGAGGAGAGAATGACACTAATGTTTCTAAGAGGTTTGAAACCCGAGATACATCAATACTTAATTTCTCACAAACTGTGTTTGTATTCAGATGTTTTAAATAGGGTTCAATTATTAGAGCGTGATAATGAGTCAAACCAACCAAGAGAGAGCAGTCGACAAGTCGATAATACCAGTGGTAGCAAATCTATGAAGCAAAGGACAACAATCGTGGGAGGAATCAACATGCCGAAATGGTAACCACTCCGGTGGTAATTATGGCCAAGATAATAGAAGTTGAAACTTCAAGAAGAGGAGATTCAATAATGATGGAAAGACGTCAAAGACCAAAGACCTGTTGTTGTTAAGGAAGGAGAACGACCGCCGGTCATATGTTACAAATGCGGGAGGGAGGGACACATCAGTCCAAACTATACGCAAGATTCCAAAGCATGTTACAATTATAGAAGAGAAGGGCACCTAGCCCGATTTTGTCGTGCACCAAAGTCAAGTCCAGCTGGGATGGAGGCATCAAAGGCCGTCCTAGACAAGACAAAATTGGTAGTTCAAGGGAGAACGTTTGTTGTAACCTCCCAAAAAGCAAGGAATCCGAACGAGGTGATCACAGGTAAGCTAATCATAAACTCTTGTGAAGCTTATACCTTATTTGATACCGGTTCTACCTATTCTTTTATTTCTCCTACTTGCGCTCAACGTTTAAATTTGACTACGGAGAAATTAGACTTTGACTTATCGGTTGAAACTCCGTTGGGAGAAACCTTTATTACATCCATCGCTTATAAGTCTTGTTTGATTCAAATCCAGAATCGCATCGTTACTCCGTCGATCTTATTTCCTTAAAAATACTTGCGTTTGATGTGATTTTAAGGATTGATTGGTTAACTACTCATCATGCAAAAATTTATTATTTTCGTAAGGTTGTTAACTTTCATATTCCTAACCAACCTATTATGAGAATTCAAGCGACCAAACCACTAAAGTCAATCACTGTCATATCAAGCCATAAAGCTATTCATTTATTGAAAAATAGATGTCAAACTTTCTTAGCTCATGTTACAGATTTAAACAAAAATACGTCAGAGTTGAATAATATTTCCATTGTTAATAAATTTCCTGACGTATTCCCTGAAGAACTTCCTGGCCTACCCCCAGAGCATGAAATTGAATTTTGTATCGACCTTGAACCCGGTACAAAACCCATTTCCAAAGTCCCATATCGAATGGCTCCTGTTGAACTTTAGGAGTTAAAGACCCAACTACAGAAATTGTTAGACATCGGTTTCATTCTGGCCCTAGTACGTCTCCTCGGGGTGCTCTCTGTTTCTATTCAGAAGAAGAAATATGGGAGTATGCGACTTTGTATTGATTATCGAGAGTTGAATCATGTCACCATCAAAAATAGGTACCCGTTGCCTCGTATTGATGACTTATTTGACCAGTTGCAAGGCGCCAAATTCTTTTCAAAGATCAATTTTCATTCCTGATATCATCAGTTAAAGATTAAAACTGATGGCATTCCAAAGACTGCTTTCAGAACCCGGTACGAGCATTATGAATTCCTAGTCACATCTTTTGGATTGACTAATGCTCCTGCTGTAACGCCCGAGAAAAATCGAATTTTTAGAAGAATTAAAATTTTATTTAATTATATAGATTAAATGAATTTAATTGATTATTTATGGGAGCAGGCTAATTAAAGGTCGTTCTATGACCTAAGCATATCAGAACGTTGTAGGATTTTGGCTACGTGGTAGAATTAAAGTGTTTGAATTTCCAAGATGAAAATAAAAGCTTTCCGAGAAATTTTTTGAAAAACACTATTCACGCATTTCTGCTCGGGAATTATTTTTGAACTTCAAAAAAATACATAACGATGGAATATCGAGGTAAGATAGAATATCCAATAATATTTCAGTTATGGAAAACGTAATATTTCACCTACGGACATAAAACCTAACGTTTAGGGAAAGTGACTTCCAAGAACGAATTTCAAGCACGTGCAATGAATTAAGTAATGATCGTATAATATTTAGGTATTGTACGAAGTAATGAATACGCGTATATATGAATGATAGCATATCATATATAATGAATAAGTATACGAGGTGGAATACGAGATTAATACGTAAATTATACGTTATAAGACTTTAAGCCAATTATAATGGATTTGTGGGTATTGTTAAAGTTTATGTTAGCCCAAGTATGGAAATGGTTAAGTCCAATATGAATTAAATGTAAAGCCCAATGTATACGTTAAGATAATTAAGCTAAAGCCCAAAGTAAGAACCAAGGGGGTTATGGATTGGTTTAAACCCATGGGTGATCTAAAGTGATAAACAAGTAACTTAATGGCTAAGATATGTAATGACCAAGTAATTAAAGTGGGGAGCAAGATAACTTAATGGTTAAGTAAATGTGGTGAGCAAGCAAAGGATAAAATTTGTGATAAACAAGTTAACTTAATGCCTAAGTGTTGTGGAGGCCAAGTTTACTTAGTGCTTAAGCTAGGAATAGTAAGGAGGTGGATGGATTAATGACCAAACTACCCTAACTTAGGATTTCCTATAAATAGCAAGCTATGTATTTCATTTGTTGGTTGTTATATTTTTATCCCACAAGTTGAGAGCTTATTGGTTAGAGATAATAAGCTAGAAAAGCTAGAAAAGCTATAGTTCATATTTCAAGAAGCAAGAAGGAGATTAAAGATTAACCAAATGTTATTCAAGAGTAAGTATTCTTAAACCATGATTCTTTTTCTCTTCATTTGTTAGAGAAGGGGGTATTGGAAGAACTATCATGCTAAGAAGGGGTTAGAATAATGAATCAAAGGGCTTAAGTCTTAATAAGCCGTATAAGTAATGAATAAGTAATTCAATCATAAATAAGTTATGAACTTATAATGAAAGTATAAGAACTTATAACATGTTTACATTAATAAAGTGAGTATGATAATAAGAAGTAAGAAGAATGGTTAAATGTCATTAATCATAATGAGTCATATGAAGAGAAGACATAAGTTATGAGAAATGAAAATATAAGTATTTTTATACTTTAATAAGTTAAAATTGACCCAGAATAAGTAATAACTTATCATGTTTATAAGTTAATGAAGCATGTATGTCAATATGTTAATATGAGGGAATAAATCCTTTTGAAACGAAGAACAAATCTTAAGTAATGAAGTTTCGCCGGAATTCACACGATTACACGACAATCGTCGAATTAGTGAAATTCTCGGAATAGAAGTCGAATTTTGATATTGAGCTTGGAAACGTTGGTTTTCAATGGAGACAAGTCTTATTTGGCATTATAGAGTTACTGACTCGAAAATGGCCGGATTACGACTTAGAACGAAGAAACGAGCGTTGAACGCTCATTTAACTTTTATCATTTTCGTTAAAATGGACTAATAGGTGAATTTTAAGCAAACGAAGTCGAATAGATTAAATTCTTGCATGAACACATAGAGTATGTGATTTATGAATCGTAGGCTCTTAAACGAGCCAATTCGGACTTATAACGAAGAAGTTACGAGTCCGGAATCTCACCATTTGAAAAATCACAAAATAATGTGGCACAGAGTCCGCCGCCGCTACCGCGACTCCAAGCCTAAATGACCGACGTCGTCAAAGACACAAAAGTGGCTGTGTCCCTCCTGAAACTCAAGGCAGATTTGTGCAGTAACAAGTAACAAAGGGACTAGCCGCAAAGACCGAAGTCCGATTTTTGAGCACTATCGTGATGCCATTGTCACAAGACTAAGAGTAATAGCCATAGGCCGCAGAGCCAAATTTTTAAAACCGAGACAGTAAAGAATGGTTACAAGTAGAGCTTGAATAGAAATTGTTTAAACAATGAACTAAGGGACTTAATAAAACATTGTTAAGTCATAACTAAACCTCAAGTGTGATCACTTAGAGTTAAAGAAAGTTATTGGAATTTAACAAGAATGGTGTACAATAAGTGTACATAACCAATGCCGATTAAGTGTCAATGACGTTAGTAAGCCGTGAGGAAGGATAATTAACTCGAACCGAGTTATAATAATGAAATAATTTTAATTAAGTTATAGAAAGGAAAGAAGTTCATAAGAACAATGTAAAAGAACGACGGAAAGCCAGAACCAATAAATAACAATTCTAATACATGATTAGATTGAAAAGAAGGGTAAGATTCTTTAGGAACTATGTATGTTCATTCATGACCTAATGTGGTATGTTATATGATTATGTGTTGTAGAGACCGTAAAGACTCAAAGGAAAAGTAATTTTCATTTGTAGCGTATTACATTTGAAGGCAAGTTTTTCTAAACGCTTGTCTAACCTTCGTGTTAGACAGATTTTTAAATGATTCAAGTTATGAGATGCATATATGGTTTTAAAGAAAGAGTCGATGCCAGTTTTAACTCGGCTAGACTAATCTTGATTGATTGATTGATTTATTTATAAGTCTTTTAATATAGAATTGCTAAAGCTATCCTACGCCAATTGTTTGATATGAATTTAAGGTAAACCTGAATATGAATAAACAAATGTTTTTTTCATCGAGTATTCGATGGGCATGTGAGGTTGCCACAACTTAAACGTACACACGTTTAATGGATGTAGTGTTGATCAACATAGAGTACTATAGGCTGATCACCTAGAAGTGCTCGTAAGATATGCCGGACTTACGGACTTTGTGTCGGGTTGACCTTTTCAAAGAAATTATGAAACACTCATGGTCTTGAACCATAATTGGTGTTTTACTAAATATTGTTATGATAAAACATTTTTTGAAGGAAAAGGAACGTTATTTTGAATTACTGATAGTACTTCACAACTATTATCCAGTTATTGAAGATATACGATTCCTATGTTTCAAGCATGCTTTTTAAATGAAATTATTGTACTTGTTGAGTTTGTTATGCTCACTCTTACTTGAACCATATGAATGCAGCTTAGACCAAATGGACCAAAGGATTCGACAAGGATAAAGGGAAGACTAAAGCGAACATTTAGATTACCTATGTAATAGTATAGGTTTGTAATGATAATATTTGATATTATGACGAGAAAAAATGTAATGGTTATAAAGAACATGGGTAATGGTAGTATTATTTTGGAATATATATAAGACATATTCGTTCTTTTGAGGCATTTCAATTGAATGTTTGTGTGAACTGTAGCACCGTGGAGCACCATATGTCAGGTTGGAAGAGACCCGGATTTGGGGGCGTCACAGGTTGGTATCAAAGCATTAGGTTATAAAACTTAAAGGGGAAGAACCTTAGGCTAATAACCTCGTTAATGAAGAGAAGTCCAAAGAAAGTAAACTTGAGCTTTACTTAAAGACGAATGAGTTAATGAGATATTGAGGAAACTCAGTACCAAAAGATTTAAAAGATGGAAACAAACCCTAAATAAATTAAATGTGAATTGTGTTTATACTATTGTGTATTATGTACTAATCAACATATTATGTGTTATTGTAGGATGTCGATCGATAGCTTCATGTATAAAGATATACATGTGGGGAGCGAAGAGCTTGTCAACAGAGTAGAGCTTGTACCTATGCCAGTGGCGGAGGTACCAATAGTGATTCTAGAGGAGTCTGAGACAGAGGAGTATTTTTCTGAGAAAAACTACTCCGAGGGAGATGTAGCCTGGACATTGTTGCCTCTTTTATAGTTCTTATAAAAGAGCTCTAACTCATGAAAGTATACACGGGTCAACAAGTAATACAGAGTAAGTAAAGTATCGATCCCACAGAGAAAGTGTTAACTTTAGACTACTATGCATTAATTAACTCACTATATTTATATGCTAATACTATGGACTTAATTGTTGATTTAAACTGATTATGATTACCAACTAAAAATAAGAGTATAAATGGACTAAATATAATGTGAAAACAATGGGATCCTAACTTCACTCAATATTTCATTCAATCGCATATATGTCATGCAAGAAGTGTTCCCTATATCACGGGATAATAGCTAAGGGCATAAAAGCGAAGTTATAACCATTTTCCAATGCACTATAACCAACTCACATATCATCTACGGATGTTAGAATCTATATGATCACCAATACCATCACAATTATCATATTCCTACCGCAATTGCAATCCTATTGATTTTAAGCAATAACCCTTATTCTAGCTCATACGGCAAAACAAGATATTCCTATCATTTCACAAAATATGTAATCCCCATATTCAGATGCTATCATGATTTCATTCATATTCATATGTTCATTTCAATTCCATACAAATACTAACATGAAGATTATCAGTCATTCATACATACAAACCAACCATGATAGATAATCCAATGATATACAAAACAAATCTAACACTTAGATGTGCAACCAAATTACATATTAAAATCCGTTAGGATCCCATAATGGAGTTTAGTTCTTGACTGAACCAAAAGCCATTATGGGATCAAGGCTAAACATGATCAATAAACAAACGAATGGAAGAAAGTTAGATTGATTAAACCCAATCGTTGAATAGAAATCAATGATTAACTATTGAATCCACAAAGAATTCCCATAAACAATAATCAATATCCACGATGACAGAGATCTCCATGAAAAAGTAGAGAAAAATAGACGTTATGGCTTTCTCCTACGTTGGAATCTCTCCTAAGGTGTAAACCCTAATTGCTACTATGAAAGTTACGTAATAAAAAGTCTAGTCTCCTCTCTAACACACGTCAGAATCATTTAATACCACATTACACATCATTAAATTGAGAAATAAAAATAAAATAAATTACAAAGATCAAGAACCTTGCATGCACAAGGGCCCCTAGTGTTTTCGCTCATGACATCGTGAGACTCCACAGTGAGGTTCGCACCCAACTAGACTTCCTCTCTCATGGCCGTCAAGACTCATGCTCTCATGGTCATGAAATGAGTCTCATGGTCACAAGGCCCCTTGCCTCACGGGCGCTGACTTGCGAGAAGGTTCCCATGTAAAGCTCAGATTGATTGCAAGCGCCATGAAGTTCCGCTTTTAAAACTGTCATATGGCCAAGTACACTTGCGTGTCTTGCAATTCGAAGTCTCGGTTTCGCCTTCACGTCATTGCTACTTGCTTTAATCCTCATCTTTGCTTGATTTCCATGCCTCATTTTACCCCCATGCCATGCACATCCTCGTCTTTCAACTAGCCTTCACGCATCCGCTCACCGATACCTTGCATTCCACCAAAATGAAGCCAATTCCTGCACTTATTCACCAAAAGGTGTTTTAAGTATATGCAATGCAAAATAACGTGAAATACAACTAAAACAAAATGAAATGTACTCGAGGTGGGCACAATTCGCATGGATTAATATACAATAAGTGAGTAAAAATATCACTTATCAAATACCCCCAAACTTGAACTGTTGCTTGCCCTCATGCAATGCATATGAATGCACACTAAAAATGTAACTACTAAACTATGCAACTACTCCATGATGAAACCTAGTCTCACATAATCTTAGTCATAACAGAATTTCAGCCCAAATTACCTCAGTGAACTATCCAGATCCTAGAACATAGTTTCAAACCAAACATAGATATAACATCATACACTCAGATAATTCATGACTTATATAGAGATGATGTGTGTGTGTGTTGTTCACAGAAACTTGATTCAAGCAAAGATTATATATCCTACACTACTCCAAATAGAAAATTATAGTCTAAATCAAGATTCATGTATATTCATGCAATATAGACTGTTTAAACATATCACCACAACCTAAGGCTCAACAATGGGTTTATTGCTTTATTACTACTCATGAGGGCGATTTCGCTCTTTCCCGCGGTGTTTATTGCTATTATATATATATATATTTTTTTATATGACCGTGCAATGTCTTAATCCATTAGGCACACTGCTACCCCTTAGCGAGTTTTCAACCAACGACTCCCAGACCATGAAAGACCTTAGGGCGCTAGGTGTAGAGACAATCCCCTTGGGCGTACTTACTCAAGTAGCTAGGGCCCTGAATTAAGACTAATTATGTTATTACTAATATGTTTTTTTTATACACAGCATGCCCATGTTTCCCCAAAATTTGCACTTCAATGACTTACAATCTACAACATTTTCCTCATGTTTCTCTTTTTAAAACTACATGTTCTATTGATCAATACAAGACACACATCTTAGACTTACAAGTGAATGTGAACACAATTGTGCAAACCGAAAGCATATAAACAGCAACATGAATCGCATTGTGTAAAACATTATATCCAAGCTGTGTTATGCATATATTCTAAAATCGTTCACAATTCACTATCTTCATTGGCTTAGGCAAAAATTTCTATTTATACGCAAGAATTTATGTGAGACATTAAACTAAACATACTATCAATGAATAAAAAATAAAAAGTTTATGCTAAAATTTAACTAACACATATTCATGCAAAATTAAACTAAACATGCTAAAATAAAATGCAACTAAACTACTATGCAAGTACACCAATACCCCCAAACTTAAAATGTTCAATGTCCGCATTGAATGAAGGTAAAGGGTACGAGAAAAACTCCCCTAATTATTTGCATGACCACCCTCCCGGGTGGTGAATCACTGGTGGATATCAGACGACGGTCTCGAATCGGGGCCATTCAAGCATGGTTCCTTGTTGCACAATGCTTTCGCCAAAGCCCCGTGAGTCCGTAGCAAAAGTTCCAAGATTGTCATACAATGCGTCGATTTTGCGCCCAACCTTCGTGAGGTGTCGATCGCTAGAGAGACAGTCGCTTCACGGGTAGATGGACCTACTTCACAAAGTTGTGGGGGTGTATTGGGATGGCTCAAAATGGTGGGTCGAGAGAATGAATCCGCGCCCACGCTGAATGTGGCTCGCCACCGCCGATCCTCAAATTTGGCAATTGTGGAATGCGTGATATCTTGGCTTGGATACTACATTTGCTTATCGCCTAACTAACCCCTCATCGCGGCACATAACATGGCTATCATCAAGTGTGTGGGATGTCGCCAGTGGTAATTCCCTTCTTCAGATACTTTACAATAATGTTTTGATGGATCAAATACCCGACGCCAATATATTCACCGGTGATGATGCCCCACGTAATTATGGCTCTCTCATCGTGATTTCATGTTGATGCGATGATGGCAATAATTTAGCGCAAATGAACAGATTCCATGCCATGCATCGATTCATGGTGGTCTTTGGAAAATGCGAGGTTGAGTCATATCGACTTTGTAAGTCCATCGGGATCCGGGAATGCACAATTCTGCGATGACCTGCTCCAAGTCTGTTTCCTGATGAGCTCCCATGATCCAATTGGCCGCCCCTGCCGGTGGTCTAGCAGGGAGCCTCATCACGTTTCTAATGGCGGAGGGTTGGTAGTTTACCTCTATACAACGAACCATAGAGGTATCGTTCATGGTGGCTTTGGCATTAACATAGAACTCTCGAACTATTTTCATGGGAATCGGCCACAGGTGCAGTGAAATACCCAACCCAACCTCGCTCGACGGCACCCAAATTCAACCTCGTCAGAATCATGGCACATAGTTCCCCATCCTGACCTTCTAGCCTAAATCCTCTTTCTTTGATGAATGTCTTCGCGACAATGCGATAATACTCCTGCTGGGCCTCCAAACACAGAAATTTGCTATGATCGACAATATCCTCCTCATGACAGTCGGAGGAAGATGAAGAGGATGATGATGCCATTATTCTTTTTGAACCCATTGGAGATAGAGATCGCAAATGAATTTTCTGAAGGAACGAATGTATTTGCAAACTGATGAAATTCACTCTTGCTTGTGCTATCCCAATAGAGAGCCATAGCTTTATATCATGAAGGAGATGGGGATGAGCACGAAATCGTGGAGGAAATTATGGATATTTGAGGGAGAGAAATACGCCTCGATCTGTAACTGATAGAGAGATAGTGACGTGAGTTGGGGAGAGTGAGAGATTTCCGCTTCTGTTAGTATTGCACATAAGAGTCCAACTGATTCCAATTTCTGTTTTGAACTGTTTTTATCCAGCTGGACCCAACACCGCGTGTGAACGCGCGCTGATGATAAGCTCTCATGCTATGGGCGAGACTTGCAGAAAGGCTCGTGGATTAATCATTGAACGCTACGGTGCGCGAAGTTGACATCTTATTTGGGACTTGCGGTCATGAGACTCCAAGTCTGACTAATCTGCTTTTGATTTACTCTTCCATCGGTGATGCTCTTTAATCATTGTACCTACACAGATATTAATTCACATGAATAAGACATATAATAGTGGTGGTGTTATGCGACATTAATATCATGTGTATACTAACTAATATTACACTCGCTTATCCCATAACTCGTTATCACTTAATTTGAACTACTAACTAAAATAATCAAAAGGAAATAACGACAATAATTGAATTCTTGGGTGAAGAATTGATGGGTTGCCTCCCATCCAGCGCTAAGTTATAGTCAATTAGCTTGACTGTCTCGAACTTCTCATGTCATATCAATAAGTATGGTGCCTTCCTTGCTGTCCTTGGCACCTTGAAATTTGATCACTTCGGCTTTCATCAATGGCTCCACCTTCAACTCTGCATTTTCCTCCGTTACATATCTCTGAGAGTAATCTATTCTCGGGTTTTGTATCCAATCCTTGCGGTTTCCATCTACCAAATAAACTAGAAAACACTCTTCTTCATTAGCCGGGAGCTTTATTGCGTTGAAGACGTTGAATGTAACCTCCTGATCTTGTACACGCATAATTAATTCCCCTTTCTGAACATCTATAGAAGTCCTGCCCGTGGCCAAGAATGGTTTCCTAGTATGATCGGTATATTCTTGTCCTCTTCGAAATCTAAAATGATAAAATCAATAGGAAGATGAACTTATCCACTTTAACCAATACATCTTCAACAATTCCCCGTGATATAATGTATCTGGCCTCGTAACTCGTAATGATATGTTCGTTGGTTGTGGGGCCGATAATCCCAACTGGTTGAATATTAACAATGGCATCAAATTTATACTTGCTCCCAAGTCACATAAACACTTGTTAAACTCCATCTTCCCAATAGTGCACGGAATTGTGAAGCTACCCGGATCTTTCAGCTTTGGAGGTAACTTACGTTGAAGCACTGCACTACATTCTTCTGTCAAAGCTATCGTTTCAAACTCATCTAATTTCCTCTTCCTTGATAGTATACCTTTCATGAACTTTGTGTAGCTTGGCATTTGTTCCAATGCTTCGACAAAAGGTATATTGATTTGCAGCTTTTTTAAGACCTCTAAAAACTTGCTGAACTGTTTGTCATCTTTCTGCTTTGCTAACCTTTGCGGATATGGTATTCGAGGGTGCAATGGTTGTAGTGGACTCTTAACCTTCTGTTCTAAACCTGCATTATTCGTTTTGTTTTGCTGAACCTCATAATTTTCTAGATTTTTATCCTCCCCGCTTTTTTCTTCAGATCGAAATACCGCACGGCCTTCTTAGTGGTATCATGCGCGGGCGCGCGACTTGCAGACACTGTCAAGTCTTTCCCAGATCGCAATGTTATTGCTTGACACTGCTCCTTCCCGTCTCTTCTAGGATTTGCCTCTGTGTTACTTGGCAAAGCACCTTGGGGCCTATTAGTAAGCATGGTCGCCATTTGCCCCATTTGCGTCTCTAAATTCTTGGTAGCCACTGCTTGGCTTTTGATCATGACCTCGGTGTTTGCCATGTATTTCAACATCATCTCCTCCACTTTAGATTTCTTCTCTGGATGTGATGCAACTGGAGTGTGGTGTTGTTCTTTGCTGAGTAAATCCGGTGGAAATGGTGGTTTTCAGATAACCGTTTGTCAGGCCGACCGTTGTTGAAACTGTTAATTCGGCTGGAACTAATTTTGTTGTTGTCCTTGGTTGTTAGACCAGCTGAAGTTTGGATGATTGCGGTTGTTGGGGTGGTATATGTTCTGGAATTGGTCTTGGTCCTTTCTGTAGGAGTTTATATACTGAACTGCTTCTGAGCTGATAGCACATTGGTCTGTGGAGTGTGACCCCGCACAAATCTCACAGACAAAAGCAACCATCTTCACTTTACTCTCTGTCAACGTCTCTATTTTCTTAGCCATGGCTGCCATTTGTGCCGATAGTTGTGTAATCGCATCCACCTCCAACATCCCTGCAACTTTGGGTTGAGACATCCGAGTTGTAGGATTCTGATAGTCATTCGCGGCCATTGTCTCGATAAGCATATAGGCCTCATCATAGCTTTTTGCCCATAATGCCCCTCCTGCGGCTGCATTTACAATCGGTCTGGACTGCCATTCAAGCCACTGTAAAATGAATTAATTATTAGCCAGTCTGGTAAACCATGATGTGGACACTTCCTAAGCATCTCCTTATACCTTTACCATGCTTCATATAAGGATTCACCCTGTTGTTGCTCAAACTGAAATATGGTTGTCCTCATCTTTGCAGTCTTAGCCATTGGGAAAAACTTGGCTAAAAATTTCTGTGCTAAATCCTCCCATGTAGTAATCGATCCAGCCGACAGAGAATGTAACCAACTCCTTGCTTTATCCCTCAATGAAAATGGGAATAACCGTAGTCTGATGGCATCTTTCGTCACACCATTATATCTGAATGTGTCATAAATCTCGATGAAGCTTAATAAGTGCGCATTCGGATCATCTCGTAGAAAGACCGAATCAGATCAATTCTCGCACCATCTGAATAGTGCCCGTTTTTATTTTGAAGGTGTTTACTGCTATCGCCGGTTTGACTATGCTAGACTGTAATTCATTTATGTTCAGCACGTAATATTCCCTTAGAGCCCGATGCTCTTCTCTTGGATCAATCCTTTGTTCTTCCGCCATATTGACTGTAACGCTTTCTAACTGCTCTTGCAGATTTATCCACACACTCGTTTTCCAACCTTTTCAGTTTATATTAGCTTGTGCTGGTGTTAACTCTGAGTTGGAGGATCGCATGTGCATAAATTTCTACAAGCACCTGTACTCAAAACAAAACAAATATAGAAATGAGAAATGATAAAATTGTCTAAGTCATACAATACAGCTTTGAACTAATGATAATTATCTACATTAACGCCTTTCCTAAGAATGGCGCTTAAAAAAATTGTCGCTCTTTTTATAGTTCTTATAAAAGAGCTCTAACTCATGCAAGTATACACGTCAACAAGTAATCTGAGTAAGTAAAGTATCGATCCCATAGAGAAAGTGTTAACTTTAGACTACTATGCATTAATTAACTCACTATATTTATATGCTAAGACTATGGACTTAATTGTTGATTTAAACTGATTATGATTACAAACTAAAAATAAGAGTATAAATGGACTAAATATAATGTGGAAACTGTAAGACCCCAACTTATTATTAATGAAATTTAATTTTTTTTTATTTATTATTTTGAAATAGTAAGGGTTGATTTGATTAATGAGGATAGTTATGGGTAAAATACGCAAATATTTCAAAATAAGCAAGTGGTCGTGGAATATTCTTCTTGTTTTGGGAATATTCGCATTTACTGACAGTATGATCTTTTGTGGGCCCCATAACTAAAAAGCGATTGGATGAAGAAAACGACAAATATAAGTTGTTTAAAAATAATAAACAGAGTAGTTGTTACAGAAGTATCTTCGTTAAAATACTCTGTGGTTAAAACACAAGAGTAGACACGAGATTGCACCAATTATTGATTCTTACGTAAGAAGGCACTACTCAATAATGGTTACGAAGAATTACTATTCAAGATTTTATTGATTTAATAATTCTTTGCGTTGATATTTTATATTGTTGTTGTTTCAATAATTGTCATTATTACAAGATTTTCATTATCGAAGCAATAATTCATATTATCCGAATAATATTATTAGATAACATTATTGGCAATGTCTAGAAAGTTCTCGCTCTAAGGAGAGGTTTGGTCACCTAATTGGCGCCAAGAAGGAGAAATTCTTATGGAAAGCCCCTCTTTCCCAGGAACTACCTCATTTGTCAATATTGTGATTCCTTAATATTATTTGTGAATAATTAATTATTGATTCATATAATGAGAAAAATATTGATTTTATGTGGATATAGATGGAGAAAATTTTAATGTGACAATTGTTGAAAATTGAAATTTTATCTTTTTCTCGATAAAATAATTCATTTAAATATATTATTATATTTTAAAAATATAATAATGGTGATATTTTTACAACG
Organism: Panax quinquefolius; assembly: GCA_020205615.1. Taxonomy (NCBI): domain Eukaryota; kingdom Viridiplantae; phylum Streptophyta; class Magnoliopsida; order Apiales; family Araliaceae; genus Panax; species Panax quinquefolius. The sequence goes on along the minus strand of CM035160.1, from coordinate 70,462,535 downwards.
AATGTGGGATATATGAGTATACGAGGAGGAAGAGTATTTTTTGTTGCAATAAATGTTTAAAACATGTTAAACATGCCTGTGGACCCCATTTATCGACTGAAACTTGATTATAAACCGTAAAATCGTCTGCTTATGGATTTTGGCCAATTTGCATTTGGAATTTGGAAAACTTTCTTCTGCAAAGTTGTAGATAATTGAATTTCCTATAAAAAATCGTGAGATTTGAATTTTCTGACAAAAGGGCTATTTATTATGAATTATTAAAGTTCCGAAGCTCCGAAATAATTGATTTTTGGAAGTTTAAAATATTTTTAATATGAAAAACGTTTTTGGTGATTTGAGTGTGGGTCTTGCATGTGTTTTAATAGCTGAATTCAGATTCTTGGTACGTAGGAAGTTGTAGAAATAATAATAATATTATTATATTAAATTTTCTACTTTGGTGTTCTAAGCAATTTCCTATAAATAGGGTGCTTAGGTTAGAATTGAAAATCACACCGTAAATCAAGTTTTCTCTCTATATTATCGAGTTTATTCTTGTGAGTATTTTGAGTATACTTTGAGTATTGCTATACTGGTGCAAGTTCAAGTCATAACCTATATCCTGTTTCAACTAGAAGTCTTGTCTTTTCGAGGTAAGGGATATTATTTTTTTCGTAATGATATTATTTCTTCAATATCATTATGTTGAAATATTGATCCAAGTTTTATCAAATTTGGAACTTTTGGTGTCTGAGTTACTATTCACGATATCGACATTATTCACGAATCACGACACTATTCATTGAAAAATGAAAAATTTTCTTTTCGCCTAAAATATCTATTCGGATACTAGCTTTGATTGTATCCATGTTTTGATCATTCTTGAATTTTACACCACCGTGATTATTTTGAGGTATTTTTGGACGTGGATAAAACAAAGTACCTAATCCTTAATCCTTAATCCTTGTCATTTTGTTTCAATGGATTCGCTTTCTTTAAAAATATTTTTCATCATCTTGGCCTTAAATGATGATATTATGGAATATCTTTGGCCAGTAGTGCAAAAGATGAATGATTTTCAAGAATATCTTTGGCCGTGAGTGCAAAAGATGAACATGTGTTTAGATGAACATGACTAATCGATGAATATCTTTGGCCCGTAGTGCAAAAGATGAATATTTGATTCCGGATGTATATTGATTGATGTTACAGGATAAAAGATAGAGCGATGAACTTTTAAATTCATACATAGAAGATAGTAGTTTGCATTCTCTACTTAACTCTTCTAATGAATTATTATTTCCACTGCGTAATATTGATTTAAAATTTGTTGTCTATTGTATTCTATTAGATTTTTCCTCGTGAAGACTAACGATAATTTGTTGTATATTATCTTAGTCATAATATTCTTCTATCGGGCTAGTTGAGCTCACCCTTTTTCTTTTTGTTCCATTTTTCTTCTCAGAGGCGAGAATATAGCTAGTAATGCAGTCTGGGTATGGAATGAAAGTTCTAGAGAGAGTTGTTTAGTAGTCCTCACCATTTTTGTAAAATAATGTATCAATAAATATGATGAGGATTTATTTGAGTATATGTATTGTCTAGAAGATAATATTTGTATTCAAACTCACAGTTTTAATGTTGTAATAATAAAGTTGTAGTTGTTTCTGTACCATGTATTGACAACTCAGAATGGGTGATGTATACCTATTTTGGGGGCGTCACAGTTGGTATCAGAGCTTAGGGATATGATTTCTGGCGGAGATCGGGGAATAGAACTAGGAGGGGAGAGACGAGTAAATCATTCGCTAGTGTGTCCTACCTAAGCTTATTTGTTAGTTGGTCAGTATATAGGGATATTATGTGATATATTGATTTCCTTAATTAACCCTTGTTTTGGCGACAAAGATTTGAGAATGTCGATCGAGAATATTAACAATGGAAATGAGACCGTGGAGACGCCTCAGACTCACTAACGAGGAGAACGTGCAACAGTCGGGCAATGTTCCTCCGTGAACAACACCACCGATCGATGATGAACGAGGGATGTTTAGAAGCTTTTTGCAGTTCATGCAAAATCGACGAGGGAGACTCGTGTTCAAAATATAGGAGGAAATGATAGCAATTCACGGGTTGTCACAAACCAAGCGCTTCAAAGAGTTGGGACCACTGAATTTAAGGGAAAGCCAGATCCGATCATGGCGGAAACATGGGTCAAGCAAATTACCAAGATATTCGATGTCTTGGGATGCACGGAGAGGAACAGAAGGTTCCATTCGCCACCTTTTATGTTCCGTGGCGAGACAGATTCATTGGTGGGAGTCTCATGAAGCGCACTCCATCCACCAAGCACTCAAAGATGTCTTGGGAGACGTTTGAAACTATTTAATGACAAATACTTTCCGAAAGTGTTCGGCATATATGAAGGAAATGGAGTTCATCGATTAGAACAAAACAAATACGACGGTGTCTCAAAGACGAGGCAAAGTTTGCAGAGTTATCCGTGTTTGCACCTCATTTGGTGGAGAATGAGGAACGATGACGCGGATGTTTCGAGAGGTTTGAAACCCGACATACGACAATATCTCATTTCTCATAAATTTTCTCTATTCGAGATGTTGTTAACAGGCTCAATTGTTAGAGTGAGATAACGAGTATGTTCAACCGAGGGACCATAACCAGGATCGTATCGGAGATAACAATGATGTAATAATGATAACCAAACGGAGAAAGAAATAGAGCGGACAAAATGGTAACCACTCGGTGGTAATCATGGCCATGAAAATAGAAGAAGCGAGTCGGGGAGGAGATTTTAAAAAGAGGAGATTTAACAACGACCTATGTGAAGACGACAGTCAAGCAAAGAATCGGTTCTAAGGGAGGAGAACGACCACCCGGTCATATGCTATAAATGCGGAAAGAGGGACATATCACCAAACTGCCCACACACAGTTCAAGGTATGCTATAATTGTGGAAAGGAAGGACATATCGCCGAGATTGTACGCAGTAGCGAAACCTAGTTCAATGGGGACGGTGACTCAAAAGATCGGCCCCGTAAAAGTCAAAGTCAACGATTCCGGAAGAGCGTTTGTTGTGATTGGTCAAAATACGAGGAACCCAAACGAGGTTATTACGGGTAAGCTATTTTTAAATTCTTATGAAGTTTATACCTTACTTGATACCGGTGTTACCCATTCATTTATCTCTCCGCATGTGCTCAACGTTTAAACTTGACCGGAGAAATTAGACTTTGACCTATCTGTGGAAACTCCGTTAGAGAAACTTTCATCACATCCACTATTTATAAATCTTGTTTGATTCAAGTTGGCACCATCACCTTACCGTTGACCTTATCTCTTTAAAAATACTTGCTTTTGATGTGATTTTAGGGATTGATTGGTTAACTACTCATCATGCCAAAATTGATTGTTTTCGTAAGGTTGTTAGTTTTCATATTCCTAACCAACTTTGTTATTTAATTCAAGCAACTAAACCATTAAAATCAATCATCATCATATCTAATCATAAAGCTATTCGCTTATTGAAAACGGATGTCAAGCTTTTTCATGTTATGGATTTGAATAAAGACACGCCAAATTTGAATAATATTCCTGTTGTTATCGACTTTTCCGACGATTTCACGAAGAACTTCCCGGCCTACCCCGTAACGTGAAGTTGAATTCTTTATTGATCTTGAACCTGGTACAAAGCCCATTTCTAAAACCCCATATCGAATGGCTCCTATTGAACTTCAGGAGTTAAAGGTCCAACTACAGAATTGTTGGACATCGGTTTCATTAAATCAAGTACATCTCCTTGGGGTGCTCCTGTTTTATTCAGTAAAGAAGAAGAAAGACGGAGTATGCGATTTTATATTGACTATCGGGGAATTGAACCATGTCACCATCAAGAATAGGTATCCTCTACCTCGTATTGATGACTTGTTTGACCAATTGCAAAGGCACAATTCTTTTTAAAATGGATCTTCGATTCGGATATCATCACCAAGATTAGAACCGAGGATATTCCAAAGACCGCCTTGTAACCTCGGTATGGGCATTATGAATTCTTAGTCATGTCTTTCGGACTAACTAATGCTCCTGCGGCTTTCATGGATATGATGAACCGAGTATTCAAGGAATATTTGGATCAGTTTGTTGTTGTCTTTATTGATGACATCCTCATATATTCCAAAAGTCGTGAAGATCATGAGCACCATTTGTAGCTGGTACTCCAAAGGCTTCGTGAAAACAAACTATATGCCAAATTGAAGAAATGCGAGTTCTTGCTTGAGGAAGTAGCATTTCTTGGGCACGTGGTGTCAAAACATGGAGTATCCGTGGACCCGACGAAGATTGAAGCAATACAAAGTTGGGAGCAACCGAAGTCGGTGACCGAAGTACGTAGCTTTCTGGGTCTAGCTGGTTATTATTGGAGATTCGTGGAAGGGTTTTCTCGAATCGCTACTCCATTAACCCAGCTAACTCGGAAGGATACAAAATTTGTTTGGAGCGAAGAATGCGAGAAGAGTTTCCAAGAGCTTAAGAGGAGACTTATTTTAAGACTGTTTCTAACAATACCATCTGGTTCGGATGGATTTATTATCTACAAACGATGCTTCGTGCAAAGGGTTAGGATGTGTTCTCATGCAACGTGGAAAGTCATAGCCTATGCCTCGCGACAACTTAAAGAGTATGAGAGGAATTATCCTACTCATGATCTAGAGTTAGCAGCAATGATGCTTTCGCGCTTAAAGATATGGAGGCACTATCTATATGGGGAGAAAGTGGAGATATATTCGCACCATAAAAGCCTTAAATATTTCTTCACTCAAAAAGAACTCAACATGCGGCAATGACGTTGGCTCGAGCTATTGAAAGACTACGACCACACTATTCAATACCATCTTGGTAAAGTTTAACGTGGTAGGCGACGCGTTGAGTAGAAGATCATATCTTGGGAATGAGTGCGATGATGTCAAGTATACCCATAGAGCCAACTTTAATAGAAAAGTTAAGGTTGCTCAAGCCACCATGGGCCGGAGTCGATGCGTATGAAGAAGAAAGTACAAGAAGGAGCTATTCCTAAGCGAGAATTGATGAAGAAGGAATACTTCGAGTCCATCATTGACTTTGTGTTCCTAAAGACTCGATTTGAAGTACAAGATTATGATGGAGGCACACAATACACCATTTGTAATCCATCCGGAAGTACTAAAATGTATCGTGATCTTCGACATACATTTTGGTGGAACAATATGAAGAGAGAGATTGCAAAGTTTATCTCAATGTGTTTAACTTGTCAACGTGTAAAAGGCAGAGCATCTAGTACCTAAGGGTCCGTTGCAACCACTTGAGATTCCAAAATGGAAGTGGGAACACATTACCATGGATTTTGTTCTGTGTCTTCCTACGGTTTCTCAAGGCATCAATGCTATTTGGGTTATTGTTGATAGATTAACCAAGTCCGCTCATTTCTTGCCGACACGGAGACTTATTCCTTGAACGTCTTGCTAGTATGTACGTGAATGAGATTGTGAGGTTGCATGGCATGCCAAGATCCATAGTTTGGATCGTGACCCAAGATTCACTTCAAGATTTTGGGTTAGCTTGCAAAAAGCTATGGGCGCGGATTTGCGATTTAGTTGGCATACCATCCCCAAAGCGGACGGACAATCAGAGAGGACTATTCAAACTCTTGAAGATCTATTAAGACTCTGTGTCCTAGACTTCAAGGGCAGTTGGGATAAGTATTTACCATTGGTGGAATTCTCCTACAACAACAGTTATCAGGCAAGTATAGGTGTGGCTCCATTTGAAGCATTATATGGTCGAAAGTGTCGCTCTCCAATATGTTGGGATGAAGTGGGTGAAGCAACATTGTTGGAACCCGAGTTAGTACGTATGACTACCGAAAAGATCCAAATGATTCGACAACGTATATAAACGGCACAAGATCGACAAAAGAGTTATGCGGATCTTCATCGAAAGGACGTGGAATTTAGTATAGGGGATCATGTATTGTTGTTGAAGTTGCTCCATGGAAGGAGTTACAAGATTTGGGAAGAGAGGAAAGCTCAATCCACGATTTATTGGTCCATTTCAAATTCTTGACCGAGTAGGAAATGTAGCCTATAGACTCGCGTTACCTCCGAGTATGTCTCGTGTTCATAATGTGTTTCACATATCTGTACTTCATAAATATGTGAAAGACCCGAACCACGTTATAGAGTTAGAACCGAACGAGATAGCCAAGACTTAACGATATGAGGAGGTACTGTCAAGATTTTGGATAGGAAGGAGCATGTCCCCTACGCCAAGAAAGGTCATACCACAAGTTAAAAGTTTTGTGGAGGAATCATGCTATAGAGGAAATGACGGGAATTGGAAACGGAAATGAAAGCGAGGTATCCTCACCTTTTCAAAACACTGTACGTACGTCAATTTCGAGGACAAAATTTCATAAGGAGGGGAGGTTGTAAGACCCCAACTTATTATTAATGAAATTTATTTATTTTTATTTACTATTTTGAAATAGTAAGGGTTGATTTGATTAATGAGGATAGTTATGGGTAAAATACGCAAATATTTCAAAATAAGCAAGTGGTTATAAAATATTCATTGTTGTCTGGGAATATTCGTTGGTCGTGGAAATATTCTTGTCGTGGGGAATATTAAATACGACGGCAAGCTTAGCCTTTTGTGGGCCCCATAACGGAAAGCGATTGGATGAAAAAAACGACAAATATAAGTTGTTTAAAAATAACAACAGAAGTTGTTATCAAGATAATATTGTTAAAATACTCTGTGGTTAAAACACAAGAAGACACGGTATTGCACCAATTATTGATTCTTACGTGAAGAAGGCACTACTCAATAATGGTTACGTGAATTACTATTCAAAGATTTTATTGATTTAATAATTCTGCGTTGATATTTTATATTGTCATTGTTTCAATAATTGTCATTACACAAGATTTTTCATTATCGAAGCAATAATTCATATTATCCTGAATAATATTATTAGATAACATTATTGGCAATGTCTAGAAAGTTTCGTCTAAGGAGAGGTTTGGTCACCTAATTGCGTGCAAGAAGGAGAAATTCTTATTGGAAAGCCCTCTTTCTGGGAACTCGGGTTGTCAATATTGTGATTCCTTAATATTATTTGTGAATAATTAATTATTGATTCATATGATGAGAAAAATATTGATTTTATGTGGATATAGATGAGAAAATTTTTAATGTGACAATTGTTGAAAATTGAAATTTTATCTTTTTACGATAAAATAATTCATTTAAATATATTATTATATTTTAAAAATATAATAATGTTGATATTTTTACAATGAAATGTGAGATATATGAGTATCTGAGGAGGAAGAGTATTTTTGTTGCAATAAATGTTTAAAACATGTTAAACATGCCTTGGACCCCATTTATCGATTTGAAATTTGATTTATACTTGTAAAATCGTCTGCTTATGGATTTGGTCAATTTCATTTGGAATTTGGAAAATTTCTTCCGCAAAGTTGTAGATAATTGAATTTCCTATAAAAAATCGCGAGATTTGAATTTTTCCGACAAAAGGGCTATTTATTATGAATTATTAAAGTTCAAGTTCAAATAATTGATTTTGGAAGTTTAAAATATTTTAATATGAAAAACGTTTTTGGTGATTTGAGTGTGGGTCTTGCATGTGTTTTAATAGCTGAATTCAGATTCTTGGTACGTAGGAAGTTGTAGAAATAATAATAATATTATTATATTAAATTTTCTACTTTGGTGTTCTAAGCAATTTCCTATAAATAGGGTGCTTAGGTTAGAATTGAAAATCACATTTAAATCAAGTTTTCTCTCTATATTATCGAGCGTATTCTTGTGAGTATTTTGAGTATACTTTGAGTATTGCTATACGGTGCAAGTTCAAGTCATAACCTATATCCGGTGTTTCAACTAGAAGTACTGTCTTTCGAGGTAAGGGATATTATTTTTTTCCGTAATGATATTATTTCTTCAATATCATTATGTTGAAATATTGATCTGAAGTTTTTTTATCAAATTTGGAACTTTTGGTGTCTGAGATACTTATTCACGATATCGATTTATTATTCACGAATAAGACATTATTCATCGAAAAATGAAAAATTTTCTTTTCGTTCAAAATATCTATTCGGATACTAGCTTTGATTGTATCCATGTTTTGATCATTCTTGAATTTTACACCACTATGATTATTTTTGAGGTATTTTTGGACGTGGATAAAACAAAGTACTAATCCTTAATCCTTAATCCTTGTCATTTTGTTTCTTTGGATTCGTTTCTTTAAAAATATTTTCATCATCTTGATCTTAAATGATGATATTATGGAATATCTTTGGCCCGTAGTGCAAAAAGATGAATGATTTTCAAGAATATCTTTGGCCGTAGTGCAAAGATGAACATGTGTTTAGATGAACATGATTAATCGATGAATATCTTTGGCCTCAGAGTGCAAAAAGATGAATATTTGATTCTAGATGTATATTGATTGATGTTACGAGGGATAAAAGATAGACGATGAACTTTTAAATTCATACATGAAGATAGTAGTTTGCATTCTCTACTTAACTCTTCTAATGAATTATTATTTTCACATGAATATTGATTTAAAATTTGTTGTCTATTGTATTCTATTAGATTTTTCCTTGTTGAAGACTAACGATAATTTGTTGTATATTATCTTAGTCATAATATTCTTTACTAGGCTAGTTGAGCTCACCCTTTTTCTTTTTGTTCCATTTTTTCTTCTCAGGAGGCGAGAATATAGCGAGTAATTAGTCGGGTATGGAATGAAAGTTCTAGAGAGAGTTGTTTAGTAGTCCTCACCATTTTTGTAAAATAATGTATCAATAAATGTGATGAGGATTTATTTGAGTATATGTTTTGACTAGAAGATAATATTTGTATTCAAACTCACAGTTTTACTGTTGTAATAATAAAGTTGTAGTTGTTTCTGTACCATGTATTGACAACTCAGAATGGGTGATGTATACCTATTTTGGGGGCGTCACAGAAACAATGGGATCCTAACTTCACTCAATATTTCATTCAATCGCCATATGTCATGCAAGAAGTGTTCACATATCACAGGATAATAGCCAAGGGCATAAAAGCGAGTTATAACCATTTTCCAATGCACTATAACCAACTCACATATCATCTACAGATGTTAGAATCTATATGATCACCAATACCATCACAATTACCATATTCCTATGCGCAATTGCAATCCTATTGATTTTAAGCGCAACCCTTATTCTAGCTCATACGGAAAAACAGTATATTCCTATCTGTTTCACAAAATATGCAATCCCCATATTCGCATGCTATAATGATTTCTTCCATATTCATATGTTCATTTCCAATTCCATACAAATAATAACATGAAGATTATCAGTCATTCATACATACAAACCAACCATGATAGATAATTCAATGATATGCAAAACAAATCCAACACTTAGATGTGCAACCAAATTACTTATTAAAATCCGTTAGGATTCCATAATGGAGTTTAGTTCATGACTGAACCAAAAGCCATTATGGGATCAAGGCTAAACATGATCAATAAACAAATGAATGGAAGAAAGTTAGATTGATCAAACCCAATCGTTGAATAGAAATCAATGATTAACTATTGAATCCACAAAGAATTTCCATAAAAAATAATCAATATCCACGATGACAGAGATCTCCAAGAAGAAGTAGAGAAAAATAGACGTTATGGCTTTCTCCTACGTTGGAATCTCTCCCAAGGTGTAAACCCTAATTGCTACTATGAATGTTACGTAATAAAAAGTCTAGTCTCCTCTCGACACACGTCAGAATCGTTTTATACCACATTACACATCATTAAATTGAGAAATAAAAATAAAACAAATTACAAAGATCAAGATCGCCATGCTTGGCCAAGACGTCCCTAGTGTTTTCGGCTCATGGTAGTGAGACTCATGAGAGAGTTGAGACCAAACCAGACGTCCTCTCATGTTGTCAGCGCGCCATCATACCCATGATTCTGAAATGAGTCTCTCGCTGATCGTGGCGTCCCTTGCCTCGCATGGGCGCTGACTTGCAGAAAGGTTCCATGTAAAGCTCAGATTACGCTGCGCGCGAGAGTACCTGCTGAAGCTGCAAGGCGGCCGCATGCCAGGTATCCGCAATTCGAGTGCGGTTTTTCGCTTGGTGCTGCTGCTACTTGCTTTAATCCTCATGCTTGCTTGATTTCCATGCCTCATTGTACCCCCATGCCATGCACATCCTCGCCTTTCAACTAGCCTTCACGCATCCGCTCACCGATATCTCGCATTCCACCAAAATGAAGCCGATTCCTGCACTTATTCACCAAAAGGAGTTTTAAGTATATGCAATGCAAAATAACGTGAAATACAACTAAAACAAAATGAAATGTACTAGAGGTGGGCACAATTCGCATGGATTAATATACAATAAGTGAGTAAAAATATAACTTATCAGACATCATACTTGGATATGATGAGCGATGTGGAGGAAGGAATGGAGGTAACATCGGTTACTATGGTGGTACCTACACTAGAGTCATCACCTCCAGATGCAATGAGATCATTGTATCTGGCATAGCTTGACAAGAATGTGCAACTGAGTGCAGTTGTGCAGAATCAGAATGAAGAGATTAGTGCTCTTTATGTAGCGAAGGAGTCTGCAGAAGCAGATTTTGAGTCAGAGCATGATTAGAAAGTGATAAATAAGGCTAGGGATTTTAAGAAGGAGGTCGATGAGCTTCGTAAAGAACTGGGGGAGAAGGACCGGAAGATAGCACATATGTCTTACATCCATGAGAGTGCTCATAAAGAGTTCAAACTAAAAGTTGCTTGTTATTCCAATGAGTCAGGACAAACCCGTCATACGATTTGTCGGGATACTGTAGCGGCGATTGCGACTGAGAAACACGAGCATGCTGTTATGCATTATTAGAAGTCTAGAGGTATAAATATGTGTGTAATGACGTAAAACCCTCTTTTGTTTAAAAGGTTAGTCTTTTTGTAAATCTCAACTTTTGTGAAGTTCAATTGCAGAATAATAATGTAATAACTTTTGGCTATGAAAACAAATTGTAAATAGTTTCGAACTATGAAGAAGCCTATGAATATAATGAAGTTTTCATTTAATATGCTTTGTTATGGTATGAGTTGGTATGTGGGAATAATAACGGAGTAAGTAAATAGATAATAATGAAATTCTATTAATTTAATCTGAAAATGACGCTAAAGACGAAGACAACGTAATCTGGAAGCAGAATCACATAATGATAATCAAGGGGGTCAAAACAACCCTATGCAAGAGTTCGTTAATTTATTAACAGCTGCATTTAATCAAACTGGGGGTAAAAAACCATGAGACCTAGGGTAGCCAGAACGACTACCTTTAAAGAGTTTAAAAGCGTAGGTCCGCCGGAGTTCAAAGGAACGACGGACCCATTAGAAGCGCAGACATAGGTAAAGGAAATAGAGAAGACGTTTGTTATTACAAGCATAGGTGAGGCGCAAAAGATTCCTTTTGCAACTTATATGACAAAAGGGGAAGCCAACCTTTGGTGGGAGGCTCACCATGGTATTGCTAGAACAGATGTGGTAACATGGGAACAATTCAAGAAGGTTTTCTTCGAAAATTATTTCCCTATAAGTATGCAAGGGAGGATGGAGATTAAGTTCTTTGAACTTAAACTAGGGGACATAACAGTTCCCCAGTACGCGGCCAAATTCAATAAATTGGCAAGGTTTGCTCCACACCAAGTGGACACTGAGGAGATGAAGGCTCGTAGGTTTGAGCATGGCCTGAAACCCTGGCTCTATAGTGGGATGTCGGTGTTCCAGAGGGTTTCCTATGGGACCATTCTGGAGAATGTAATTATAGCAGAGGATGGTAGTGAGGCGTTGACTCAATACCACAAAGAGGGAAAGAATGAGAACGAGGGAGAGGGACGAACCAAGACAGAGAATACTAGTAATAGTGGCAGTATGCCAAAAAGAAAGGAATTTTAACTCTGGGAATACTAAAGTGGGACAAGGGGATCCTAAGTGCATGATCGAAGTGTGTAAAACATGTGGAAAGACTCATCTAGGAGTCTGTCTGAAAGGGATTATAAGTACCTTTAAAACATTAAGGCAGAGGAGGAGGAAATAACTTTCGTTAATTTTATTCGTGGAAATTGTTTCATGGATAATAGAAGTAGGCAAGTATCGGTAGATAATTACCGATAAAGTTTAGAGAATTTGAAGAAATTCTTGGTAGGAATGAGTTAAGTAACCATAGAACTTTAATAAATTGTTAGAATAAATGTATGAATCTTCAGTTTTCTAAGAAAACCCAAGGTAGTAATTTACAGTAATAAAGCACCGAGACGCTATTGTCGTCAAACCTTGAATTAAGTTAGTAGGATGTTAAGGAAGAGGATGAGTCGTTACAGTTGTGTATTAACTATTGTAATAGGAAATAAGTTAGCGGTTAAGGATAAATACCCATGGCCCATCGATGATCTATCGGATCAGTTGAAAGGGGCAAAGAATTTTCTAAGATAGATTTGCGTACGGGGTATAGTCGTTTGAAATTAAGGAAGAAGAAGGAGGTACCTAAGACGACATTCAGAACTCGTTATAGTTATGACAAGTTTCTGGTTATGTCATTTGGGTTGACTAATGTACTGAAGCTTGATTTCCTTAAGGGGCGCCGAACAAGTCAGTGGCAAATTGATAAGTTCTCTTGTGAGGTGCTATAGTTGAAGGTACCATTAGCGTCATATGATTTTAGAGGAAGGTTAAGTGAAGCACCTGTATTATCTCTATTAGATGATATGAGGAATTTTGTAGTGTATCTCGATGTTTCACATAGATGACATGATTGCGTGCTCTTATAGCATGGCAATGTCATTGTGTATGAATCACGCCAATTAAAGGAATATGAGGAGGTCTATCCTACTTTTGATCTAGAATTGACAGTTGTAGTTTTTGAATTAAAAATTTGAAGATAGTATTTATACGGGGAAAAAGGTGAGATATACACGGACTCTAAGAGTCTGAAATATATCTCCACATAGAAGAAGTTGAATATGCGGTAGAAAGAGGACTGTGATATCTTATATCATTCAGGGGAGGGTAAATGTAGAAGTCGACACATTAAGTAGGAAGAATAAGGAAAACTATCAATGTTAACGACTCAGAATGAGTTAATAACGGAGATGACGAGAACGGAGTTAGAAATTAGATTATGGAATGAAGTGGTAGAAATATTATTCACAAGGTAGACTCAATCCATGATAATGGAATGAGTTAATTAAGTAAAACTAGGCAACGAGGAATGTAAGCAAATAAAGAAGAAGACGTAGGATAAATAGAAGACTGAGTATAGTCTTGTTTTGAAGGAGGAATTTGAGTTCTAAATAATTTTAAAGTTAAAAGAAGAACTAATAAAAGGAAGATAGAATAATATGTTAGTAAGTGTTTGACTTCCAACTCAAATTATTGATAGGAAGTGATAAGTTATGTAAAAATAAGATAATAAATTCGGTGAAGGTGAAATGAAAGAACCCCAATGTCGAAGAAGCATTGTAGGAACTCGAGATTAAAATGAAGAAAAAAATTTCCTTAAAGGTGTATGTATTATTAGCGAGATTCTGGGGACAGAATCCTTATAAGGAGGGAAGAATGTAAAGCCCGAGAAAAATCAAATTTTTAGAAGAATTAAAATTTTATTTAATTATAAGGATTAAATGAATTTAATTGATTATTTATGGGAGCATGCTAATTGAAGGTCGTTCTATGACCTAAGCATATCAGAACATCGTAGGATTTTGGCTACGTGGTAGAATTAAAGTGTTTGAATTTCCAAGACGAAAATAAAAGCTTTCCGAGAAATTTTCTGAAAAACACAATTCACGCATTTCTACTCGGGAATTATTTTTGAACTTCCGAAAAATACGTAACAATGGAATATCTAGGTAAGATAGAATATCCAATAATATTTCTGTTATGAAAAACGTAATATTTCGCCTGCAGACTTAAAACCTAACGTTTAGGGAAAGTGACTTCCGAGAAGGAATTTAAAGTGCATGCAATGAATTAAGTAATGATCGTATAATATTTAGGTATTGTACGAAATAATGAATACGCGTATGTATGAATGATAGCATATCATATATGATGAATAAGTATACGAGGTGGAATACGAGATTAATACGTAAATTATATGTTATAATACTTTAAGCCAATTATAATGGATTTGTGGGTATTGTTAAAGATTATGTTAGCCCAAGTATGGAAATGGTTAAGTCCAATGTGAATTAAATGTAAAGCCCAATGTATAAGTTAAGATAATTAAGCGAAAGCCCAAAGTAAGAACCAAGGGGGTTATGGGTTGGTTTAAACCCATGGGTGATCCAAAGTGATAAAACAAGTAACTTAATGGCTAAGATATGTAATGACCAAGTAATTAAAGTGGGGAGCAAGATAACTTAATGGTTAAGTAAATGTGGTGAGTAAGAAAAGGATAAAATTTGTGCTGAACAAGTAAACTTAATGCCTATGTGTTGTGGAGGCCAAGTTTACTTAGTGCTTAAGCTATGAATAGTAAGGAGGTGGATGGATTAATGACCAAACTACCCTAACTTAGGATTTCCTATAAATAGAAAGCTTTGTATTTCATTCGTTGGTTGTTATATTTTCATCCCACAAGTTGAGAGCATATTGGTTAGAGATAATAATCTACAAAAGCTAGAAAAGCTATAGTTCATATTTCAAGAAGCAAGAAGGAGATTAAAGATTAACCAAGTGTTATTCAAGAGTAAGTATTCTTAAACCATGATTCTCTTTCTCTTCATTTGTTAGAGAAGGGGTATTGGAAGAACTAGCATGCTAACAAGGGGTTAGAATAATGAATCAAAGGGTTTAAGTCTTAATAAGCCGTATAAGTCATGAATATGTAATTCAATCATAAAGAAGTTATGAACTTATAATGAAAGTATAAGAACTTGTGAGAACTTGTAACATGTTTACATTAATAAAGTGAGTATGATAATAAGGAGTAAGAAGAATGGTTAAAATTCATTAATCATAATGAGTCATATGAAGAAAAGACATAAGTTATGAGAAATGAAAATATTAGTATTTTTATAGTTTAATAAGTTACTAACTCACCCAGAATAAGTAATAACTTATCATGTTTATAAGTTAATGAAGCATGTATGTCAATATGTTAGTATGAGGGAATAA
Source organism: Panax quinquefolius (assembly GCA_020205615.1). Classification (NCBI taxonomy): domain Eukaryota; kingdom Viridiplantae; phylum Streptophyta; class Magnoliopsida; order Apiales; family Araliaceae; genus Panax; species Panax quinquefolius. The sequence goes on along the minus strand of CM035160.1, from coordinate 70,447,272 downwards.
ATCCTTTTAAAACGAAGAACAAATCTTAAGTAATGAAGTTTCGCCGGAATTCACACGATTACACGACAATCGTCGAATTCGTGAAATTCTCGGAATAGAAGTCGAATTTTGATATTGAGCTTGGAAACGTTGGTTTTCAATGGAGACAAGTCTTATTTGGCATTATAGAGTTACTGACTCGAAAATGGCTGGATTACGACTTAGAACGAAGAAACGAGCGTTGAACGTTCACGAACTTTTATCATTTTCGTTAAAAATGGACTAATAGGTGAATTTTAGCAAACGAAGTCGAATAGATAAAATTCTTGCATGAACACGTAGAGTATGTGATTTGTGAATCGTAGGCTCTTGAACGAGCCAATTCGGACTTATAATGAAGAAGTTACGAGTCCGGGAATCTCACCATTTGAAAAATCTGTCAAAATAATCTGTGGCACAAAGTCCGCGCCGCCCGCGACTCCAAGCCTAAATGACCGACGTCGCAGCGCAAAAGTGGCCTGTGTCCCCTGCAAACTCGCACCGTAGTGCAACAAGTAACAAAGGGACTAGCGCCGCAGCACCGAGTCCGATTTTTGAGCACTAATGTGATGTGCATGGCAACACAAGACTAAGAGTAATAAGCCAAACGACAGAGAGCCAAATTTTAAAACCGAGACAGTAAAGAATAGTTACAAGTAGAGCTTGAATGGAAATTGTTTAAACAATGAACTAAGGGACTTAATAAAACATTGTTAAGTCATAACTAAACCTCAAGTGTGATCACTTAGAGTTAAAGAAAGTTATTGGAATTTAACAAGAATGGTGTACAATAAGTGTACATAACCAATGCCGATTAAGTGTCAATTAATAATGTAAGGACGTTAGTAAGCCATGAGGAAGGATAATTAACTGGAATCGAGTTGTAATAATGAAATAATTTCAATTAAGTTATAGAAAGGAAAGAAGTTGGTAAGTACGATGTAAAAGAACGACGAAAAGCTAGAACCAATAAATAACAAATCTAATATATGATTAGATTGAGAAGAAGGGTAAGATTCTTTAGGAACTATGTATGTTCATTCATGACCTAATGTGGTATGTTATGTGATTATGTGTTGTAGAGACCGTAAAGACTTAAAGGAAAAGTAATTTTCATCAGCAGAGCGAATTAAGAAGCAAGTTTTTCTAAACGTCATCTAACCTTCGTGTTAGCCAGGTTTTCAAATGATTCAGGTTATAAGATGCATGTATGGTTTTAAAGAAAGAGTCGATGCCAGTTTTAACTCGGCTAGACTAATCTTGATTGATTGATTGATTTATTTACAAGTCATTTAATATAGAATTGCTAACGCTATCCTACGCCAATTATTTGGTACGGATTCAAGGTAAGCCTGAATATGAATAAACAAATGTATTTTTCATCGAGTATTCGATGGGCACGTGAGGTTGCCACAACCTAAGCGTACACACATTTAATGGATGTAGTGTTGATCAATATAGAGTACAATAGGCTGATCACCTAGAAGTGCTCGTAAGATATGCCGGACTTACGGACTTCGTGTCGGGTTGTACTTTTCAAAGAAATTATGAAACACTCATGGTCTTGGACCATAATCGGTGTTTTACTAAATATTGTTATGATAAAACATTTTGAAGGAAAAGGAACGCTATTTTGAATTATTGATAGTACTTCATAACTATTATCTAATTATTGAAGATATACGATTCCTATAATTCAAGCATATTTTTTAAATGAAATTGTTGTACTTGTTGAGCTTGTTATGCTCACTCTTGTTTGAACCATATGAATGCAGCTTAGACCGAATGGACCGAAGGATTCGACAAGGATAAAGGGAAGGCTAAATTGAACATTTAGATTACCTATGTAATAATATAGGTTTGTAATGATAATATTTTATATTATGATGAGAACAAATGTAACGGTTATAATGAACCTGGGTAATGGTAGTATTATTTTGGAATATATAAAAGACATATTTGTTCTTTTGAGGCATTTCAATTGAATGTTTGTGTGAACTGTAGCACCGTGGAGCACCATATGTCGGGTTGGAAGAGACCCGAATTTGGGGGCGTCACACCTGCTGCCTTCATGGATATGATGAACCGAGTATTCAAGGAATATTTAGATCATTTTGTGGTTGTCTTTATTGATGACATTCTCATTTACTCCAAAAGTCGTGAAGATCATGAGCAATACTTGAGGCTGATACTACAAAAGCTTCGTGGGAACAAATTATATGCCAAATTGAAGAAATGCGAGTTCTGGCTTGAGGAAGTAGCATTCCTTGGACACGTGATATCAAATCATGGAATATTTGTTGACCCGACAAAGATTGAAGCAATTCAAAGCTAGGAGCAACCTAAGTCAGTGACTGAAGTCTGTAGCTTTCTGGGCTTAGCTGGTTATTATCAGAGATTCGTGGAAGGATTTTCTCGAATCGCTACTCCATTAACTCAGCTGACTCAGAAAGATATAAAATTCGGTTGGAGCGAGGAATGTGAGAAGAGTTTTGAAGAACTGAAGATGAGACTCATTTTAGCATCTGTTCTAACAATACCATCTGGTTTGGAAGGATTTGTCATCTATAGCGATGCTTCAGGTAGAGGGTTAGGATGTGTCCTCATGCAATATGGGAAATTAATAGCCTATGCCTCACGACAACTCAAAGAATACGAGAGGAATTATCCTACTCATGATCTAGAGTTGGCAGTTGTGGTTTTCGCACTATAGATCTGGAGGCATTACCTGTATAGAGAGAAAGTGGAGATCTATACGGATCATAAAAGCCTCAAATATTTCTTCACTCAAAAGGAACTCAACATGCGGCAACAACGTTGGCTTGAGTTGTTGAAAGATTACGATCATATAATTCAATACTATCCTTGAAATGCTAACGTGGTAGCTGACGCATTGAGTAGAAGATCATATGCGGGTATGAGTGCGATATTGTCAACGCAAAGGCCCATTTTATATGACTTACAAAGGATGGAGATAGAGATAAAGACTCCAGGGACCTACGTGATGATGGAAAATATACGAGTAGAACCGACTTTAATCGATAAAGTTAAAGTTGCTCAAGCTACGGACTTGGAGCTGATGCGTATAAAGAAGAAAGTGCAAGAAGGTGCTATTTTGGAAGCAAGAATCAATGAAGAAGGAATACTACGAGTCAACTCCAGACTTTGTGTTCCAAACGACCATGATTTAAAGTATAAGATCATGAGGGAGGTGCACAACACACCGTTTGCAATCCATCCTAGGAGTACCAAAATGTATCGTGATCTTCGACATATATTTTGGTGGAGCAATATGAAGAGAGAGGTAGCAGAGTTTATCTCAAGGTGTCTAACTTGTCAATGAGTCAAGGAAGAGCATCAAGTGCCAAAAGGACCATTGCAACCACTTAAAATTCCAAAAGGTTTCTCAAGGCATAGATGCAATTTGGGTCATTGTTGATAGATTGACCAAGTCTTCTCATTTCTTACCTATACGAGAAACTTATTCACTTGAAAGTCTTGCTCGTATGTACGTAAATGAGATTGTAAGACTGCATGGCATGCCAGTATCCATATTTTCTGATCGAGACCCAAGATTCAATTCACGATTTTTGGTTAGTTTGCAAAAAGCTATGGGCACGGATTTACGATTTACTTCTGAATATCATCCTTAAATGGACGGGCAATCGGAGAGGACTATTCAAACTCTTGAAGATCTATTAAGACTCTATGTCCTTGACTTCAAGGGAAGTTAGGACAAGTTCTTGCCATTAGTGGAATTCTGCTACAACAACAGTTATCAAGCAAGTATTGGCATGGCTCCATTTGAGGCGTTGTATGGACGCAAGTGTCGTTCTCCAGTATGTTGGGATGAGGTGCGTGAAACAACGTTGTTAGGACCGAAGTTGGTATGTATGACTACAGAAAAGATTCAAATGATCAGACAACGTATAAAAACCTCACAAGATCGACAAAAGAGTTATGTTGATCTTCATCGGAAGGATGTGGAATTCAATGTCGGAGAACATGTGTTGTTACGTGTTGCTCCATGGAAATGAGTTACAAGATTTGGAAAGAGAGGAAAGCTCAATCCTCGATTCATTGGGTCGTTTGAAATCCTAGATCGAGTAGGAACTGTGGCTTATAGACTGGCCTTACCGCCAAGTATGTCTCGTGTTCATAACCTTTTTCACATATCTATGTTACGTAAATATGTAGAAGACCCAAACCACATTATTAAGTTAGAACCGAATGAAATAGAGGATGATTTAACGTATGAAGAGGTACCTGTTAAAATCTTGGATAAGAAGGAGCATATTCTACGCTGCAAGGTTATACCTCAAGTCAAAGTTTTGTGGAGAAACCACGATGTTGAGGAAATGACCTGGGAGTTAGAATCTGAAATGAAATCAAAGTATCCTCACATCTTCGACATACCAGGTATGTACCCTAATTTCGAGGACAAAATTTCATAAGAATGGGAGGTTATAAGACCCCTATAGACACTCGAAATTTTCTGCACACCTGTCACTGACATTGCAGGAATGCTGATTCATCTTTTAGAGATAACCCTGGAAGACAACTCACATCTAGTCCGAATACTACCGGAAGCTCAGTCTCAACCCCGGAGCACACACCGGGAGTAACAATTCCAACCTCGAAGATAACCCCGAGGCATGCAGTTCCAACACCGGATATTCCACCGGAGAAGACTGATTAATCTCGGAGATAACCCCGAGGTATCTAGTCTCAGTCCCAACACGGGGAATAGTAGCTATAAACCTTGGAGATAACCCCAAGGAATGCAGTTCCGGCAATAACCCTATAAATGATTGTTTCAAATGAATGCAATCAGCTTCAACCTTGGCACTCACACCGAGGCACTCAGGACCGTACTCGGAGATAATGCCGGGAGGATAGGTTCACCTCAGAGATGATACTGAGGACCTTCAACATGTGCAGCAGTTCAATCTCAGCAATAACCCTGAGCAACGTCTGCTTTATCAGCCCAAACCGGCGATAACTCCGGTGAGGGGCAAAGGCATCATCTCGCCACTCTAAAGCCACATCACGCCATCTCAACATTTCATATACACCTTTTTACACAACGATGTCCCGCAAGAATCAAGGAAAACCAAACCCGAGTAACTATTGTGAAGGGTAACAGATAGAATTTGAAGCTTGAAGACTGGAGGGCACCGTCCCATCTTCATGACTTCGTACAACCTCTAATCCCATGCCATTGTACAACTCTCGACAGCGGCGGAATGAAATAGGTCCTACATACCTCAGTCAGATGCCCGGATTGCAATTCTGAAAGTTTGAGCGGACATTGCAGTGCCTACGTGCATGTACTTCGAGACGACGCGACCCGAAAAACCCGGGGCAACCCGGGCAGCCTCAGGTACACTTACATTTTGCCGCAGGTACACCTGCGGCTCCCACCTCTATAAATAGAGGGCTTGGGGTGGCCATTTTAAGAGGAGAAAGAGCGAGGAAGCCCTGCCAAATTTGCTCCGTACTTGCAATATACTGAGTGCTTTCCCATTTTATACACTTGTGAGCTCACATATAACTACTCTTGTACCAGCGGGAGCCGAGTTTCATCCACTTTAAAGATATAGAATTCTTCTTTGGCAGCCCACTATAAGCCTTCTCACACACTTTAAAGCCTTTCTCTTCATCTTTGCACACACCCTTCTTCACGTTGAGAGTCGTGTTGCGTGTGTTTGCCCGGACTTCGGTCCGTGATTTTATTTCAGTTTGTATATATATATATATATATATATATATATATATATATATGAAGCGTGTGTCTAGGACTTTGTTCGATGAGCCTGAATTTTGATGCAGGCGTTCTTGCTTTAATATATATATAAATTTATATATATTAACTGTGTTGTCGAACTCTGTTCGATGAGCCTGGATTTTACACCTGGAGCGTTTACTCGCTTTATATATATATATATATATATATATATATATATATATATATGAACCGTTGTCAAACTCTGTTCGATGAGCCTGGATTTTACATTCGATGTGTTTATTGTTTATATATATATTTTCGTCCCACCTAGAGTTTACTTCGTGTTGGTTGATCGCTTTTACAGCTTTCTTTACGTTTTGTCCTGCCTGGAGTTTACTTCGTGGCGATTGATAGCTTTTACAACTTTATTTATGTTTCATCCCACCTGGAGTTTCCTCCGTAGCGGTTGAAAGCTTTTACAACTTTATTTACATTTTCTGATCCCCTATGGAGGTGCTTCGTGGTGGCTGATCATGTTTGTATATATATATATATATATATACTTTATATATATATATATATATATATATATATATATACATGTTTATTGCTTTTATATAAATTGCGGTATCATGTGAGCCTAGGAATCATGTGATCATAGATTCAACCTATTAGATCTAGATTCGGTTCCCATGATGGACATTTTCAGCTGTAAGCAGCTTATAAATTATTTTGTGGTGTCTAAATTTCCTCAGATCATTTTCATACCCACGAGGAAGTAGGCATTATTTTGTACATTATTTTCTTATAGATGCCTCACATCTCGAAAATAAAATCAATCAAGCCAAGCACTTAATAAAAAGGAAGTGTAAAAGGTCTCAATTACTATTGAGCATTAGGATTTGAAAAACCCCTTTTACAAAACATCACTGCCATATCTTCCTAAAAACTAAATTTTTACATAAATTCAAACCCTGTGTATATAGGTACGAACGAGGCCTCGCACTACTTCCAAATAACATCACATTGACCCACACACACATTCAGATAACAGTTTCTTCAAAATAGGCGGTCACCGTGGTAACATGGATGTCGGAGGGTGCCTAACACCTTCCCTCCGCATAATCAAGTCCCTGGACCCTAATGAATCTCGGTTTCACAGCCCGTTTAACAGTGTCACATCACTGGGTTAATGTGCAAATGTGACGCCCCCAAAATTAGGTATACGTCACCCATCTTGGGTCGCCACTTACATGGTACAAAATACAAATACAAACTTAATTATACATCTGTCGTGTAACATACGACAATACATAAACTGAGAGTTCTAATAGGAATATTGTCATTTAGACAATATCTATACTCAAGGAGTCCTCATTACATTTATTGTCACACTATTTCACAGAATAGTGAGGACTACTAATGCTATCTTGGGACCATCACTCTTTTCCCGACTCGTCCCAACTATATTCTCATTTCACGAAGAGAATAAGTGAAAGAAAGGGTGAGCTCAACTAGCCCGAGTAAGAAGAAATATTATGACTAAGATAATGCGAGAATAAATTATCAATAGTCTTCAACAATGTTAAACCGATAAAATACGATAGACAAACCGGTTTAATGCTGCGTTGAATATGCAATCCATTAAAAGAGTCAAGTAGAAAATAAAGTCTACTATCTTTTAGGATTTAAAAGGTTTTCATCAATTTTATCACTAAGACTCGGTTTAATGAATAAACCACAATATCTAATCACCCCCGTACCATGGTCAAGGATTTTCATCAAATTATCAATGGTCATGACTATACCAAATCACCCCTGGTCATAATCATACCAAAAACTATCCATCACTGCATTACATGCCACTGAGGACTTTTGTCACATCATTTATAACAAGCCATGATTATACTGAATGATCCCTGGTCATAATCATACTAAGTTCATCTATGCACGTAAGCCAAAGATAACATAATATAACATGAGGATGATGACAATGACATAATAATTCAATAAAACAAGTTCAAGAATTATTTTATCCGGGGAATTATTAACGCCCAAATTGTCAACAAGATATATTTGCTTTGTAGAGTAAAATTCAAGAATGATCGAGAAGAATATTTCCATGAAAAGATCTTTGGATGAAACGCAAATATCAAGAATATTCTACTAATTTCATGGAGTATAGAAGTCAAAGTTTTAACCAACTGGGTATAATAAAGAATGGAATAACAAAGGAAATCACCATGCATGCGGTGCCGCAGATGTAAAGTTATTCCAACAGAATAATAATAACGGAACTAAAGTCGGTGAAATTCACACCAACGGGATGTTCCACCGAATAATAAAGATGGAACCGGATCCGGTGTAAAAACACACAGATAGGATATTCCAATGAGAATGATAAAGCGGAACCGGTGGGTGTAAAACACACGCATGTGATGTTCCAATGTAATAATAATAAAGGCGGAACCAGTGGGTGTAAAACACATGCACAGGATGTTCCAAAAGAATAATAGAAGAATGTCACCAAGTATAGGGTAAACCACGATCTGATTATGTATAGGGTATGTCACAGATACTCTGAGTTATTCCAATGAGTAATAATAAAGAATGGAATAATGGATGGATTTCACCAAGTATAGGGTATGTCTGGCGATACAAAAGTTATTCCAATGTAATAATAAAGAATGGAATAATGTAAGTTCTCTTCATGAATAAGAAAGAATAACACCCCTTATGGGTATAACAAATAATATCCCTTACAGTAAAAAGACCTTTGGATATCAAAGTAGTGAAGTACCGAATACTCTTCTTCTTTCTCTCTATAGATTATAGCTTCTCTCTATAATTTCTCTCTCTAGAGTTTCAAAGTGAATTAGTAAGAAAATAATGAAGGAATGAGCTTCTATTTATAGGAAAATAGAATGCATAGTAATTAATCCATGAACGGTCAGATTGATTTACTTTAATCAAGCGGTCCATATTTAAAGCAAAATCTTTTAAATAAAATATAATATATTCTATTTATATAAAAATATTTTACTATGCAAACACTATGCAACAATATGCAATAAAACACTATGCAAAAACACTATGCAACACTATGCATAATAAAATATAATATATTCTATTTATAGAATAACTTTAATAAAGTATTACATTTTATATAAAAGATGTTTCGCATTTTATTACGTTAATAATAATAATAAAACAAAACGTCACTATCGCATTATAATAATTCATATTATTAATCGACAATAATGGAATCAAACCGAGTGACTTCTCACATAAGCATCGATAATCAATCTGGGTGCTACTATGTAACCACACGACATCGCATTTCTTTTACTACCGAAAGTAGTTCAACAAGATCAACAGTAAAACTTCCGCCGTTATTTTAATAAAATATTTTTGTCGTTTTCTCAATCCAACAATAATTACATTGTAGGTCCACCAATGATTGAGTAGTTATACGAATATTCCCCGCTAAACCGAATATTCCCGACCAATCGAATATAATATAACCACTTGCATACTTTGCAAAATTTATAAATAGTACCCACAACTATAATATTATCTCAAATTCACACCATAATATTAAAAATTATTTCGACAAAATTTAAATCTTTATTGATAAAATCTGGGGTCTCACAGCAAACCTTTTCTCTGTTGTGTTGGTACAACCATTTAAAAAACTAACTGGCGACTCTTAACAGTCCATCGTCGACATTATACATGTCAGACCTTTTTCACTTGTTTTTTCAAACAAATCTCACCTAAAATGAGAACACCAAAGAACAAGTAACGGAAAGGGACAACTAAAAATCCCGACGTCGACAGGTGGCGACTCCGCTGGGGACTCCAGTAAGAGGACTTAAGCCGCTATTTCAAATTTTTTCAAAACTGTTATTTGCTTGTGTGTGGATGTTGCATTTACATTTATGATGAATGTGTACGAATGCATAGCTTTATTACACTTAGTGCTTCGCACTATATCTGCTTGTGATATTAGTGCTTCGCACATGTCATCATTTCCATACGGTGAGATGCGATGTATGTAAATGTATGTTGTGTGGTCCCTCCATCAGGAGGCTGTCCTATTGGTGTTTGATTACTGGACTCGTAGGAAGACTAATTCCCGCGAGGCTCAGGAAAGGCACCACCCAAATTTGCTCCAGTTGAAAGACCGGATTAATTTTCCGTTGAGTAAATTGCGATGATATGGGAACCTTCATGCCAAAAAGCCGAGAGAGTAACCTAAGATAGGCCAGCCTCTGATAAACCCAAAACGAAGGAAAGTCTCTTCAAGCTTTCTCATTTTAAATTACTTGTAAACACATTTACTTGTAATTTCATTCCATATCTATCTCCATATAATGAGAAATATGAAGAAATGTGTTCACATACATATTTAATTTAACATGCTATCCTGTATTACAAACAACTGACATCCGTGTTGCAGGATACAATTCCTAAAACGGAAACATCACATAGCATGTTAATTTTATACATTCCCTAAAGACTAAACTATGCAAGTCTTTCGTAGGGAACCAATCGGACCCACTACCCGGTCAAAATCCAAAAAGGCTACTGGCCTACAGTCAATCATGTCGTCATCTGACCAGACTTACCTTAATCCAGTTTCTCGCAAAGAATTCGACGGATTAAGCAAAAAAATTATAGATTTGGCTGTTCTGCTTAAAGAACTACACCAATTTACTCAGGATCCAAAGATACCCATACAATTGAATCCTCTACACAAGGGGGAGCCCTGGTCATTACAATACCTAAACTGCAGTTGGATACGACCAACAAAAACCATGATGCCACCCATCTCATAATAGATCCAGACAGCGGTGACATCAAAAAGAAAGTCCTCCAAATGGAAGAGACCCTTCGTGCTATCAAAAGAATTTGAACACACGGGAGTGTTTCATATGCTGACCTTTGCATTTTCCCTAGTGTTCATTATCCAGAAACGTTTAAGACTCCTGAATTCAAAAAATATGATGGGTTAGGAGATCCTTACACACATTTGAAGGTGTTTATTGGAGAACTTGGATCTTATGTAGAGGACGAGAAGCTCAGAATGCAGCTGTTCTAGAAAAGTTTGACTGGAGAAGCCCGTTCGTGGTACACAAGATTAGATAACTCAAAGATCCATAGCAGGGAAGAGCTAGCACACGCCTTCCTCACACAATACAACTTTCAGTCTTAGATGGCTCCCGATCGGTATCAAATTACCAAGATCAAGAAACAGTCTAATGAGTCTTTCAGAGAGTATGCTCAAAGGTGGAGACGCCTGGCTGCCCAAGTTACTCCTTCCATGACATAATCAGAAATGGACATGACTTTTATAGACATACAAGAAGCTCCTTTCTATGAAAGAGTTTTAGCCGGCATCGGTAAACCATTTTCTAAAATGGTCAAACATGGGGAGATGGCTGAGATGGGATTGAAATCTGGAAAAATTCAAGGCCTAACTGCCCTTAAAGTTGTCGCTGATCACATCCAATCTGGAAATTATAGAAACAACCCCCGGAGGGTCCATAAAAAGAAAGCGGAAGATGTTTCTCTGATACTACAGGGTCAAAAAGGCAATCAGAACATGCCAATCTAAAGGAGAAGTTATACTCCATTTCAAGCACAGTCTTCGAACCCTCCAAAACCAAAAGGTGGAGAAGTCAAACGCCCTCGAGTGTTCACACCCTTAGGGGACTCACTTGAGAATATTCTCACTCTTCTGACAACACAGAAGAAAATCACGCATCTTCTTCCACTAGCCAGCCCTAAATGAATGGGGTTTCAATGCTACTCGGAAATGTTCTTATCATGCCGGGGCACCTGGACATAATACTCATGATTGTTGGGCCTTGAAACACAAGATCCAAGACCCGATAGACAATGGTGAGATCGTGGTCACCAAACCAGATCAGCCTCACGTTCAAGACAACCCTCTTCCTCAACACAAAGAAGAAGAGGTCAATATGATTAATTGGAGCAATGGACAGAGTTCCAATTTCAACTACGAATCCTCCCAGACCCCCAAAGACGGTGTTAACACGTGCGATTATGCCAAGTTCCAGTTCGCAATGGAACGTAAGATGAAAGCTCTATGCAAGCCGATTGAACAATTGGCAGAACTGGTGACCAATCAGCATCAAGTGACACGCCAGTTAATCAGCCAGGAGCATGCTAGTCTCCTCTTCTTATCACGAATATACTCTCGTCACCTTCAGAAAATGAAATGATGGAAGACAAAGTGACAAAGAGAGCGAATGCCAAATCCCGTTGGGATTTTTCCAACAGAAGGGAATTCACATATCTGGGCCAACCTATGGAGGAAATCCTTCAGATTTTAATCAATGAAGGAAGAATCACTTCCCTTCTACCTCCAATCAATCCCCGTTCAGGACGGTACAATTCTGATGGAGTATGTCAATATCACTCCCATTCTCGCGGTCATAACACAGAAGAATGTTGGGCACTCTGCCAGCTTATCCAGAATCTCATTGACAGCGGTGTCCTGCAACTAGCAGACGATGATACTGTACTAAGTGGGAGTGAGAATACCTGTCCTACTAAGTGGAAGGGATTAGTAGCAGTTCTATCTGCTGAGGCTGATGACATTATCAAGCCTCTCACAATATCAACAATTCGACTCAGAGGAAACAACAATCCTTTGAAAGTGGTCGCTCCCGAGCCAATCAACTTACCATGCAGAGCACAATATCCTATTATTAGCTTGCACAAAGTTCCGTGGAATTATGGAGAAGGTGAAGGATCCACCTCACATACAACTGCTACAGTGTCGAAGGAAAATCCAATGTATCTTCCCCAATGGGTAATGAAGTCTACCATCAAATCAAAGGGGAAAGTACCCATGGAGAAGATTGAAAAATTCCTCTGCATTATGGGTCATAACGAAGCCAAGGTAGTTTTAAGCTTAAAAGAAGCTCCACACCAAATCTCCATTTTGGACTTGGTCTTAACTTCTGAGGATCACCGAACGATCTTGCTGAAGGTTTTAGAAGAAGCCTATCTACCAAAATCAGTGGATGTGGAAAAATTTCAACATTTGGTTGATCACATTTTCAACAACAATGTGATATCCTTCACTGATGATGATATCCCACCGAAGGGACCGGTCATTGCAGGCCGTTGCACATTGCGGTTTTGTCCTCAAGATACATACTAGCTGGAGTCTTGATAGATGGAGGCTCATCTCTAAATATCTGTCCATACGCTACCTTGGTGAAGATGAATATCAATCCCAACCGAATCCGGAGTAGCCATATGGTCATCAAAGCTTTTGATGGAGCCCGTCAGAATTCGATCGGAGTAGTTGAATTGCCAATCAAAATTGGTCCCCATACATTCTGCGTATCTTTCCACGTACTCAAGATAGATTCGGGATACAACCTGCTCTTGGGATGACCATGTATTCATATGGCAGGGGCAATCCCCTCCACCCTTCATCAGCAGCTGAAATACATTATCAACAACAGCCTAGTCATAGTCAACGTTGAGCCGGAGTGTCCTCCACAAAGTAACATACCATATATGAATGTCAATTCGGATGTTGAGCCGGTCAGTTTTCACACCTTAGAGGTGAAAAACACTCAGTACCATGCTATTGGAACGCCACCTCTCACACCCAAGATTTTTGCCGAAGTGATGGCAGCTACTCAAGAAATGATATCCTTGGGTCATCAGTCAGGACAAGGGCTGGGTAAAGATCATCAGGGTATCAAATACCCCATCCAAGTTATCAGTCAAACTAGGACAGCTGGGCTAGGCTATTCTGCCAGTTCTAGTAACAGGAATCCACATAAACATCCTAAGATTCCTCCAGCTTCAGTTACACGACGTTCGTCTACACTTACAACTGCGGAATCTGCACAACCTTGTGTAAAGGTGCCAGCCAACGTGATGGCTATGTTATTTCCTAAGCTGGTACCGGTGAAGGCGAAAGAAGTCTTTGTTCCAGATCCCGTCGTGGAGAAAGAAAAACAAAGAATTAAACAAGACATCATCCGAATGATGTCAGGCATACGCATCATTGTTCATGACAAAAATACAAACAGATACACCCTAAACGATGATTGCTCGGACATAATGGCCATCATTCGGGATAAGGAGGACGGTGATAATCCCTCCATCACTGCAGTCCACCCATAATTTTCCCTTGCCAATTGGAGCAGCACTCCTTGCATTGGTCGACAAGGGTAAAACGAGTAGAAGCTCTTTCTGCCATGTAGATATCATAACTGCTTACTTTTTTGTACAGTATTAGCAGTTTATTTTGTCAGTATATGCTAACATTGTGTATGATCAAAACATTTCATATATACTAAGTGAAAACATATTTTGTTTCAGGACCCTGAATTTAGATGTGCCTGTACTTGCTGATATGGTGCCTCTTCTCCACAAAGATTGTAACTTTGATGTAGAGATGAATATAGCCTTGATGGAAATACGTGAGGACATTGAGGTGCCCCCGGAAATTCAAGAATGGGTCAAAGACAAACCTAAACCCAAACTTAATCAAACCACTTCATTCAATCTCGGGACCTTAGAAAGCCCTAAGTTAATCCAGATTAGTTTAGACCTTACCCCAAACCAGCGGAATGACATGGTTACGCTACTAACCCAATTCCATGATGCGTTTGCATGGTCTCATGAAGACATGGTGGGTTTGTCCACTGACATTGTACTTCATCGCCTTCCCATTAAGGAGGGATTCAAGCCAGTCAAACAGAAGCTCAGACGATTAAAACTTAAGTGGAGTTTGAAGGTAAAAGAAGAAATTATGAAACAATTTCAAGCTGGCATCATCATGGTGTCCATATATCCTGAGTGGATATCCAACATTGTTCCTGTGCCTAAACCTAGGGGAAAGGTGTGAGTCTGCGTGGATTATCGGGACTTGAACAAAGCTTGCCTTAAAGATAGCTTTCCCATACCCTTTATCCACATTCTCATTGATAATACTGCTCAATACTGCATATACTCCTTTGCTGATTGCTTTGCGGGGTATCATCAAATCATGGTTGCTGAGGAAGATCGTGAGAAAACTACTTTCATCACGCCTTGGGGAACCTTTTGTTATAGACGGTTGTCATTCGGCCTCATCAATGCCGGAGCCACCTATCAGCGAGCTATGATGGCTCTCTTCCATGACTTAATGCACAAAGAGATCGAGATCTATGTGGATGACATCATTGTCAAATCCCGGAAGGAGGAAGACCACTTAGACCATCTCAGAAAGCTATTCAACAGGTTGCGTAAGTACAACTTGAAGTTGAATCCAGCCAAGTGCGCCTTTGGTGTTAGATTAGGCGAGTTACTAGGATTTCTAGTCAGCCACAAAGGGATTGAGCTGGATCCTACCAAAATCCAGGCCATTACGAAAATGCCCATTCCTCAGATAGAGAAGGAAATATTGGGATTTTTTGGGAAGAATCAACTTCATTATAAGGTTTATATCTCAACTCACAGCAACCTGTGAGCCAATCTTCAAGCTATTAAGGAAGAAATCCTCACTGAAATGGAATGATGAGTGTCAAAATGCCTTCCTCACAATTAAAGAACAACTAGTCAAAGCTCCCATTTTGGTACCACCCAGGGATGATGTTCCTCTTTTCATGTACCTGTCTATAAGTGACAACGCCATAGGCTGCATGCTGGGACAGAAAAACGATAGAGGCCAAGAACGGACTATCTATTACCTCAACAAAAGATTCAGCATCAGTGAACACAAGTACACTCTAATCGAGAAGACGTGTTGTGTTTTAGCATGGGCTTCTATGAGGTTACAACATTACCTCCATGGTCACATAACCCATCTTATATCCCACATGGATCCTCTCAAGTATGTGTTCAATAAACTCATGTTAAATTGCCGACTGTCCAGATGGCAGTTGATCCTACAACAATTTGACATCGTCTACGTGACTCAAAAGTTCGTCAAAGGTCAGGGAATTGCAGTTCAACTTGCCGCCGCACCCTCAAGGGACTTCAAACCCTTCGAGACATACTTCCCCGATGAGGGAGTAATGACTGTTCAGCAACACCATCAGTTCGATACACGCCAGACATAGAAGATGTATTTTGATGGAGCTGTTAATATGGAAGGTTTTGGAGCTGGAGCAGTTCTAGTATCCAATACGGGAGGAAGCGATATCCATCATTGTCAAATTGCGGTTTGTCGGCACAAATAACACTGTTGAGTATGAAGGTCCGCATCTCATGGGGCTAAAAGTTGCTTGGATTCAATGGGCATCGTAGTTAATCTATCTTTGGAGATTCAGAGTTGGTAATCAGACAATCCACCAGAATCTATAAAACCAAGGAACTATATTTACTGCCTTACCATCGACAAGTTTTACATATGGTTTTGGAGTTCGAAGAAATCTCCTTTGTACACGTTCCTCGTAATAGGAATGACTTGGCAGACACATTAGTAACTTTGGCCTCCTTAATTCGTATATCAGACAAAGGACACTGGCCAAGCGTCATAATTTCCCAGCATAAGGCCCCAACCTATGGGAATTACGTTGGAGAAGTATCGGATGAGCTATCTCCCATCCAACATCCTTGGTATCAACATATCAAGGAATATCTATGAGATGGATCTACACCCACTGAGGCGAGTCCGACTGAGAAAAGGCGGATCCATCGACTTGCTCTGAAATTCTACCTGAGTGGAGATGCGCTCTACAAAAGAGATGTCGGACTAGGTCTCCTCAGATGTTTAGACAAAGATCAAGCTCAAAGGCTTATGGATGAAATCTATGGTGGAGTCTGTGGCCCCCACATAAGTGGCCCCCTCCTTGTCATGAAAGTCCTCAGGACAGGACATTATTGGCTCTCTCTCAAAGCTGACTGCAATGACCATGTCAGGAGATGCTATCAGTGCCAGATTCATGGGAATGCTATCCACGCCCCTCCACGGGAACTCCACACTATGAGTTCACCTTGGCCCTTCTCAATGTGGGGAATGGACGTTATCGGGCCCATTGAGACTAAAGCCAGTAATGGACATCTATTTATCTTCACCATGATCGACTACTTCACCAAGCGGGTAGAAGCAGCCTCCTTCCCCAGGGTTACCAAAGAAGTTATCATTTCTTTCATCAGAAAGAATGTCATTTGTCGATATGGACAACCAGAGGTGATTGTGTCAGACAATGAAAAGAACCTCAACAACAAAATGATGGAGGAATTATTCAGTCAATTCCACATCAAACATCTTAACTTTGTCATCTATCGTCTGAAGACGAATGGTGCTGTTAAAGCGGCTAACAAAAACATCAAGAAGATTATACAAAAGATGTCCCCCAACCACAAATAATGGCCTGACTTATTGCCTCTTACTTTGTTAGCCTACAGAACATCAAAGCGCACTTCCATTGGGGCAACCCTCTACGCATTAACCTATGGGACGGAAGCAGTGCTCCCCATAGAATTAGAAATGGAATCCCTCAGAGTGTTGATAGATGCTCAGCTGGATGAAGACCAATGGGTACAAGACAGGTATCACTAATTGTCTCTAATAGACGAAAGGCGAACCGCGGCAATCTTCCATGGTCAGTTAAATCAACAAAGGATTGCCAGATCCTACAACAGAAAAGTTCGCCTATGGAGGTTTAAACAACATGACTTGGTTTAAAAGAAGATCCTTGACAACCAAGACCAATATAAGGGGAAATTCGCTCCTAACTGGGAAGGCCAATTTGTTGTCAAGGAAGTATTGACAGGAGGTGCTCTTAGATTGCAAGAAATGGACGGTGATGAATTTCCACAACTCATCAACTCGGACACCGTGAAACGGTACTACGTCTGAAGTTGCCATCAAGCAAACATCCTGGTGTTGGATAATCAGATCACCAGTCATTCCGATTCTTTAACCCTCTACCACCTATAACTTTTCCACACTCTGCCCCTCAGGGAAACATACTTTTCGAGCTAGCAACCTGGCTTCTTCGCGGTCCTACGACTTTGGTCATCCCACCAGGGCTTGAACCTTTTCGCGTTTACAGTTTGTTACCCCCCAAACATGGGATCAAACTTTTCATGCCTGCAGTTTATCCTCAACCTAGGATCAAACTTTCTCCTCCCCGTAGTCCGACCTGCCCATGGGATAACGCTTTTCAACTCACCCTGAGGGGCGAACTACGCCGACCTGATATCCTCTTCAATAGGAGTACGTAGGCAACCATTTCATATGGCCCAATCGCAATTAAACAAAAACAACAAAAACATTTCTACCCTTTTCTCCTTATAAAAAGAAAAATAACAAAAATATTCCTACACCCTTTTCTGCCACATACAACATTGAACCTCTTGCACCAGGTTCGAACTATGCAGACCTGATCTCCTCTTCAATAGGAGTACATAGGCAGCCATTTATGCTTCGGTCTCATTCCCCTACCAAAACACAAACCCTTGTCAACTGGTACTGGGATCATCCTCCAATCCACTACATTCCATTCGGCTTCAGATCAAAGGGATGGAATTACCTGAACTCTTCCTAAATAGGAGATTCGAAGACCATCTAAGTTACGATTGTGCCTCAAAGAGCAACACCAATCCATAAGAGACGGAATTAACTAGGCTTCTCCTGAATAAAAGTACTGGCGACCATCTGTGGTGCGGTCAATCCCAAAGAGGAAAGCCACACTCCTCTCCACATATCTATACAAAAACCAGTCCCAAGACACCAAAGATGGTAGGGATACACACAGATCAATGATCCATTCTGAACTATCCAATGACAACTCAATGTCCATCCCTCAAGGAGTAATTCATAATACATCAAGATCACAAGCTCTGAAGCAGCAAGCAAAATATGAAGCAAGTAGCAAAGCATATCTAAAAGGGAAGTGATCAAAAATATATTTCCCTGCCATATATATAATAATGTTTGATATACACAATATAAATTGTACATGACAAAATAGCTACGCTAGTCTGTGCAGGAAAATATCAAAGCACCAGCTACAACTCAGGATATATACGAGCTAACAAGCCCAACATGGCATCCCTCTTAGAAGAAGGAGGTGAAGTTGTGGTCTCCTGTACGAGAATATCCACACGACCCAACAGATCTATAACCATCTGCATGGTGATCATATGCTCATCAATGTAAGCGCTCATCTCTACGATCATGTTAGTGGTAAGGGACCTCGGTGCAGTACTATCTGTGACGGCTACATCTCGGGCAGATATGACACTATCCCGCTCAACTATCACTGCATCTCTGGCTGATCTGGCCTCATCCCGCTCAATGATAGCGACATCTCTGTGAGCTAATACCTCATCTCTCTCTAACAGAGCTGCGTCTCTCCCATCAAGGGCAGTCAACATCAAGGCTCTAGCCTAGTCCCTCTCGAAGGTAATCAGATGAAGACTCTGCTCGAAGTACTGTGCCGAATGTTGTATCACGACAGTGCTGGTACTGGGAGAATCTAAAGGAAATGCTGGCAACCAGTAGACTGCTCCTCCTCGATGTGGGAATCAATGTCCTCCATGGGCTCCACATCATCTGAATCAATATCCGGTATTGTGGATACTGTTGCAGCCGATGAAATCTCTGTCTCCATCCACACAGAATACTCTGGCGAACATCCCTAATGGCTAATAGAGAAAACCTCTACCTCACGCTGATCCCAATAAGCGTATACACGGGATCGATCCTCTACTGAGAGATAGCGAGAAGCTAAATGCTGACCTAGCGCCCCCTCAAAAGGATGAAAATCCTGGAACTGGTCAAACTACGACATCACGGCCATCGGGTGATAGGTAGTTATACCCCTCAAACCAGCCAGAGGAAGATAATCCATGCCCAGAGCATGAGTAATAAAGCTGTAAGGTGAACTGAGCCCCGAACACGGCAATATGACAAACAGATCTCTGATATCCGCCAAGAACATAGACCAAGACATGGCATCCGTACACTCCAATGGCTGAAAGGAGTATGACATGGCTATGTCATGGGTAAAACAATACCCATGCCGTCTAAAGGTGCCAATCGGTCTCAAGTGTGACATAAACAACACGTATAGCATGATCGAGCTGCCCGTGAACACTCCTGTCGGATAAGTGCAGCAATATGTAGTTGACCTCAGAGTCTCTACTATAATCATAGGAATGATGGTACGACCCTCCCTGAGAGCTCTCACTACCATGATGACTCCAATGTCTATCTCATCCATGTACCGTGGCATATAGATATACGACAGTACACACAATAGCAGTACATCAACCCAATGATCCTCCAGTGGGGTGAAATCCCAGGAATGTCGTGTATAACTATCCTCAGAGCCAAATCTGTCAAACAGAAAATGCTGCGATATAACGTGGCCAGAGGTAAGCTCATCCTGCACCACCCTATGCCTCAATCCAGTTAGGGTCATGAACCGTCTACTCATGTCCCCCAAAGCCATATGTACGCAAGGTCTGTCTAGTGGTAGCATCGTCAACCGTGCATACTCCTCCAGAGTGGGAGTCAACTCCTGGGTCCCAAATCAAAAAACATGCCTCTCCGATACCTAATGCTCTAGCATGCCATCCACGAATCCTGTAGGAACCTAAAATATCAACAGGGTCATAGTATGCTGCAACAAATGATCTACGGTCACCCTATCTGATGGTGACATGTTATCATACCATGATCGCATACCAGATGCCACCAAGGATGGTGGGGTATGATCAATACGGCTAACTGTCGAAGACAACATCTATACGGGCCGTGTCATAAGACCATACATATACATAATATGATATATGCACTGCAGATAATAGATAGCAATATGATATAGGAAATGAAAAACTATGCATACATTCCTAAGTATATCAACATCTAATACATCATCTCTGTACAACTAAAAATACAGGGAAATGGGGCACAGATGCCCTACTACTAATAGAGGCCTATCAAAAGATATAGCGAGAATGGGGTACAGCCACCCAATAGCTAACAGAGGTCTATAGAAAGATATAACGAGAATACACATCAGAAGAAGATAATTGTGTCAATGTCTACATCATCAATCCTGTCCACCTGATGTAACTCCTCCCGTGTCACTAGATCTCTATCAACAGGGATGTCAGACCTATATAGAGGAGGATCTGCGCCGGCGAAACCGAATGGGTCGTCTGAGGGGCCAGCGACTGAGTTGGAAGGATCAAACAAATCTGCCTCTGTCGGATCTCTGCCCAAATACCGGATAAAGAAATATGCTCTGTCCAACCGCTGGGTCAAACTGTCAATCTACGTCACATGAGTCGCATCTCGGACATAGGCTAGCCAATCTGTCATCATCACGGATCCTAGAACCATATTCCTCATGAACTGAGTGACGCGAGTCTAGGCTCCAATAGTGCTAAGGAACCACCAACGCTGGAATATCTCCTTAGTGCAGGGGCCCTCTGATAAAGTAAAACCGGCTACCCCAACAAAGGGATGTCAATGACAGGTGACTGTGATATAGGCCAATGACGCCTGGCAGGAGGCAAGATCGGCATACGAATCTCCCCTATGGTACTCCTAATAGAACGATCTCCCAAATAGGGCTCCCATCTTCCATCTGTAAGAGAGGAACTCTCCGGGTGGAGATCACATACTCAACTCAAGTCGGGTACCCATCCTCAAAACCAATAGCCAAATGTTCCCCAGAATAGGGAATTCATGTGATGATATCATCTGTCAATAACTCTAGCTGCAGGAGACAATGGGTGAAACCCTCAGCTACAGGAACCTCCGCCAATATGGAATGATGCCATCGTCGTCCTCGTGGATAGGTATCTAAACCTAACACGCTCACAGGGCGTAGACATTGAAGCCTCTCATAGCCCCAAAACTGCCAACATAAAGGCACACATCTGTGGTCAGTAAACACTCTTAACCTATACATGGGAAACGACAAGAGAAATACTCACCAACAAGAAGGGGTAGAATCCTAATCAAGCCTCAGTCAAACCCTGCGAGCGCATACGCGTACCCGTAAGGAAATAGGTAAAGTTATAGGAACCCCAATCATACTCTCCAATACGGTCCACATGACGCGTCGCACTGACCAAAGCGAACGACGTCGTAGAAGAGTTATCTGCTATGAAGCAACCTCTAATGATCATTAGGAACAATCACCGAAGAATGCGATCCCTGACTCTGACATCATCATGCATGGGCTCGCTCAATAGCCCACTGATAGCATCCACGCTCAAAGGACCTGTACGCACAGTCCTGCCTTTAATCTCCTCCGTTGGAACTCCTAACAAGGATCTGACGGCAGTAGGGGTAATATTCACCATGCAAGGCACTGGCTACCCTCCAAACTCCATACCTGTGATAAACCGCCAATCCATCAGCGTCATCATCACCTCATAGTCCAATAGATGGAGTGACTGAGTCTGATGAAACAATCACTTAGATAATTCCCTGAGATAACCCCAGGGACAACGACGGGGAAGGATGGAAAAGAATGCTCCAAAACCCCAGTCATGCACAATCGCTCTGTAGTCAGGTTGAAGAGCATGATACATGGAGTATATGCTAAACCAATTCCCTCGAGGCTATATAAAGCCAGGAACCTGCATGAAATGCAGATCAACATCAAAATCATTTACTCCTCGTCAATAGGAAAGAAGGAAGATCAAGATCTAACGGCATACCTTGTTAGCATGCAAATACATCGAAGGATGTCGACTCAAGTCACCCAGAAGCTCTGGGGTTGCCACCTGAATTCTCGGGAGGTCCCTACGGGGAACATGGGCAGCAGGAGCAGGATCCGCAACCAGAACATCCTCCTCTTCGTCCTCAACGTCCGGCACATCAACCCGGACTGGACGTATCACCACCTCCACCAACCGCCGAGGTTGTCTAATAGAACGGGGTCCAGGCACTTCAGAAGCCCTCCTCCATACACCAGAAGTGGTCCTACGGGAACTACTCGGCTGATCCAGATCCATAATATATGGACAACAAGTCTCCAAATCACCTCAGAAAGGGTGTGGTATTTCTTGACTTGGAGCTTTTCAAAATGCATTTTATGACTACATGCATGCATGCATTACTTTAACATACATCTGCATTGGAGTTAAAATTGCATAACTAACTAAATGTCTACATTTTGAAATTTTTTGCCATAGTCCCCTTTGTAAATCGGACTATCCACATGCACATAGGCATGACTAGGTGGCCATTCAGTAGCACACCTGCCCAAAGTCATATACATAATATATGCATTAAAAATCAAAATCATCAATACATAAGGTGAACCTCAATACCAGGAGTACTTTCCCTTTTTACCTATTGCTCATTGGGCCTCAAATAGGACAAAAATAGCAGAAAAAGGTGCTAATTTGATTGTCTCAAAAGTCAAATTTTTTCACATCATTATGTTCAGCATGGTTTAATACTAACATTTACTATGTTGAATATTTTTTATCAAGTCATTTGAGCATACATAATCACTACTATGTGTTTAGATGCATTTCATACAATAAGTCATTTTCCAACGGATAAAAACTGGAAAAAAATACATGCATACGTTACCAGGATATTGTAGAACACTTGTACGGTGACAGAATTTGCAGAAAATTGCTCGAACTCAGCAGATCTGAAGGAGAACTCTCAAATTTTCTTCACGGCGCAAGTTGTAAATGACTTATGAGATCAACCTGCAGGATATAAGTATCCACGGTTTGCGCAGGTCCACCTGCGGCTAAAGCAGGTGTACCTGTGACACCTCATGTAGGTCCCACCCCTCCGGCTCGGTCCAGTTCAAGTTGCAAAGGAGTTCTTACAAACTGAAAAGGTCAAATCAGGGGTAAAAATGCTACGCGATTGAGCAGAATAGCTTACAAATCCTGGTCTTCTTAGATTGAACCTTGGGTATGTCCATCATTCATTGGTATTCGCCCAAGCACAGGGAACACTATACCGATGATTTCAAATGTTATCAGCCACGCTCGGCAATACCTTACGCAGGTCCAATGCCGCCCATTCAGAGTCGACACCCTAATTCTCTAACATATCAACGCAGGTCAAAACGCAAGCTCGAGAATCAAATCCCCAGTGGGGGTCACAACGCAAAATCAAAAGGATCCCCAGTGGGGATTACAATGCTTGTTCATCCATTGACACACATATCAACGAAGGTCAAGCAGCCTTAACATCAGTATGACCATTGGTAAGTAAATCCAATGAAGCGTCGGGAGCCATCCGATGATATCAACAATTGAAGCACGCATCAGCAAGTTTACAACGTATTCCCCGGCTGGGGGTCACCACGCGTTATCTTCCCTTGATGTATCAATGAAGGTCAAGTAAACCCATCGAGGCATCAAAAGTTGTTCGATGATTACGTTCTGTGGTATTCACATTCCCCAGCATATCCCCGGCGGGGGTCAAAACGCATAGCAACTATTGATTCATGCATCAACGAAGGTCAAGCAGCCTTGACAATCTACCCCACATGGTTTTCATCCGTTGATTCACATGTCAGTGAAGTACACGTCAACGAAGGTTAGACAATCCTGATAGCATCTGCTGTTGGCAGTAAAATCCAACAGAATCTTGACATATCCCGACGATACAAACTAGGAAAGGTCAACATCATCAAAGAGGATTGATGATGGAATATGTTATACACATCCTCAAACAGACAAAGCTTTATCCCCACAGATCTCTTACACATAAGAGGCACCTCTTCGGAATTAAGTCTGTATCAAGGATTCAGGACTTTGGTGATAACTCCAACATCAATATCCTAACAGATTCGGATCACACATCCAATCAGGTCATAGTTGCCAATCCTCGGTAAACATTACAAGGATCCAGCAATCAGCCCCAGCATGTTGGGAAACAACCCCACACACATGCATCATACATTTACATCATGTTGCTACATATAGTATTATGTTTGTCTTATGGTATTTCAAGTGTCTAGGATTCTTTATCCCACCCATGCATTGCATTGCATGAGTATGATAAAGAGGGGCATCTGTAGACACTCAAAATTTTCTACACACCTGTCACTGACATTGCAGGAATGCAGATTCACCTTTCAGAGATAACCCTGGAAGATAACTCACATCTAGTCCGGATACTACCAGAAGTTCAGTCTCAACCCCGGAAAACACATCGGGAGTAACAGTTCCAACCTCGGAGATAACCCCGAGGTATGCAGTTCCAACACCGGATATTCCACCGGAGAAGACTGATTAATCTCGGAGATAACCCCAAGGTATCTAGTCTCAGTCCCAACACTGAGAATAGTAGCTATCAACCTTGGAGATAACCCCAAGGACCCCGAGGTATCTAGTCTCAGTCCCAACACTGGGAATAATAGCTATCAACCTCGGAGATAACCCCAAGGAATGAATTTCCGACAATAACCCCAGAAATACCTGTTTCAAATGCATGCAATCAGCTTCAACCTCGGTACTCACACCGAGGCACTCAGGACCATACCCGAAGATAATGTCAGGAGGACAGGTTCACCTCAGAGATGATACTGAGGAACTTCAACACGTGCAGCAGTCCAATCTCAGCAATAACCCTGAGCAACGTCTGCTTTATCAACCCAAACCGGCGATAACTCCGGTGAGGGGAAAAGGCATCATCTCGCCACTCTAAAGCCATATCACGTCGTCTCAACATTTCATATACACCTTTTTACACAACGATGTCCCACAAGAATCAAGGAAAACCAATCCCGAGAGACTATTGTGCAGGGTAACGGATAGAATTTGAAGTTTGAAGACCGGAGCGCGCTGTCCCATCTTCATGACTTCGTACAACCTCTAATCCCATGCCATTGTACAAATCTCGACAACAGTAGTCCGAAATAGATCCTACATACCTCAGTCGGATGTCCGGATTGAAATTCTAAAAGTTCAAACGGATATTGCAGTGACTACACGTACTTCGAGACGACGTGACCCAATAAACCCAGGGCAACCCGGGCAGCCTCAGGTACACCTACGGTTGGCCGTAGGTACACCTGCGGCTCCCCCCTCTATAAATAGAGGGCTTGGGGTGGCCATTTTAAGTGGAGAAAGAGCAAGGAAGCCCTGTCAAATTTGCTCTGTGCTTGTAATATACTGAGTGATTTCCCATTTTATACACTTGTGAGCTCACATATAACTACTCTTGTACCGGCGGGAGCCGAGTTTCATCCACTTTAAAGATATAGAAGTCTTCTTTGGCAACCCACTGTAAGCCTTCTCACACACCTTAAAGCCTTTCTCTTCATCTTTGCACACATCCTTCTTCACGTTGAGAGTCGTGTTACGTGTGTTTGCCCAGACTTCGGTCCGTGGTTTTATTTCAGTTTGTATATACACATATATATATATATATATATATATATATTTATATATTTATATATATATATATATATTTATATATATGGACTAACATTATCGAAGTTATGCCTCGATTGAGCTGCACTTGATGCCCGAGCGTT
The DNA here is from genome assembly GCA_020205615.1 of Panax quinquefolius. Classification (NCBI taxonomy): domain Eukaryota; kingdom Viridiplantae; phylum Streptophyta; class Magnoliopsida; order Apiales; family Araliaceae; genus Panax; species Panax quinquefolius. The sequence goes on along the minus strand of CM035160.1, from coordinate 70,421,049 downwards.
TATTTGCTTTTTATATATATATATATATATATATATATATATATATATATATATATATATATATATATATATATGAACAAAGTGTAGGACTTTGTTCGATGAGCCTGAGACTTGATGCAGAGCGTTTACTTATTTATATATATATAAATTTATATATATTAACTGTGTTGTCGAACTCTGTTCGATGAGCCTGGATTTTACATCCGGAGCGTTTACTCACTTATATATATATATATATATATACTTATATATATATGAACTGTTGTCGAACTCTGTTCGATGAGCCTAAATTTTACATCCGGTGTGTTTATTACTTATATATATATATATATATATATATATATATATATATATATATTCGTCCCACCTGGAGTTTACTTCGTGGTGGTTGATTGCTTTTACAGCTTTCTTTACGTTTCGTCCTGCCTGGAGTTTAGCTCATGGCGGTTGATAGCTTTAACAGCTTTATTTATGTTTTGTCTCGCCTGGAGTTTCCTCCGTGGCGGTTGACAGCATTTACAGCTTTATTTACATTTTTTGATCCCCCATGGAGGTGCTTCGTGGTGGCTGATCATGTTTGTATATATATATTTACAGCTTATATATATATATACCTGCTAATTGCTTTCATATAAATTGCGGTATCATGTGAGCCTAGGAATCATGTGATCACAGATTCAACCTATTGAATCTAGATTCGGTTCCCATGATGGACATTTTCAGTTATAAGCAGCTTGTAAATTATTTTGTGGTGTCTGAATTTCCTCAGATGGTTCTCATACCCACGAGGAAGTCGACATTATTTTGTACATTATTTTCTTATAGATGCCTCGCATCTCGGAAATAAAATCAATCAAGTCGAGCACTTAATAAAATGGAAGTGTAAAACATCACTGTCATATCTTGCTAAAAATTGAATTTTTACAAAAATTTAAACCCTGTGTATATAGGTGCGAACGAGGCCTCGCACTACTTCTAAATAATAGCACATTGACCCACACACACACATATTCAGATAACAGTTTCTTGAAAAGAGGCGGTCACCGTGGTAACACAGATGTCGGGGGGGTGCCTAACACCTTCCCTCCGCATAATCAAGTCTCCGGACCCTAATGAATCACGGCTTCACCGACCCGTTTAGCAGTGTCACATCACTGGGTAAATGTGCAAACCTTTTCTCGGTTGTGTTGGTACAACCATTTAAAAAACCAATTGACGACTCTTAACAGTCCATCTTCGCCATTATACATGTCGGACCTTTTTCACTTATTTTTTCAAATAAATCTCACCTAAAATGATAACACCAAAGAACAACTAACGGAAAGGGACAACTAAAAATCCCGACGTCGACAACCCCAACTTTCATAAATAAAGATGAATTTTTCTTAAAATTTATTTTTGAATATTATGGTGTGGTTTTAATAAACTGTTATAGTTGTGGGTAATATTTATAAATTTTTCAAAGTATGCAAGTTGTTATAAATTATTCGATTGGTCGGGGAATATTCATTTTAAACAAAAAATATTCGTACGACGACACAATCATTGGTGGACCCCACAACGAAATTATTATCGGAGTTAGAAAATGACAGAAATATCTTTTTATAAAAATAATGGCAAAAGTTTTACCGTTAACTCTTGAACTACCCGGTGGTAAAAGTACAGTAATACGTGTGGTTGCATAGTAGTACACGGTATTGATTATTGATGCATACGTAAGAAGCCACTCAGTTTACTTAATTATTGCTACATTAATTGTTGCATAGTATCTCACGTTATTTGATTCAATTATTGTCACAGTATCATCTGCATAATATTTTATTTTATTAATCAATAATTGAGACAACAAAGTTATTCATATTATTATTTGCAATATTGACGATGTCTAGAAAGTTCTGTCGAGGAGAGGTTTGGTCACCTAATTAAGCGCCAATAGGGAGAAATCCTTATCGGAAAGCCCCTTCTTTCATGGGAATGATCTGGTCGTTAAATATTGTGTGTTATGATATTAATGATGAATAATTGTTGAAGTATTAAGAATGTGTTTATTGATGATAAAAGTTAGAGGGGAATAATTCAAACTTGGAAAACTTTAGGGGTACTACAGTGTAATAAGTTAAATCAATCTGGACCATTGGTGGTGGTTTTAATAGTAAATCAATCTGGACCGTCGGTGGTGGTTTTAAAAGTAAATCAACATGGACCGTCTGTTCAAATAGTAAATCAATTTGGACCGTTCGTGAATTAGTTACTATTTAGTCATTTCTCCTAAATAGAAGCTTAATTCTTCTTTCATTCTCACCAATTCACTGAGACTCACAAGAGAAACTATAGAGAGCAAGAAGAAGAGTATTCTGCTACTTCACTATTGCAGTTTCTAGTCTTCTACTAAGGTAAGGGGTATTATTTCTTTCGTATTCATAAGGAATACTATTTTTTTCATATTCATCCTTTAATATGTCGGAATAAACTGTCTACGTGGATTACGTACTGTATGACAAGTGAAAATCCATTTGCAGTTTCGTATGTTATTTCTTTTCATAATCTTAAATCTAAACTTACTATGGTAAGTATTGCTTCTATAATCCTTGAAATTTGTGGAATATCATTGAGTTTTGTGCTTCATCTAGTATCGTTTCGTTAGAATATTGATCTGAACTTTCTTATTAAATATCAATATTTTTCATCGGGGTACTATTCACGGGTTACTATTCACCCGATTACTATTCACTAAAATATTATTTACTCGGGTATTCGTGGCACTTTTCATGCCGATGTACTACTCATGAGTTACTATTCACTCAAATATTTTTCACTCAGGTGTTCGGAACACTTTTCATGCCAGGGTACTATTCACGGGGTACAATTCCTAAAGTACTATTCACGGGGTACTATTCACCGAAAAATGTATTTCTTTTCTATCTAAATTATTTTTGATACATGGATATTATTCTAGAATGTAACTCCACAAAGCAGTATCATGTTGACAATTTGGACATTATTAAATTCTGGATAAATTAAATTATAACTCTTTAAAATTTATCCCTTGCTTTCATTTAATTGAATTCTTATATCATTGTCATCATCCTCATGCTTATATTGTGATGAAAGTCATCTTTAGCTTACGTGCATAAATGGACTATTGATTGGTATGATTATGATCATTCGGTATAATCATGACCCGTAATGTTACAAATGATGTGGAAAAAAATCCTCATTAGCCTATAGTGCATTGATGGACAGTTGTAGGTATGATTATGACCACGGATTATTCTGTATAATCATGACCATTGATGATTACATGAATATCCTTGGCCCGTAGTGCAGGGATGATTCGATGATGTGGTTTATTTATTAAGCTGAGTCTCAGCGATAAAGTTGATGAAAACCTTTTTAATTCATATAAGATAGTAGATATCATGATCTACTTGACTCTTCTAATAGATTGGTTGTTCCGCTGCAGTTAAACTTGTTGTCTATTATATTCTATCAGTTTAACATTGTTGAAGGCTAATGATAACTTATTATGCATTATCTTAGTCATAATATTTCTTACTGGGCTAGTTGAGCTCGCCCTTTTGCTTTCATTATTCTCTTCAGGAAATGAGAACATAGCTGGGACTAGTCGGGGAACGGAGTGATGGTCCTAGATGGCTGTTTTAGTAATCTTCACTATTTAGTGTGATAATAAATGTAATGAGGATTGAATTTGAGTTTGGAATCGCATACATGAGACAATATTCGTGTAAAAACTCTCAGCTCTTGTTGTATAATTAAGTTTTTATTTGTATTCTGTACCATGTATTTGGCGACCCAAGATGGGTAATGTATACCTATTTTGGGGGCATCACATACTATGCATTTGCCTTTGTTCTTCTTAGCTCCGCTGGCCTCTTCGTTCCTAGCTAAAATATTTTATTTAGCAAGGGTGATCAACAAGTTTGCCCCGCAAAATAAGACATACAATGAATGTATAAGAATCAAGAATAACAAACTATCTAAATTGATAGAATAACACCAAAGTTCTGTGAACTTTGAAATAACTGAACAATTCGCTAATAACTGACAATTCTTCTCGCATTCTATGCAACACAATAATCTGATAATGAAAGTGTACAACGCTTTCAAAGTTTCTACGATATTCTAATGAATAATCAAGAATCAATTCTATGCAATAACAAAGTGGAATGTTTTCCAGATTTATGTTGAATGGTCCATTGGATCTTGAACTTCTCTTCTCGAGTAACTATCAATGATTGGATTTTGATATACCCAGGTGTATCAGATAACCATATAGATTAAATTATACCCCTCTGCAAGTACTTAGAGCGGCCAACTCCTTGTACCCTATATTATGCATAATACTTACTTGCCTTGGTAGTAGTATCGACCAAAAATATTTCCTTTGTATAAAAGGTTGTTCTTCTCAGTCTTATAATCATAGTTTGATTTATAACAACGAAATACAATGATTTCAATATCTAATCACTTTCTCGATCTAGTCGAAATAATTGGCATCGACCTGTCAATAATAATTGATCCTCCTTCTCGAATCTATCAAGTTCTAACAAATGTTCGTCTAGCCAGAATAGGTAGCTAAGACATTTCTCTACACAATTCGATAATATACAAGAATTATATCAATAATAGCTTCTACGGATGTAAGTATTCTACAACATATATTCTCCAAGTATATTCTTAGAATCACTAGTTCAATTTGAATTAATAAACATGCACTAACTGTGAATAATCAATAATAATTCTCAGGCGTGGTCTAATCAACAATAATTAACCACCATAATATTTAAAAAGTACAAACTTAAGGTTGAGTTAAGGAATCTTACCTTCCGTGTTGATTACTGCTACACAAAATACTTATCTGCGTTTGAAAGACCTATAATCACAATATCGGTCTCACAATTAGCTCAATAATTCACAACACATGATACTGTAATTTACAGTCCATATTTCTCCTAGACACATTACCACATAGTCACATCAGTGTTTATAACCTATATAAACACTTATCAAGTCTAACTAGTTCGGTTTGGTTGGACTTCGGTCTTATCTCGGTGTCTTGGTCACCCTATCCGACAATTAACACATTTATTGTCACTTAAAGTCGGTCTCAAAGCTTCAATATTATTTCAGATAAGTCAAATATCGTTCATAATATTTTTCGGAAGCTTTTAATAATTTTCTAACAATTATTATAATTTATAATAATTTTTCAAACACTGAAATCATTTTTAAATGATTTAAATACTAATTAATTTTATCATCATTAATATTTAATAATATTAAAATATTAATGACATACTTGTCAAAATATTAATGTTATTTATAATAACTTCAAATATTTTTAAATCATCAATATTCTATTAAATGATTTTTAAAGTAATTAAAATTATTTTTAAACCATTACCATTAATATTTAAATACTAATGAAATTATTATTAAAATATTAAAAGGTATTAATTATAACTTAAAATATTTGTATATTACTTTTCTCATTTTTAAATGAAAATTCTCCAAAAATATTAAAAGTTACATTTTATAACTCAAAATATTTTTAAACACTTTATTCTTATTTAAAATGATTTTTATAATATTAAAATCATTTTTCTCTAATTTATTTAATATAATAATTAAATAAATTAAATACCATTAATATTCAAATAATTATAAATATTAATGAAAAATATCTGAAATTATCAAAAGTTAATTTTCAGAATTTAAAATAATTTTTAAAATAATTTTTAAAATTTTTAGAATTTATTTTCTATTTTTAATCAATTTTCGGAAAATCAGAAAATAAAGTTAAAGAAACTATCGCTATAGCCGATAGCGACGCTTTCTGTCGCTATAGGTGTTCTTGGGGCTCAAGAACACTGACAGCTAGTGATAAAGGGTTCATGTTTGACCATTTGCAAATCTCAGAATAAACATGTTCTGGGCTATCTCAAGCATTAATCTTGTAGTAGGTATGTAATACTACATCTATCAATCCTCATCTCGGTCAAACAACATCACAACAAAGAGATCTGGGCTCTCAAACGTCCTGTCAGACCAAATCTGGGTTTTCTGGGTTACCTAGAACCCCACACAGTGTCGACTAGACACTTTCTAGCTTGATTTGCTCAAGGTTCTGGTTATTGTATTAGTGTTATTAACGTTCAAATATAGTCCTCGTGTCAAGGAACATTACTATAAGAACATATCGGTCCATCTATAACAGAATCACAAGCTATGATTCGGTTAAAGCCTGCAAGAAGGTTGTTCTTATGGTTTTTGGAAATTCCAGAAATTCTAAGTAATGGCCGAATGGCCTACTTTGACCACCTGCTGCATTAGATCTGTTGATTGTTTACACGATCTAAAGCCATAAATATAAAGTATATATGTCAGGCTACAACATGTATATACCAACAAAAACAAATCTCTTAAAACCTGACAGATCCGGGCCTTAGAAGATCTTGTCAGACACTACTTAAGGATTTTTGGGTTACCCAAAAATCGCCCGATCATGCTCGGTCAACGGGTTTTGACGGTTTATAACTTACAATCTGGACATGGAATGAATTTGATTCCACTTTTAGATCAAAGGCCTAATGACAAACCTTCGATTAAAACTTTATAACAACAAAAATCTTAAACATAGATCAATCTACGGGCTCTGACTTTAGCTTGTTAGACCACTTTTAATGTTCTTGGACAGTTTTTGAAAAATATCTTTTTAAGGCCCTTTGATGCTATAGATCTATGATGTATCATCATAGATCATCATAAAATATCTTCTAGCAAACATCTAAACACATAAACACACACATAGACTAAGCATACAAGATCAAAGTAGGTTTAGGGTTTTATACCTTCTATTTCCACTCTTTGATCTTTGATCTCCTTAATAGATCTAGGAGTTCTAGGAGTTTATTTTGTGACTGAAATACTTAAGAAATTCGGAGGTTTGGAGAGAGAGAGAGAGTTGGTTGAGAGTTTGAGTGCAAATGAGCCAAAAGTTAAGACTTTCTCTCCCTTTAATCCTCTAAGTTAGATACATTGTATATAAGTAATGCAAGGTGTCCCTCTAGATTAGATTTGGCTGAGATAAGAGTCAAATGGCTGGTCAAAAGTTGGTGAACATCTACAATTATAGCAAGATTTGCAAGTTACAAAATAAAAAATCCAAAAAGGGCATTTTGGTCATTGCATGTGTAATTTTAATGGCATCTTAGACATTTTTCGGGTTTAACCCTAAGGTTCTAACCCTTAGGTTTTACAACTTTAGTTTCTAGGATTTTTTAATTAGGATTTTTAAAATAGAAAATTAAGATAACTATAATATAATTAGGGTTTTTGTGATAACCCGAAAATTTAGAAGATATTGAATGATTAAATTAAAGGTTAAAGTTTAAAACCTAGAGTGAAAATAGATGATTTATTTAAAATTTTTAAGAAAAATCTAAGGAATGGTATGTTGAAATGATTCAACGATAAGGTTACGAGAAAGAATAAGATCTAAACCGATTAAGAATGATTTGGTATTGTGATTCCGGGGACGGAAAATAATGTGATAACCCAAATTTTGGATAATATTAAAATAAGAATTTAATAAATAAAATTCTTATTAGATAATATGTTGTATGATATTATATTGCATAAGTGGGTATGAACTATGCAATATATGATGCTTATGCTTAATAAATATATTGGTATTATATATTTATAAATTGTAGGGGCAATTTATTAAAGGAAGAGAAGAATAACATACATTATTAAAATGATATTTCAATATCAAAATGAAAAGGAAAGGCAACATGGCTTAGTTATGAAATACTCTTGGCATGAAACTACCTAGGTGGCTAATGAAACAATTATATTATAATTGATTTCATTCAAAAGTATTGTTTGGTAGTAAAGAAGGAAAATGATGAGTACTCAAATATGCTAATTAAATTACATGGAACCATTATTTTTAATAATAATGTTTTGTGCTAATTACAATTTAGCTAGCCTAAATAAGTGTGGTAGATAAATTTACATATATGTGTAAGTGTCCACATTTAAATATTGGGCCAACTTAATTTTTCATGTTGTGTGCACGCATTTTAATTTCTCAAGTGTTATGGGTTATTGCCTAGAACCCAAAACAAGGTCATGACCAACCTAGTAGGAAGCCCAATTCAAAGATCCCATATGGGAGGAGAAAGGAAGCGCTTGAGTTCAAACATGAATAAGCAATTAGACAATGTTAATAGTTAGTAAGTTAGTTCATGTAGCCAACCAAGTAGTAAGTTAGTTGCCCCTAGAGTAACTAAAATAAGCTGCTAGGAGGCTAAGACCCCAGTAAAAAGAGCGGTTGTGTAAGGCGAGAAAAGGGTCAAGTAAGTCGCTAGGTAGTTCACTAGAGCCACTTCGGAAGAAGTACATGTGGTAGATATAATGGAGTGCAAACTAGAGGTCAAGTAGAGTAATGAGAGAGAAGGAAACCCAGCCATGATGGTTAGCCTCAGGTTTAACTACTTATAGCCATACCAAGCCCCTTAAGTTCAGTTAGTATACTTCCTAACTAAAGCTCCAAAAATAGTAGCACACGGTGAGGGAAGGAAAGGAATCCGGCTGGTAAAGGAGAAAGAAATTGAGCAACAACTAGTTGCAGTATCTGAACTATTAAGGTAAGTTCTCAAATCCCCTTCCATTCCTTTTTCATTCCATTCTTGTTAAAAAGTGACTGTCATGGACGAGTGACTGATCATTGAACTTGAAGGACTATTTTCCTTTTTAATTGTTATGTTGTGACTGTAAGATTTAATGCTACTACTATGTATGGGAATTAGGCACAATGAGATAGGTTGGGCTGTGGAGTAATAAGGAAGATAATAAAGATGTATTGTATAAACCTATGGCTATGAATCTGGTAAATCAAAACTGTGCACACCATGTGCTGCTAAAAGTCCCAAGTGATTTGTAGTGACTAGAAAACTGAAATTGAGAAGGAAGTAAAGCATAGGTCTTATTTAGTTAACACATGTGATGTTAATTAAAGTAATCTAGCATGCTAAACTTAATCACAGTGCACTTTTTAGGATAAAGTTAATGGTTGAGATTTAAACATGTTAAGATTGCATTGAGTGTTGTGTAGAGCAGTCTATAGAACCCAAACATTTGAGTCAAATTCTTTGAGAAAATAGGTGGAAATACTATCTGCACCCTCTATGTAACTTGGGAACAAACGAGGATATGTATAACTTATCAAATAAGAAGCCAAAGTGGTATGAACTAGGTGGCAGAGCTGCTGTCCACGACAGCAGCAGTGAGCATGGATATGGAAAAGTTAATGTTTTCCTTCTTGAATTCTTATTGAGTATAGTTAGATTTTAAATTTATCCTGACTGATGTACTTAGGAAAAATATGAGTGTGTAACTCTTTATGGTTAACAGGGCTTAATAAGTAAAATAATGACTGAACTGATAGCCAAGTAAAAGGGGTGAATTTGTTGCTCATGGGCAAGCGATGATGAGATAGCGAATTAAGCCGCAGATATCTTGTTCAATTACTACATATGGTATGCTATTGTTTTACACAGTCACCTTTCCTATAGTATACCAGGAGTTTTGGGTGATTGAACTAGAAAGTAAGGAAAGGACATGGCAATATTAAGCTCAAGGTTGCTGCCTATAGCAGCAGCAGTAGCAAAATCTATCCTTGATATTGTCAAGGTTTTCTTTTAGACTCGCATATAATATTCCTAAGTTGTTAGGACTGCCCAACTAGTGTACTATAATAATGAAATGAATGGGCCACTTGTATAACACCCAAAACTATAAAGGAATCAAGAATTTGGTAACTTAAAAACCATATGAAGCAAGAGGTAGCAGTGTACAACTGTGATAACAGTTGGATCAAACAAATTCTGATTTTTGTATAAGGAAATATATTACCTAAAGCAAGAAGTTAGTAAACTAATTTGTTAAATAGTTTGTATAGTATATATATGTAAGCTTTTTACTATTATTGGATCCTTGTGGACTGAATTAGAGCCATGGAGATTAGTGTGGTTGTGCGGAGAAATAAGGTTGACGAAAATGGCTTGATTATGTAGCCCCTAACCTTTAGAAATCAGTCAACAATTTAGGCGCACACGTTATGTTTGATAAAATGCCAAAACAAGCTAATTTAGCTAAAAATTTGGAATTTTACAAAGTCGAGACTCTAAATAGTCTTAATATACTATATAAGACTTATTTGTGAAGAAAGTCAGGCTAGAATGAGTCGAGGCAAGTTTTGTATGAAAAAAAAAGTTACAAATTAGTGTGTCGAGCTACTTTGGGCCAACTATTTTGGTAATTAGACTTGCTGGAAAATTAAAGTTTTCTGAGGTCTTGAAGTGTGTCATACCAGCTGTCCATAGACTCCCTAATAGACTCGTTCCGAGTTCAGACAATCAATTTATGACATGCCAAAGTGGGTACGTCGAAACTGGCTAAATCTGGAAAACAGATTCGAAGCAGTCCCTTGTCACGATTTATTTGGAATTCTGTGTTTTAAATTTAGAAATGGTATAAGAATAAAAGTTGTGGTCTCAGAAGTTAGCTTCGCGTGGGTTCAAGAATCGCTAAAAAATGTTTTAAAACGAAAAAGTTATGACTGTTTTAGCGAGAGAGGGTAAAGCCGAAATGAAAGTGAAAAACTATTATGAACGTACACTTTTGGCGCTCTATTTGGGCTGCCTAATGAACTTGAAATGGGGGTTTCATATTTTTATAAATATTCTCATATGATACGAAAAACATACTAAAATTTGGGAATTTTCTAATAAGCGAACAAGGCGTGAGAAAATCGCAAAGTGGCTCATTCGTTATCAAGGCGTGAGCCCAATGATGTGCCACCACATGACCGTCTTGCAGCATCTTTGTCGTCGCGTTGGTGATAGTGCGATAAACAGTGGGCTTTTTTTATTGCTTTTTGATCAATGTTCGTAGCTTGTTTTCGCGTTTAGAAATTTTTTAAATGTACTATGTCATAAGGTCTATTGTGACGCCCCCAAAATAGGTATACATCACCCATTCTGAGCCGCCAAATACATGGTACAGAATACAAATACAAACTTAAATATTCAACATGAGCTGTGAGTTTTAATACAAATATTGTCTTCTAGACAGTATTCAAACTCAAAATAAGTCCTCAATACCTTTATTATCACACAATTTCACAGAATATTGAGGACTACTAATGCAAACATCTGGACCGTCATTCCATTCCCCGACTAGTCCCAACTATATTCTCATTTCCTGAAGAGAACAATGAAAGAAAAGGGTGAGCTCAACTAGCCCAGTAAGAAATATTATAACTAAGATAATGTAGAATAAATTATCATTAGCCTTCAACAGTGTTAAACTGATAAAATAAATTAGACATCAAGTTTAACTACAACGGAACAAGAAATCCATTAGAAGAGTCAAGTAGAGCATGATATCTACTATCTTCTATGAATTAAAAGAATTTATCATCAATTTTATCGCCGAGACTCAGCTTAATAAATAATCCACATCATCGAATCACCCATGCACTACGGCTAAGGATATTCATTAGTATCACGACCACAAATTATCCACGCACTACGAGCCAAGGATATTCGTGTTTTCAAAGATGGTCATGATCATGCCAACAACTGTCCATCAATGTACTACGGGCCAATGAGGACTTTTACCACATCATTTGTAACATTATGGTCATGATTATACCGAATAATTCCTGGTCATAATCATACCAAACCCATCTATGCACTACGGCCACAGATGACTTTCAACATAATATAAGCATGAGGATGATGACAATGATATAAGAATTCAATTAAAAAAAAAACAAAGGATAAATGTCCAAATTGTCAACATAATACTGCTTTGTGGAGTAAAATTCAAGAATAATATTGTATCAAAAATGATTTGGACCGAAAAGAAATCAATTTTTGTCATGAATAGTACCCATGTGAATAGTAACCGAGAAAATAGTACCCTGTGAATAGTAACTTCGGGAATAGTAATCTCGTGACTAGTACCCCGGCATGAAAAAGTTAAAACTTATCAAGAATGCTCAGAATAATATTTTCATGAAAAGATACTGGATGAAGCGCAAATATCAACGATATTGTACTAATTTCATGGAGTATAGAAGCCAAAACTTAATAATATCCCTTACCTTGAAAAGAAGAGTATTCCAACTGGTATAGTGGGGATATTCTTAAAGAAAACTTTAACTATTTTTTATGGTCCAAAGCTTTCTTAAACTCTAAAGAAATACGCTCATGATTATAGAAGAAGAATTATTAGGTTCTGGTGTGATTTTCAATTCTAACTAAGCATCCTATTTATAGGAGAAGGGAAGGATACTATTTAAAAAAAAATTCACGGACGCACAGTTGAAATAAAATCACGGGCCAAAGTTTTCGTCTGATAATTCACGGGTTGATTCTTCTGATCATCAGATGCCTAGCTATTCAAAATGATACCTTAATGATCAAATAAAAAAAACTTTTAAATTATAAATATATGTATACTCCCTCTTCCGTACGTAAACCATTCCCCCCTTTTTTTTCTTTCCTTGAGAATTCTTTTCCTCCCACATCAACATCATTATACACCAAAGTCATATATATATATATAACAAAACTGCGATAACTTCTACCGACAATTTTTTAAAAAATGGGAAAGTTGGGGGTCCAAAAATACTTCTTAAAAATCCCCTCAATATTTTTAACAAAGTTTTATTCATATTATTATAACTCGCAATATTAACAACAAGGTTGTTCCCAGGAAAGAGGGGGCTTTCCAATAAGAATTTCTCCCTATTGGCGCGCAATTAGGTGACCAAACCTCTCCTTGACAGAACTTCTAGAAATCGTCAATATTGCAAATAATAATATTAATAACTTTGTCGTCTCAATTATTGATTTAATAATATAAAATATTATGCAGATGATAATGTGACAATAACTGAATCAATAATATGAGAGATATGATGCAGCGATTACTGTAGCAATAATTGAGTATAACTGAAGGACTTCTCACGTAAGCATCAATAATCAATACTGTGTGCTACTATGCAACCACGCCGTTATTTTCAACAGTTAACGGTAAAACTTCCGCCGTTATTTTCATAGAAAGATATTTCTATCATTTTCTTATTCTGACAATAATTACGTTGTGGGATCCACTAATGATTGTGTCATCGTACGAATATTCCCTGTTAAAACGAATATTCTCTGACCAATCGAATATTTTATAACAACTTGCTTACTTTGCAAAATTTATTAATATTACCAACAACTTTAATATTATAACAAATCAACACCATAATTATTCAAAATGATATTTATAGAAAATTCATCTTTATTCATAAAAGTTTGGGTCTTACAACCTCCCCTTATTATGAAATTTCGCCCTCGAAATTAGAGTACATACCTGGTATGACAAAGAGGTGAGGATACCTTGATCTCATTTCAGATTCTAACTCCCAGGTCATTTCCTCAACATCGTGGTTTCTCCACAAAACTTTAACTTGAGGTATAACCTTGGAGCATAAAATTTGTTCCTTTTTATCTAAGATTTTAACAAGAACCTTTTCATACGTTAAATCTTTCGCTATTTCGTCCGGTTCCAACTCAATAATGTGGTTCGGGTCTTCCACATATTTATGTAATATGGATATTTGAAAAACATTATGAACACGAGACATGCTTAGCGGTAAAGCAAGTCTATAGGCCACAGTTCCTACTCGGTCAAGGATTTCAAATGGGCCAATGAATCGAGGATTGAGCTTTTCTCTCTTTCCAAATCTCGTAACTCCTTTCCATGGAGCAACACGTAACAACACATGTTCTCCAACATTGAATTACACGTGATGAAGATCAGCATAACTCTTTTGATGATCTTGTGAGGTTTTTATATGTTGTCGGATTATTTGAATCTTTCCCGTACTCATGCGTACCAATTGCGGTCCTAACAACGTTGCTTCACCCACCTCATCCCAGCATACTGTAGAACGACACTTTCTTCCATATAACGCCTTAAATGGAGCCATGTCGATACTTGTTTGATAACTGTTGTTGTAGGAGAATTCCACCAATGGCAAAAACATGTCCCAACTTCCTTTGAAGTCAAGGACACAGAGTCTTAATAGATCCTTTAGAGTTTGAATAGTCCTCTCCGACTGCCCGTCCGTCTGAGGGTGATACGCCGAACTAAATTGCAAATCCGTTCCCATAGCTTTTTGCAAACTAACCAAAAATTGTGAAGTGAATCTTGGGTCTCGATCAAAAACTATGGATAATGGCATACCATGTAGTCTTACAATCTCGTTTATGTATATACGAGCAAGATGTTCAAGTGTATAAGTTTCTCGTATAGGTAATAAATGAGCAGACTTGGTCAATCTATCAATAATGACCCAAATTGCATCTATGCCTTGAGAAACCTTAGGAAGACCAATAATGAAATCCATGGTAATGTGCTCCCACTTGCATTCTGGAATTTCAAGTGGTTGCAATGGACTTTTGGCACTTGATGCTCCGCCTTGACACATTGACAAGTTATACACCTTGAGATAAACTCCATGATCTCTCTCTTCATATTGCTCCACTAAAATGTATGTTGCAGATCATGATACATTTTGGTACTCCCAGGATAGTTTGCAAACGGTGTGTTGTGTGCCTCCATCATGATTTTATACTTTAAATCAAGGTCGTTAGGAACACAAAGCCTAGAGTTGGCTCGTAGTATTCCTTCTTCATCGATTCTTGCTTCCGGGATAGCACCTTCTTGCATTTTCTTCCTCATACGCATCAGCTCCAGGTCTTTAACTTGAGCAGCTTTAATTATATTGATTAAAGTCGATTCTACTCGTATGTTCACCATCATTACGTGGGTCTCTGGAGTCTTTAACTCTATCTCCATCCTTTGCAAATCATACAAAATGGGCCTTTGCGTTGACAATAACGCACTCATACCTGCATATGATCTTCTATTCAACGCGTCAGCTACTACGTTCATTTTTCTAGGATGGTATTGAATAGTATGATCATAATCTTTCAATAGTTCGAGTCAACGTCATTACCGTATATTGAGTTCATTTTGAGTGAAGAAATATTTGAGGCTTTTATTATCCGTATAAATCTCCATTTTCTCCTCATACAGGTAATGCCTCCAAATTTTAAGTGCGAAGACAACAGCTGCCAACTCTAGATCATGAGTAGGATAATTCCTCTCATATTCTTTGAGTTATTGAGAGGCATAGGCTATGACTTTTTCCGTCTTTGCATGAGAACACATCCTAACCCTTTGCCCAAGCATCATCATGAGATGAAAAATCCCTTGAGCGGATGGTATTATCGAGCAGTCTTTGAAATGAGTCTCCTCTTGAGTTCTTGAAAACCCTTCTCACATTCCTCGCTCCAACCGAATTTTGTATCTTTTTGAGTCAACTGAGTTAATGGAGTAGCTATTCAAGAAAATCCTTCCACGAATCTCTGATAATAACCAATGACTAAAGAGAAACCACCTCTTTGCCGGTTAGTGATTTAGGTTGCTCCCAGCTTTGAATTGCTTCAATCTTTGTCGGGTCAACAGATATTCCATGATTTGATATCACGTGCCCATGGAATGCTACTTCCTCAAGCCAGAACTCGTATTTCTTCAACTTAGCATAAAGCTTGTTTTCACGAAGCTTTTGGAGTATCAGCCTCAAGTGTTGCTCATGATGTTCATGGCTTTTGGAGTAAATGAGGATGTCATAAATAAAGACAACCACAAAATGATCTAAATATTCCTTGAATACTCGGTTCATCATAACCATAAAGGCAGCAGGAGCATTAGTTAATCCAAAAGATATGACTAGAAATTCATAATACCCGTACCGAGTTCTGAAAGCCATCTTTGGAATGTCATCGGTTTTAATCATTAATTGGTGATATCCGGAATGAAGATCAATCTTTGAAAAGAATTGGGCGCCTTGCAACTAGTCAAACATGTCATCAATGCGAGGCAACGGGTGTCTATTTTTGACAGTGACATGGTTTAACTCCCGATAATCAATACAAAGTCGCATACTCTCATCTTTCTTCTTCACGAATAGAACAGGAGCCCCCCCAAGGAGACGTACTAGGACGAATGAAACCGATGTCTAACATTTCATGTAGTTGGGTTTTTAATAGGAGCCATTCGATATGGGGCTTTGGAAATGGGTTTTGTATCGAGTTCAAGGTCGATAAAAAATTCAATTTCACGCTCTGGGGGTAGGCTAGAAAGTTCTTCAGGGAATACATCAGGAAATTTATTAACAATAGAAATATCATTCAAAACTGACGTATTTTTGTTTAAATCCGTGACATGAGCTAAGAAAGGTTGACATCCGTTTTTCAATAAACGAATAACTTTATGGCTTGAGATGACAGTGATTGATTTTAATGGCTTGGTCGCTTGAATTCGCATAATAGGTTGGTTAGGAATATAAAAGCTAACAATCTTATGAAAATAATCAATTTTTACATGATGAGTAGTTAACCAATCAATCCCTAGAATTACGTCAAACGCAAGTATTTTTAAGGAAATAAGATTGACAGGTAATGTGAGGGTACCGATTTGAACCAAACAAGACTTATAAATAGTGGATGTAATAAAGATTTCTCCCAATGGAGTTTCAACAGTTAAGTCAAAGTCTAATTTCTCCTGAGTCAAATTTAAACGTTGAGCGCAAGTAGGAGAAATAAAAGAATGGGTAGAACCAGTATCAAATAAGGTATATACTTCGCTAGAGTTTATGATAAGCTTACCCGTGATGACCTCGTTTGGGTTCCTTTCTTTCTGGGAGGTCACAACAAACGCTCCCCTTGAACTACTAGTTTTGACTTGTCTAGGATGATATTTGGTGTCACCATTCCAACTGAACTTGGCTTCCCTGTATGACAAAATCTAGCTAGGTGACCTTATCTTCCACAATTGTAACACGTTTTGGACTGCTGCGTACAATTTGGACTAATGTGTCCCTCCCCTCCGCATTTAAAGCATATGATAGGTGGTCATTCTCCTTCCTTAACAACGGGTGTTGGTGCTGACGTCTTTCCATCATTATTGAATCTCATCTTCTTGAAAGGTCCACTTTTATTGGCTTGGACATGATTACCACCGAAGTGGTTACCATTTCTGGCAAATTGATTCCCTCCACATTTGTTATCACCGCTTCGATGACTGCTACCACTGGTATTATAATTTTGCTGGTTGCTTTCTCTTGGTTGGGTTGACTCGTTATGGCGCTCCAATAACTGAGCCCTATTTACAACATCTGAATACAAACACAGTTTGCGAGAAATTAGATATTGATGTATCTTGGGTTTCAAACCTCTTAGAAACATTCACGTCATTCTCTCCTCATTATCAACCAAGTGGGACGCAAACCGGGACAACTCGATAAACTTCGCTTCGTACTGTGACACGGTCATATTGTTTTGCTCCAGCTTGATGAACTCTATTTCTTTCATGTGACGAATACTTTCGAGAAAGTACTTCTCATTGAATAGTTCTTGGAACTTCTCCCAAGACATTTTGAGTGCGGCAGGTTGAGTACAATTTACAGATTCCCACCAGTAATCTGCATCTCCTGGCAACATGAAGGTGGCAAAGGGAACCTTTTGCTCCTCGGAGCATCCCAAGACATCAAATATCTTGGTGATCTGCTTTATTCACATCTCTGCCTTAAGTGGTTTTGGCTCTCCAATAAACTCCGGTGGTCCTAGCTCCTTGAACTATTTAGCGGTGACCATCCGAGAGTTGCCAGTGTTTCCACCTACATTTTGGACAGAAGTTTCTCTTTGCCTGTTGTTTTACGAATTGCAGAAAGCTCCTAAACATTCCATCGTTCCCCATTTGGTCGATGTTGTTGTTCACCTAAGGATTATTGCCTTCCTGATGCACATTATCCTGGGTGTTGATCTGTGGTGACTCAACGGTCTCCTCTGTTCCATTATTATTCTCAACATTCTCGGTTGTCATTTTCAAACACTTCCACAAAACAAGGATTAATTGACATTGTGACGCCCCCAAAATAGGTATACATCACCCATTCTGAGTCGCCAAATACATGGTACAAAATTCAAATACAACTTAATTATATAATTATCGTGTAAAGTACGACAAATTATAAGCTGGGAGTTTCAACACGAATATTGTCTTCTAGACAATATCTAAACTCAAATTAAATATTATTACATTTATTTTCACATTACTTCACAAAATAGTGAGGACTACTAATGCAAACATTTGGACCGTCACTCCGTTCCCTGACTAGTCCCAGCAATATTCTCATTTTCTGGAGAGAACAATGAAGCAAAAGGGTGAGCTTAACTAGCCCAGTAAGAAATATTATGACTAAGATAATGCAAAATTATCCTTCAACAGTATAACAACTGATAGAATACAATAGACAACAAGTTTTAGTTCAACAACTGCAGCGGAATACACAATCCATCAGAAGAGTCAAGTAGAGCAATTATATCTACTATCTTCTATGATTTAAAAAGTTTATCATCAATTTTATCGCTGAGACTCAGCTTAATAATCCACATCATCGAATCATCCCTGCACTACGGGCCAAAGATATTCTTTAGTATCACACCATGAATTATCCATGCATTACGGGCCAAGGATAATTGTGTTTTTATCAACGGTCATGATCATGCCATAAAACAATTCATCTTTGCACCCTTGGCCGAAGAAAATCAATGGCCATGATCATACCAAAAACTGTCCATCAATGCACTACGGGCCAATGAGGACTTTTACCACATTATTTGTAACATTACGGTCATGATTATACCGAATAATCTCTGGTCATAATCATACCAAGTCCATCTATGCACTACGGCCAAAGATGACTTTCATAACAATATAAGCATGAGGATGTAACAATGACATAATAATTCAATAAAACAAGTTCAAGGATAAATTTTAAATATTTATAATTTAATTTATCCAGAATTCAATAACGTTCAAATTGTCAACATGATATTTCTTTGTGGAGTAAAATTCAAGAATAATATTGTATCAAAAATGATTTGGACCGAAAAGAAATCAATTTTTGTCATGAATAGTACCCCGAGTGAATAGTAACCGAGTGAATAGAATCCCGTGAATAGTAACTTTAGGAATAGTAACCCCGTGAATAGTACCCCGATATTAAAAAAGTTAAAACTTATCAAGAATGTTCAGAATAATACTTTCATGAAAAGATACTGGATGAAGCGCAAATATCAAGGATATTCTACTAATTTCATGGAGTATAGAAGCCAAAACTTTAACAAAATGTGTCTAGAATTCAAAATCTGAAACGAAATAATATTACTTACATACTACAAAGTATGGAAGAAAATATTATTTCTTACGAATACTGAGCAAAATAATATCCCTTACGAATATTAAACAAAAATAATATTCCTTTCGAATATTGGACGAATATAATATTCCTTATGAATATTAAATGAAAATAATATTTCTTACGAATATTGAACGAAATAATATTCATACGAATACGAAAAATAATATCTCTTCATAATATGAAATAAATAATACCCTTATGAGTATTAAAAGAAAATAATTCTCTTCATGAATACGAAAGAAATAATACCCCTTACGAGTATTGAAAGAAAATAATTCTCTTCATGAATACGAAAGAAATAATACCCTTACGAGTATTGAAAGAAAATAATTCTCTTCATGAATACGAAAGAAATAATATCCTTTACGAGTATTGAAAAAAAATAATTCTCTTTATGAATAGGAAAGAAATAATACCCATTACCTTAAAAAGAAGAGTATTCCAACTGGTATAGCGAGGATATTCTTGAAGAAAACTTTCACTATTTTCTACGCTCAAAGCTTTCTAAAACTCGAAAGAAATACGCTCAATATTATAGAAGAAGAGTTCTCTGATTCTGGTGTGATTTTAAATTTTAACTAAGCATCCTATTTATAGGAGAATGGAAAGGATACTATTTGGAAATAATCACAGACGCACAGTAGTTTTGATTCACAGGCGCAACCGACGGAAAAGTTTTGAAAATTTAATTTTATCGTGCAATAAAATATTCTAATAAACAAAAACTTTAAATAAATTATAATATATTCTATTTGTAATCTAATAAAACAAAACTTATAAAATATATATATATATATATATAAATACATCACCTTTGCCTTACGGCAAAGGCACCACTTTCTCACCACATTTAAACACATACACACAAATGTTACAAATATATAATATGTATATACTTACCTTTCTAGCAAGGCATCTCCACCCACCCCCCTTTCCTCCTACCACACACACACACACTCACACACTAAATTCCATACACACATGTCAAATATATATATATATATATATATATATATATATATATATATAATATATTCCCTTCCTCCCATGGAAACTCCCCCACCCCCCTTTTATTTTCTTTCTTTCTTCCCACATGTGGCCCCCACCTTTTATTATATTAAATAATTTTCTACCGATTATTTTGAAGAATGGGTAAATGAGGGTCTATAAAATAAGCAAAATTTACAACAAATACTTCATAAATATTCTCTCAATATTTTTAACAACCTTTATTCATATTATTATAACTCGCAATATTAATAACCAGATCGTTCCCAGGAAAGAGTGGGCTTTTCGATAAGGATTTCTCTCTATTGACGCGCAATTAGGTGACCAAAACTCTCCTCGACATGAACTTTCTAGACATTGTTAATTATGAAAATAATAATATGAATAACTTGTCATCTCAATTATTGATTTAATAATATATAAAAATATTGACAATAATTGAATCAAATAACATGAGATACTATGCAATAATTATTATAGCAATAATTGAACAAAACTGAGTGACTTCTCATGCAAGCATCAATAATCAATACCGTGTGTTACTATGCAACCACGTGTATTACTGTACTTTTACTATCGGGTAGTTCAATAGTTTAACGGTAAAACTTCTACCGTTATTTTCATAAAAAGATATTTCTGTCGTTTTCTCATTCCGACAATAATTCCGTTGTGGGGTCCACCAATGATTGTGCCGTCGTACGAATATTTTCTGACCAATCGAATATTTTATGACAACTTGCATACTTTGCAAAATTTATAAATACTACCCACAACTATAACATTTTATCAAATCCACACCATAATTCTTAAAAAAATATTTTGAGAAAATTAAATATTTATTCATAAAATTCGGGGTCTCACAATCTCCCATCCTTATGAAATTTCGCCCTCGAAATTTATGTACGTACCTAGTATGCCGAAGAGGTGAGGATACCTTGTTTAGATTCTAACTCTTGAGGTATAACCTTTGAGCATAGAATATAATTCTTCTTATCCAAGATTTTAACAAGTACCTCTTCATACGTTAAATCTTCTGCTATCTCGTCTTGTTTTAATTAAATAATGTAGTTTGGGTCGTCCACATATTTACGTAACATCGATACGTGAAAAAAAATGTTATGAACACGCAACATACTTGGCGAGTAAAGCGAGTCTATAGGCCACAGTTCCTACTCGATCAATGATTTCAAATAGACCAATAAATTTGAGGGTTGAGATTTCCTCTCTTCTTCGATTCTTGATTCTAGAATAACGCCCTCTTGAACCTTCTTCTTCACATTCATCAGCTCTGAGTCTGTAGCTTAAGCGGCTTTAACTTTATCGATTAAAGTCTGTTCTAATCGTATATTTAACATCATCACGTGGGTCTCTAAAGTAAGTCAGACGAAATGGGTCTTTGTGTTAACAACGCCGCACTCGTAACTACATACGATCTTCTACTCAATACGTCAGCTACCATGTTCGCTCTTCTACGATGATATTGAATGGTATGGTCGTAATCTTCAACAGCTCGAGCCAACGTCTTTGGCGCATGTTACGTTCATTTTGGGTGAAAAATATTTGAGGGTTTTTGTATCGGGTTCAAGGTCGATACAAAATTCATTTCACGCTCTGGGGGTAGGCCAGGAAGTTCTTCAGGGAATACGTCGGTAAATTTAATAACAATAGAAATATCATTCAAATCTGACGTATTTTTGTTTAAATCCGTGACATGATCTAAGAAAGCTTGACATCCGTTTTTTAATAAACGAATAACTTTATGGCTTGATATGATAGTGATTGACTTTAGTGGTTTGGTTGCTTGAATTCGCATAATAGGTTGGTTAGGAATATGAAAGCTAACAACCTTACGAAAACAATCGATTTTAGCATGATGAATAGTTAACCAGTTGATTCCTAAAATCACATCAAAGGCAAGTATTTTCAAAGAGATAAGATCGATAGGTGAAAATGCCGATTTGAATCAACAACATTTATAAACAGTGGAGGTAACGAAGGTTTCTCCTAACGGAGTTTCAACCGATAAGTCAAAGTCTAACTTCTCTGGGGTCAAATTTAAACGTTGAGCACAAGTAGGAGAAATAAAAGAGTGTGTAGAACCGATATCGAATAAGGTATAAACTTCACAAGAGTTTATGATTAACTTACACGTGATAACTTCATTCGGGTTCCTCGAAAAACACTCTTACTTAAACTACAGACTTTGACTTGTCTGGGACATCCTTTGGCATCACTATCCTAGCTGGACTTGACTTCACTACATGAAAAAATTGAGCTAGGTGACCTTCTCTTCCGTAATTGAAACACACTTTGGGTTGCTGCGTACAGTTTGGACGGATGTGTCCCTCCTGTCCGTATTTGAAACATACGACCGATGGTCGTTCTTCTTCCTTAGAAATGGGTGTTGTTGTCTTTCCATCATTATTTAACCTTCTCTTCTTGAAGTTGTTCTCACTTAGTTAACCTTTTCTATTATCCTGGCCATGATTACCACCAAAGTGGTTACCATTTCTGGCATGTTTATTCCCTCCAGGTTTGTTGTCGCCGCTTCAATGACTGCTACCACTGGTATTATAATTTTTCTGGCTGCTTTCCCTTGGTTGGGATGTCTCATTATCGCGCTCCAATAACTGAGCCCTATTTACAACATCTGAATACAAACACAGTTTGTGAGAGATAAGATATTGACGTATCTCAGGTTTCAAACCTCTTAGAAACATCTGTGTCATTCTCTCCTCGTTATCAACTAAGTGGGACGTAAATCGGGATAACTCGACAAATTTAGCTTCGTACTATGACACGGTCATATTGGTATGCTCCAGCTTGATGAACTCTACCTCTTTCATGTGACGAATACTTTTGGGAAAGTACTTGTCGTTGAACAGTTCTTAGAACTTCTCCCAAAGGCATTTTGAGTGCGGCAGGCTGGGTACGTGTTACAGATTCCCACCAATTCTGTCTCTTCTCTCAACATGAAGGTGGCGAAGGGAACTTTTTCTCCTCTGAGCATTCCAAGATATCAAATATCTTGGTGATCTGTTTTATCCACGTCTCTGCCTTAAGTGGTTCTGGCTTTCCCAAAAACTCCGGTGGTCCCAACTCCTTGAACTGCTTAGCGGTGACCAACCATGGGTTGCCATTGTTTCCACTTGCATTATGAACAGAAGTCTCTCTCGTTTGGTGTTGCATAAATTCTAAAAACCTCCTAAACGTACCGTCGTTCGTCATTTGGTCGGTGTCGTTGTTAACAGGAGGATTATTGCATTCTTGATGTATATTATCCTGGGTATTGATCTGTGGTGACTCAACGATCTCATGTGCTCCATTGCTATTCTCAACATTCTCGGATGTCATTTTCAAATACTATCACAAAACAAGGGTTAATTGACATGCAAAATATTATCCCTATACTTTTATCGACCAATTAAATACCAAATAAACTTAGGTAGGTCATAAATTTTAAAGATTTATAATTTAATTTATCCAGAATTCAATAACGTTCAATTTGTCAACATGATATTGCTTTGTGGAGTAAAATTCAAGAATAATATTGTATCAAAAATGATTTGGACCAAAAAGAAATCAATTTTTGTCATGAATAGTACCCTGAGTGAATAGTAACCGAGTGAATAGTAACCCGTGGATAGTAACTTCAGGAATAGTAACCCCGTGAATAGTACCCCGACATGAAAAAGTTAAAACTTATCAAGAATGCTCAGAATAATATTTTTATGAAAAGATACTGGATGAAGCGCAAATATCAAGGATATTCTACTAATTTCATAGAGTATAGAAGCCAAAACTTTAACAAAATGAGTGTAGAATTCAAAATCTGAAACAAAATAATATTACTTACATACTACAGAGTATGTAAAAAAATATTATTTTTTACGAATACTGAACAAAATAATATCCCTTAAGAATATTAAGCGAAAATAATATTATTAGAATATATTAAACGAATATAATATTCCTTACGAATATTAAATGAAAATAATATTTCTTTCGAATATTGAACGAAATAATATTCATACGAATATGAAAAATAATATCTCTTCAGAATATGAAATAAATAATATCCCTTACGAGTATTGAAAGAAACTAATTCTCTTCATGAATACGAAAGAAATAATACCCCTTACGAGTATTGAAAGAAAATAATTCTCTTCTTGAATACGAAAGAAATAATACCCCTACCTTAAAAACAAGAGTATTCCAACTGGTATAGTGTAGATATTCTTGAAGAAAACTTTCACTATTTTCTACGCTCAAAGCTTTCTAAAACTCGAAAGAAATATGCTCAATATTATAGAAGAAGAATTCTCTGATTCTGGTGTGATTTTCAATTATAACTAAGCATCCTATTTATAGGAGAATGGAAAGGATACTATTTGGAAATAATCACTGGATTATGATGTAGTTTTTGATTCACTCAAGTATAACCAATGAAAAATTTCCTAAAAATTTAATTTTACTATGTAATAAAATATTATAATAAAACAAATACTTTAAATAGAATATAATATATTCTATTTATAATCTAATAAAACAAAACTTATAAAATATATATATATATATACATCATCTTTGCCTTACGGCAAAGGCACCACTTTCTCACCACATTTAAACACTCACACACACAAATGTTACAAATATATAATATGTATATACTTACCTTTCTAGCAAGGCATCTCCACCCACCCCCCCTTTCTTCCTACCGCACACACACACTCACACACTAAATTTCATACACACATGTCAAATATATATATATATATATATATACGTATAATATATATTCCCTTCCTCCCAAGGCAACTCCCCCCCCCCCCCCTTTTCTTTTCTTTCTATCTTCCCACATTTGGGCCCAACATGTGGTCCCCACCTTTATTATATTAAATAATTTTCTACCGATTATTTTGAAGAATGGGTAAATGGGGGTTCATAAAATAAGCAAAATTTACAACAAATACTTCATAAAAATTCTCTCAATATTTTTAACAACCTTTATTCATATTATTATAACTCGCAATATTAACAACCAGATCGTTCCCATGAAAAAGGGGGATTTCCGATAAGGTTTTCTCCCTATTGGCGTGTAATTAGGTGACCAAACCTCTCCTCGACAGAACTTTCTAGAAATTATTAATTATGCAAATAATAATATGAATAACTTGTCATCTTAATTATTGATTTAATAATATATATAAAAATATTGACAATAATTGAATCAAATAACGTGAGATACTATGCAGCAATTACTATAGTAATAATTGAACAAAACTGAGTGACTTCTCACGTAAGCATCAATAATCAATACCGTGTGCTACTATACAACCACGCGTATTACTATACTTTTACTACCCGGTAGTTCAACAGTTTAACGGTAAAACTTCTGCCATTATTTTCATAAAAAGATATTTCTGTCGTTTTCTCATTCCGACAATAATTCCGTTATGGGGTCCACCAATGATTGTGCTGTCGTACGAATATTCCCTGTTAAAACGAATATTCCCCGACCAATTGAATATTTTATGACAACTTGCATACTTTGCAAAATTTATAAATACTACCCACAACTATAACATTATATCAAATCCACACCATAATACTTAAATAAATATTTCGAGAAAATTAAATATTTATTCATAAAATTTGGGGACTCACAGACATGCCACATATTATCCCCATATTCTTACCGACCATTTAAATAACAAATAAACTTAGGTATGTCATACTAGCGAAGGAATTACCCGTCTCTCCCCTCCTAGTTCTAGTCTCACATCTCAGACATGGATCATATCCCTAAGCTTTGATATCAACTATGACGCCCCCAAAATAGGTATACATCACCAATTCTTAGTCGCCAAATACATGGTACAGAATACAAATACAAACTTAAATATACAACATGAGTTGTGAATTTTAATACAAATATTATCTTCTAGACAGTATTCAAACTCAAAATAAGTCCTCAAAACATTTATTATCACACTATTTCACAGAATAGTGTGGACTACTAATGCAAACATCTGGACCGTCACTCCGTTCCCCGACTAGTCCCAGCTATATTCTCATTTCCTAAAGAGAACAATGAAAGAAAAGGGTGAACTCAACTAGCCTAGTGAGAAATATTATGACTAAGATAATGCAGAATAAATTATCGTTAGCCTTCAACACTGTTAAACTGATAAAATACAATAGACATCAAGTTTAACTGTAGCGGAACAAGTAATTAATTAGAAGAGTCAAGTAGAGCATGATATCTATTATCTTCTATGATTTAAAAGAATTTATCATCAATTTTATCGCTGAGACTTAGTTTAATAAATAATCCACATCATCGAATCACCCTTGCACTACGGCTAAGGATATTCATTAGTATCACGACCATAAATTATCCATGCACTACGGGCCATGGTTATTCGTGTTTTCACTGATGGTCATGATCATGCCAACACTTGTCCATCAATGCACTATGGGCCAATGAGGACTTTTACCACATCATTTGTAACATTACAGTCATGATTATAGCGAATAATCCCTGGTCATAATCATACCAAGCCCATCTATGCACTACGGCCACATATGACTTTCAACATAATATAAGCATGAGGATGATGACAATGATATAAGAATTCAATTAAAAGAAAACAACGGATAATTTTTTAAAGATTTATAATTTAATTTATCCAGAATTCAATAATGTCCAAATTGTCAACATGATACTGCTTTGTGAAGTAAAATTCAAGAATAATATTGTATCAAAAATGATTTTCACTGAAAAGAAATTATTTTTTATCATGAATAGTACCCTAGGTGAATAGTAACTGAGTAAATAGTACCCTATGAATAGTAACTTCAGGAATAGTAATCCCGTGACTAGTATCCTGGCATGAAAAAGTTAAAACTTATCAAAAATGCTTAGAATAATATTTCCATGAAAAGATACTGAATGAAGCGCAAATATCAAGGATATTCTACTAATTTCATGGAGTATAGAAGCCTAAACTTAACAAAAATGAGTACAGAATTTGAAATTTAAAACAAAATAATATTACTTACATACTACAGAGTATGGAAGAAAATATTATTTTATACGAATACTGAATGAAAATAATATCCCTTACCTTGAAAAGAAGAGTATTACAACTGGTATAGCGGGGATATTTTTGAAGAAAACTTTCACTATTTTCTATGCTCCAATACTTTCTTAAACTCTAAAGAAATACGCTCAAGATTATAGAAGAAGAATTATCTAATTCTGGTGTGATTTTTAATTCTAACTAATCATCCTATTTATAAGAGAAGGGAATGGTACTATTTAGAAAAAATTTCACGAACGCACAGCTGAAATAAAATCACGGGCCAAAGTTTTCGTCTGATAATTCACGAGTTGATTTTGCTGATCATCAGATGCCTAACTATTCAAAATGATACCTTAATGATCAAATAAAACAAACTTTTAAATTATAAATATATGTATACTCCCTTTTCCTTACGTAACCCATTCCCCCCCTTTTTCTTTCCATGAAAATTCTTTTCCTCCCCCATCAACATCATTATCCACCAAACTCATATTATTAAAAACGTTTTATTCATATTATTTTTAACAACGTTTTATTCATATTATTATAACTCGCAATATTAACAACCAGGTCGTTCCCAGGAAAGAGGGGGCTTTCCAATAAGGATTTCTCCCTATTGGCGCGCAATTAGGTGACCAAACCTCTCCTTGACAGAACTTCTAGGCATCGTCAATATTGCAAATAATAATATTAATAACTTTGTCGTCTCAAATATTCATTTAATAATATAAAATATTATACAGATGATACTGTGACAATAACTGAATCAATAATATGAGAGATATGATGCAATAATTATTGTAAGCAATAATTGAGTATAACTGAGTGACTTCTCACATAAGCATCAATAATCAATATCGTGTGCTACTATGAAACCACACGTATTACTGTACTTTTAACACTAGTTATTTCAACAGTTAACGGTAAAACTTCCGCCGTTATTTTCATAAAAAGATATTTCTATCGTTTTCTCATTCCGACAATAATTACGTTGTGGGGTCCACGAATGATTGTGCCGTCCTACGAATATTCCCTGTTAAAATGAATATTCCCCGACCAATCAAATATTTTATAACAACTTGCTTACTTTTTAAAATTTATAAATATTACCAACAACTTTAATATTATAACAAATCAACACCATAATTATTCAAAATGATATTTATAGAAAATTCATCTTTATTTATAAAAGTTGGGGTCTTACATTTATAACATACTAGGAATTCGCCATGATTCGATTAATGGGTTAAGAACGAAAAATGAGTGAAGGAGCATGTCAGAACATAAAAACGGGTGACGCCGAGCGTAGCCCCTATGGGCTATTTTGACGTCGGCATTCTGGATCTTGTTTGAGCTAGATTTTAAGCAATGTTAAGTCTAATAAAGTCCCAAGAGATGAGTTTTGATGTTATGTGATAAGTTATGCCACGAAAACTCAATACGGACATAAATAATGTAATAAAAATAAACTATAAATATAAATTTACATATTTAAGAGAGATAAGACGAAAATAGTATGTGAAAATGGTTTTATAGCAAAAATGAAAAGTATAGAACCATTAGAAAATTGTAATGAACATAAAAGTGATGAAATAAAGGTTTTCGGAGTTTAAAATGGCGATTTCAAGCTAAGAATTATGTTATATGACGTATATATTCATATATTTAATATATATACGAAGCAAGGATGTGAGTTATTCATTAAACAAAGTGTGAAACTAATTTGCTAATGAAATAAAATATTTGTGTATAAGGCAATGGGCCGAGTTAAATTATGAGCTATCAAAAAGGTATAAAAATAATGTAAATAAAGGAAATGATATAGTAAGGTGTGCTTTACTATAAAAGGTATAAACTAATCATTTAAATCTCGAATTTGCAAGTAAAAGCAAAAGATATTTCTAAAATGGGGTATGGATGATTTGAACTTCAAGAATGTGAAATTTTTACATATTAATGATATGAGAAACCTTTATTATGCGTAAAAAGGATAAAACGGACAAGGTATTCAAAGGAACCTAAGATGGTTTTAGGATGAGAATAAAATATTATAGTTTAAATAAACTAATAATCATGGATTAAATATATGCATGCATGTTTTGTGACATAGTTGGTTATCTAATGTGTGTATATATGTAAACACAGTTGTGTAGGATTTGTGGAGAGAAGCTAAGTTAAATGTTTCGGTAATCTTCAATCAAGGCAAGTTTCTCAGTTAATTTATGTGGACTTGTAATTTGTATAGATAACTGTTAGCATGATTTATGTTTATAAGTATGTAATACCTATGAACTACATTATTTGCTTTGTGAATGATGAAGGTCAAATTATGACTAATTATTGAATTAATTCGGGGAACTCAATATATATGTGCAATGAATGACATTTATAGGACATGTGTAGTATATGCTATGATACGTATGTTGCTACCAGCAGAACATAAATGTGATAATGCATTTGTAATATGCTTGAACACCAAGAATATAAATGCATGAACTGAATGTGAAACCTATGTGCTATTTGATGCATGATAGACTGTTAGACTTGATAGGCCGACGTGCTCAATCTTACTTAATTTGCAGGTTAAAGCTATGATGCGATCTATCGTGATTAGGAGCACATGAAAAGAAGACTAGTGATTT
The DNA here is from genome assembly GCA_020205615.1 of Panax quinquefolius. Taxonomy (NCBI): domain Eukaryota; kingdom Viridiplantae; phylum Streptophyta; class Magnoliopsida; order Apiales; family Araliaceae; genus Panax; species Panax quinquefolius. Next base: position 70,390,888 of record CM035160.1, on the reverse strand, counting down.
AATTGAGATTGTGTTAAATCATTTGATGGTATTTTCATATGTAAATCACAGATGTGTAAATTTTTAAATTATTCGATAGATGAAGATTATTTGTTCTAAAAAGGGGATATGCTTGAAAGAATGAATTGTATATATATACTCATATCTACTCAGACTAAATAAATCATGTAATAAATATGATTCTAGTATAAAAAAGAATTGTAAAGGTTGCGATTCAGGGATTGAATGAATGGAAAGAAAGAAAAAAAAATCATACTGCATTTTTAGCTATTTTAATATTAAATAATGTTTTAAAGCTAAAACAAGATAATATTAACGCACAAGATCGAGAAGGAAAATAATCCCGATTTTGGGGTCGTTACAGTTTCCTAATCATATTAAGGTTATTAATCACATAAGGCATGCTAATTAGGATTAGGGTTTCTTAATTAGGGTTTAAGATTCCTGAATTTAAAATTAGGATTTTATGGCTTTCGATTAGGGTTCTTAACGGTACGTTAGGGTTTCTAATCCCTTATTAGGGTTTACTAATATTGTACCCTACAATCATTGATCAAAATTTCTATACATTACAAACACGTACTCATCAATACAATTATTTTAATTGTATTTTCTATTGAATCCCTATTCGTAACTAGGGATAGGGTTTCAAAATCTATTGAGCATAACTCTACTCTTATTTTCTTAGTCAATACACAAATTGACCACTTCTCGAGACACGTATCATAGATACTCATCACAAAATTGATAATCAATATTAATATTAAATAAATAAAATAATTTATTCAAAAAATTTGGATTATTCTAAATCTCGGGTTATCACAAGCCAAGGCCAACCAATAGGTTGCCTTTGTAATAGAATAGGATGAATGTTGTTATTATTTGATATTATGACAAGAAAACATGTAATGGTTATAACGAACCTAGGGATGGTAATATTATTTTGGAATATATATAGAAGACATTTTTACTCTTTTGAGGTATTTCAATTGAATGAATTTGTGACTATAGCACCGTGTAACACCATATGTCGGGTTGGAAGATACCAGGATTTGGGGGCGTCACAAGTTATCTAGAAGGGGGGGGGGGGGGTTTGAATAGGTATTTTAAAATTCTTTTACAAAATACTTGTTAGTTTTGATAATGATTTAATCAGCAACAGAATTGAGATTTGTTTATTTTCCCTTTACGATATAATGAGTTAATAGGAGTAAAGCAGTTATGACAGTTATAGCAGTTATGGCAAGAGTATAAGAGACACAATTTTTTTAAGTCATTAAGAGCACTCAAAGCTCCTAGTCAACTTTTCTACTCCTCGAGTAGGAAATCCACTAAGGATATCTTTACAATCTCTGAATCTCACAGATTCCTTCAAGACTAGCAGTCTTGGAACTTCTTAGTTCACTTTTGAACTCTTCAAGTCTAGCAGACTTGGTACTTCTCAGTTCACTTAGAACTCTTCAAGTCCTTTTGACTTGGAACTTCTTACTTCACTTGATAATAGTTGAGTTCTTTAATGGTGCTACTCAGTTTCTGTTAAGCTTGTGTTCGAAAGAACTGAGTAGCTGAGCAAGATTTCTTTTTCAAATCGTAAAGTTGAGCGTTCAGTGTTCTTCAGCATTTTTGTTTAGTTCTTGCTCGATCTTTTCATCTGCTTATGTTTTTCATATATGGTGTCTTTGAAAACTATCCGTTTGAAGACATCCATTGAAGCATTAAATGCATATGAAATTTCTGAGCTCTGATGGAGACTTTATGCATAACTTCTGATTAGCAGTCTGGCCCACTAACACAGTAGATTGTTATCTCACCTAACACCTGAAAAGGTGTTTTCTGTTGACCCATAGTACATTCCTTAACTTCTTTAATACGTTTCTTTATTATATACTAAGGCTGACTATTGTGTCATTGGGATTCTCGAGGACTTCAACATTTATAATCCATTCCACATTTGTTGTGATTTATTCTTAAACAAATGGACAAGGCTCGATGCTTCTGATGCAGACAGATGATACTCTATGATTCTGATCATGGTGTCTTGCCACCTTGGTGCTTGATCTGGTACTGATATTAGAGAACAATACGATTTCTCTTAAGCATTGGCACACTACGATCTTAACTTGCTTGACTTGCTGACTCTACAATTCCGAGAGCACTCTACATTTCCTGAGTTTTAATTGGCAGGTGTTTGGACCACTCTACGATTCCGGGAGAGGTCCTCCAAAGTAGACACACTACGATTCTGAATGCTCTACGATTATGCCTTGGCTTCTGCAATCTTCTTATCATTTTGATAGACTATGATTCTGTTAAAGCCTATCTATTACATCTCAAGATATAGATCAACCTAACAGCTTTAATCTTTTCATCTATACATTCATTTACAGAATGATAATCATTAAAAGCTCAGATCAACCTAACAAGTTTGATCTTCCACTAAGTCCTTGTACATGTATTCCTTGAAGGACTTTACATATAATCATAAATATTTACTTTCAACATCAAATTTAAATATGCAATCTCCCAACAATCTACCCATATTTGATGTTAACATAACCAAGGAGATTTGTGTCATGATTATTAATTTCTAGGTGTAGTTGCTAAAAAGTAAATATGACTTAGTGTTTCAGTGAGCAACTGAAATCTCTAGAGAATAAGCATGAATTTATTGATGTTTGTAAAGACATATATTACAATTAAGCTTAGTTACATCAATAAGAAATGAGTTTCAACTGATCTCTATTTCTTTTACCTTTTGTTCCTTGGAGGATTGGCATATATATTCTGCAGTTCTCTTTCTTCCGCTGGCTTTGTTTCTCCATGCTATATCTTTCAGATCATTTTGACTTAGCGGTTCCAAATTCTCGTGTCTATTCATGAACACATGATCTCCAATTGGAAAGTTTAGGTATGTAGTGGATACACCTTGTGAATTGGGCTCTTGACTTCTTAGCGGTTGTGCTATGATAATTTGTTGTTTTCAGATCGTGGAGTTTGATGGTGAGGCTATCTTATAGGAGGGCTCCTTGAAGATTACGCGATAAATTTGCCTTTGCCTTTGCCTCTACCTTTCCCTCCTTCCCCTTTCTTCTCCCCCTTTATGTCAGCATCAAGAGTTTGAATATCTTCAGATAGTCGAGTCATGCCTTGTACGAGCTCGTGGAGCTGATTCTTGGAGTGAGGAATGTCTTCACGGTTTTCTTGGATCAGAGAATCAGTTCGAGATTCTCTCTTTTGTAGAATGGGTAAGACAATTTCTTTTTGTTGCATTTGGCCCATGGAAAATGCTTGGAATTCATTCATTGAAGTCCGTAGTTTCATGAGACTTTCCATCATAACATTATTATGGGATTCCTGAGTATTCTTCAAAATAAGAACTACTTCCTTGTGTTTCTTGGCAGCTTAAAAGTAAATTTGATCCCTTTATTGATACTCTAAATCATTTCCTTTATGATCTCCCTAAGCTTCTTTGTAAGCTCAAAACTTAGGTTGCTAGGGAGGGTGTTAGCAACATCGATCAAGTGAGTCAGCATTAGATGAACAAGGTCTTAGTGAACTTTAAGATCTTCTTGTATCTCCTTGGTCACCTTTTGAGAAGCTTCAGACAACTCCATTTTGGTAGAATGATCTGATATGAACTCAAAGAGTTGCTGATTATTTGGAGGAGAGGTTCTTGTATATTGATCTTGCATATTGTAGAGAGCAAGATCAAGATTGAAATAGTTATTGGTTGATGAGGAAGGGATATCTGATGGAGGAATAGGTGTGTGAGGATGAGTCTCAGGAGGTGGTGACTCTATGAATTGAGCAGGTGACTCTACGATTGGATTTGGATCAATAATTGTAGAGTGAGAGATGATAGGAGACTGGATCAACACAAAATTAGGTACATTTGGTTCATCATTTACAGAATATTGGGATTCTATAACTGGAAATTAACTTAGTGGATGTAGTATCACTTCCAACATCTTGGTAATTCATAGAATTGGTTGAAGGTTGATAGTGGAGAGTGATTTACCCTGAAAGAGATAGGAATAATTTGTACCTCATGCCCATTTTCTGAAGAGATGCCATTGGTGATCAGCTTTTGGGCAAAATTAAGTTTTCCTGGAAATCCATGAGCTAGCACCGAGATTGCTGGATAGGCTTTGAAGGTCCAGAACATGTTTTCCCAAGAGTTTAGGATTTAGGCTCTATGAAAGGACATCATAGGTAGATAGGAGAACAATTGTTTGTAGTTAGCTCTCCTATATCAATCCCAGCCCACTGCGATGATCTCAATTTCATCATCTTCTGCAGTGGTGTCAAGTCTGGACTCTACGATCAAAGAGAAAGAAGATTTCTTTGGCTTATGGCTGTGTTTTCCCTTCCTAAGTAGCTGAGAGATGGTAGCCCTATCTTCTTCTTCTTCTTCTTCTTCTTTAGACTATTGTTCTTTCCCTTTCATTTTCTTCAGGGTTTTTGTTACGCCCCCAAATCCGGGTATCTTCTAACCCGACAGATGGTGCTACACGGTGCTACAGTTCACATAAACATTCAATTGAAATGCCTCAAAAGAACGGATATGTCTTATATATATATCAAAAGAATATTTACATTCCCCATGTTCTTTACAACTAATACATTGTCTTTGTCATAATATCAATATTATTTATTACAAAACTTATACTATTACATAAGCAATCTACGGGTTCGCCTTTTGCCTTTCCCTTTATCCTACTTCGGATCCATCGGTCCGATTACATCTTTAATTGCATTCATATGGTTCAAGCAAGAATGAGCCTAACTAGCTCAGCAAGTACAACAATTCTAGAAAAATAGCATGCTTGAAATATAGGAATCGTATATCTTCAATAACTGGACAAGAGTTACGAAGTACTATTGAGAATTCAAAATAGCACTTCTTTTCATTCAATACATTTTACAACAACAATATTCAGTAAAACATCAATTCCGGTTCAAGACCGTAAGCATTTCATAAGTACTTTAAAAAGGACATCCAGGCACAAAGTCCATAAGTCCGACATATCTTACGAGCATGTCTAGGTGATCAGCCTATAGTACTCTATGTTGATCAACACTACATTCATTAAACGTGTATACGTTTAAGTTGTGGCAACCTCACGTGCCTGTTGTTTGATGACAAAATAGTTTAGCATATTCAGTCTACTTTTGAAAACCACAACAATATTAGTTTGGTAAATCCTTATCAACACTTGATAGAATAACATAGCATACGTCTAGCCGAAAGGATTGGCTTTGACTTCCTCAGATACTAACTCATGCGAAGAATACATGAATCACAAAAACTTGTCGAGATCGAACTGGAACAAGGGTTAGAGTACTTGCCTTTAGCGTCTACTTATAGTTATAACACTTGCACCTTACGTCCATAAGGTCTCTACATTAGATAATAGCACACATAGTACATTAGGTCATGAATGATTACACATGGTTCCTAAAGAATCTTACCCATCTTCTCAATCTAATTACATATTAGCATTGTTATTATTGGTTCCGGCTTTCCATTACATCACTCTTATATTTATAAGTAATTGACTTAATCTTAACCTTCTTCTCAATCTAATTATCTATTCTCTCGATGTAAGTCCGCGTATTTCTTCTGTCTGTCTTGAGCTGCGACGAGACACATACGGATCAACTTCACCACTTCCGTTGTTTGCTGCACCAATTTTGGTCCTAGCATTCGGTGTTCTCCCACTTCATCCCAATATAACGACATTCTGCATTTCCTTCCATACAAAGCTTCATACGGTGGCATACCTATGCTTGCATGATAACTGTTGTTAGACGCAAATTCTACTAATGGTAGATGATCATCCCAACTACCCTTGAAATCCATGACACAAGATCTCAACATATCTTCTAACGTTTGAATTGTTCTCTTGCTCTGTCCATCGGTTTGTGGATGATATGCCGTACTCAACTCCAACTGCGTCCCCAACTGCTCTTGAAGACTTCTCCAAAAGTTCGATGTGAATCGTGGATCACGATCTGACATTATCGAAACAGGTGCTCCATGCCTGGAAATAATTTTCTTAACATATAGTATAGTTAACTGATCTAAGTTGTATTTAATTCGAATTGGCAAAAAGTGAGCCGACTTTGTTAACCAGTCCACTATTACCCAAATCGCATCATATCCCTTCTGCGTCATCGAAAGTCCCATCACAAATTCCATTGTGATATGCTCCCACTTCCATTTCGTAATCTCTAATGACTATAACAAGCCACTCGTTCATTGATGTTTGACTTTAACTCTTTGACAAGTCAACCACCTACTTACATACTCGACTATTTCTATTTTCATGTTCGGCCACCAAAAACTTTGTCGAAGGTCTTGATACATCTTAGTACCACCAGGATGAATCGAGTACCTTAAACTATGAGCCTCTTGTAAAACTTGCTCCTTTAATTTCGTCTCATTCAGAACCCAAATTTTTCCCTCAAATCTTAATAATCCCTCATTATCAAGACTAAACTTAATATCTTTTTCATTGGTCAACCGCTTCTTTATCTGGTCACACTCATTAGTTTTGAGCTGCACCTTCTTGACTCTCTCTACGATGGTAGACTGAATCTCTATCGCAAACAGTCTCTGATCCGCCTCGATTGGCAACTTCACCTCTAACTCCATCCTAGTCATCTCTGTTATTAACTCAATTTGAGCTGTTAACATAGACAACTTCTCCCGACCCTTTCTACTCAAGGCGTCGGCCACTACATTGGCTTTTCCAGGGTGATACAGGATCTCACAATCATAATCCTTTTTCAACTCCAGCCACCTTCTCTGTCTCATATTCAATTCCTTCTGTGTGAAGATATATTTTAGACTCGTGTGGTCCGTGTATATCTCATACTTTTCCCCATAAAGATAATGTCGCCATATCTTTAAGGAAAACACCACCACGGCTAGTTCCAGATCATAGGTAGGGTAAACTTTCTCATAATCCTTCAACTGTCTAGATGCATATGCAATGACCTTACCATGCTGCATAAGCACGCAACCCAGTCCTTTATACGAAGCATCGTTATAAACTACGAAATTTCCTGTGTCACCGGGTAATGACAAAACAGGCGCTTCACTCAATCTCCTCTTCAATTCTTGGAAACCGTCTTTGCATTTCTCAGTCTATACGTACTTCACCGTCTTCCTCGTCAAGTTAGTCAGCGGAGTAGCTATCTTCGAAAAGTCCTGATTGAACCTCTGATAGTAACCTGCTAACCCAAAGAAACTCCGTACCTCAGTCGGTGTTTTCGGTTGTTCCCAATTCATCACGGCTTCCACCTTCGTTGGATCTACTGAAATCCCCTCGTGGTCAATAACATAACCTAAAAACTGTACCCTCTCTAACCAAAATTCACACTTAGTGAACTTCGCATATAACTTCTCCTTTCTTAGTGTCTCCAACACTATTCTCAAGTGTTAAGCATGATCTTCTGGCATCTTAGAATAGACTAGAATATCATCGATAAACACTACGATGAACTTATCCAAATATTGTTTGAACACTCTGTTCATCATGACCATAAATGCAGCAGGTGCATTAGTCAACCCAAATGACATCACCAGAAACTCGTAATGACCATACCGAGTCCTGAATGTTGTCTTTGGCACATCTTCATTGCTAACCTTCAGCTGATGATACCCCATCCTTAAATCTATTTTGGAAAAATATTTTGCCACCTTCAACTGATCAAAAAGATCATCAATCCCGGGCAACGGATACATATTCTTTATCGTTAACTTGTTCAACTCTCGGTAGTCGATACAAAGTCTCAACGATCCGTCCTTCTTCTTGACAAATAGTACCGGTGCTCCCCACGGTGAAACACTCGGTTGAATGTACTTCCTGTCCAACAATTCTTGCAGCTATACCATCAACTCCTTCATCTCCACCGGCGCCATACGATACGATGCCCTAGAAATTGGTGCCATTCCTGGCACAATGTCTATTACAAACTCGGTCTCCCTATCCGGTGGAAGACCTGGAAACTCACTCAGAAATACATCCATGAACTCACTCACTATAGGTATTTGTTCCATGGTCGCTCCCACTCTCTGGGTATCCACCACATGACACAAATAACATACACACCCCTTCCTCAATAATTTCCTAGTTTGTGTCATAGTAAGACAACACGAACGTCCTGGTGATTTATTCCCGTAAAATATTACATGCGATTGAATTGATGTTTTAATATTAACGCATTTCTTTTGACAATCTATTATTGCCCCGTGATTTATCAACCAATCCATTCCAAGAATTACGTCGAATTCTCCTAACTTTATCGGTATCAGATCTACCGATAATTTACAACCTCGAATGTCAACGCAGCAACCCCTATGAATATCTCCAACAGGAAATATCTCTTCGTTTGCTACCTTAATGTTCAAAGGTATAGGCAACTTTTCGGGAAGCAATCCTAGTCATCTAGCAAAATCACATGCGATAAACGAACAAGTTGCACCCGAGTCAAACAACACGTACGCATTTAAGTTGTTGATCAGAATAATACATGCGACTACTTCCCCCGAGGCCATCATCGATCTTCGATTTCATCATATTAAAGTGCACGGCCATCTACTAATTGTCGCTTGGACCCCCAATAGTTAACTTGCCACTATTGGCGCCCTTATTCCCGTCTGTCCCCTTCTTTGGGCAGTTCTTTGCCATGTGGTTTGTTGACCCACATACAAAGCATCCATGATTCTTCTTCGGGCTTGGACAGTTTGGCACAATATGCCCCTCTTGTCCACAGTTATAACACACGGCCTTACCTTTGAGACAGACTCCTAAATGAGTCTTCCCACAGATCTTGCAGGCCTCCATCCTCCTTTTTAGATCCCCTAGCTTCACTACGAGATTCCCTGAGCTACTCACCTTCCTCTTATACCCTTCGCCACTCCCGCTGGCACCTTCAACCTTCACTCCTCCATCCACCTTCCCCTTGCTTTTCTTATCCTTGTGGTATTGGCTCAACGCCTCGCTACCACCTTCGGCAATTATTGCCTTCTCTAAAACAATTCCAAAGGAAGTACTTTGGAACATAGAGATACTGTTATAGAGCCAAGGTTTCAAGCCTTGCTCGAATCGTCAAGCTTTCCTCACCTTGGTATCCACTTGATATGGAGCGAACCTTGTCAGTTCATTAAACTTGGCGGCATACTGGGGAACCGTCATGTCCCCTTGTTTCAAATCTAAAAACCGCATCTCCATCCTTCCCTGCATACTCGTGGGAAAGTAGTTCTCGTAAAATCTTTCCTTGAACCTCTCCCATGTTATAACATCTATTCCGGCCCTCGCCTGATTGGCCTCCCACCAAAAGTTGGCCTCTACCTTCATCATGTAGGTTGCAAAGGAAACCTTTGGGCCTCGTAAACATTTTCTAACACAAATGCCTTCTCGATCTCCCTCACCCACATTTCGGCTTCGATAGGGTTCGTAGTTCCTTTGAACTCTGGCGGACCCACACTCTTAAAGTCCTTAAATGTAGTAGCTCGTACTACACCAGGATTTACGGGGATATTAGACCCAGTTTGGTTAAACGCTGCGGTTAAAAGGTTCAAAAATTCCTATATGGGGTTAACTGGACCTCCCTCTGGTTGATTTGTGTTCGCACCTTGGTTACGTGGTACTCTTCTTGGTGGCATTTTGCTGTTACAAAAAACACATATTTCATTATTATTCATTTCCTATCAGTTAATTATTATTCAATGTTAAACAATAACTTAAACATTCGTTACTCAACAATTTCGAAAAAGAAAACTTATATTAATTCATTGTAGTATAATACTACATCGGTTACATAACATGGCATAAGCCAAATACATTAATTTCCCACCATTTCTTTCCAAAAATTGGGATTTACAAAAGACTACCCTTGTTTATACAAAAGAGGGCTTTATGTCACTACTAGATACACCAATATGTACATATCTAACAACTCTAGCCACTACTCAATCACATCTGCCTTAAGGCATTCTCGAAATCTGCCTTGGCAAGGCCCAATAATAATATCACGGTGATAGTATCTGCGTTCGCTTTCTCTCTGGGATAACTAGCTACCTGCAACTGGAAATCCTCATGAGAATTCCTACGGATATAGGACATTCTCCCTATCTTCTGTTTCTTGGTCTTTAGCTCGCTCCTAAGCTCAAAGACCTCCTATTTTAGCTCATAGACCTTTTCCTTAGCCAAAACTCTCTCATCATGTTCTTGTTCCCACATGAACTCCACGTCCGTCTTGTCCTCTATAACAGCTTGGAGCTCAGCCTTCAATTCCTTGACCTCCTGACAGTAGTGTACGTTCCTATCTATCACTGACATGAACAGTGACATCATTGACTCCCCTGGAGTTATCTCTGCTTCTTTTGCTACTGGGTTAAAGGACACTGCTTCCACTTCTTCTTCTATCATGCCGTCAAATACGGACATGAGGTCTAAGCTCTCGGAGTCTCCAGACTCAACCACCACTATCTTGGGATCTGCTGCTATGGGGCTCGGTATAATCTCTACCTGATTAACCGATTCTTCACTGACTACCTACACATCTCTATTTTCACCTGACATCTATAACAACACAAAAAGTTGATTAGTACACGTTAGTAGAATAATAAAAACACATAACATATATAATGCATTTTTATAAGGTTAACTTCCATCTTTTATTCTTTGACAATTTTTAAGGTTATGACTTAAGGTTCTATTTTCCCCCTTAAGTTTTATAACCTAATTCTTTGATACCAACCTGTGACGCCCCCAAATCCGGGTATCTTCCAACCCGACAGATGGTGCTACACGGTGCTACAGTTCACATAAACATTCTATTTAAATGCCCCAAAAGAACGGATATGTCTTATATATATATCAAAAGAATATTTACATTCCCCGGGTTCTTTACAACTAATACATTGTCTTTGTCATAATATCAATATTATTTCTTACAAAACTTATACTATTACATAAGCAATCTACGGGTTCTCCTTTGCCTTCCCTTTATCCTTGTCGGATCCATCGGTCCGTTCTATCTTAGCTGGATTCATATGGTTCAAGCAAGAATGAGCCTAACTAGCTCAGGAAGTACAACAATTCTAGGAAAATAGCATACTTGAAACATAGGAATCGTATATCTTCAATAACTGGACAAGAGTTACGAAGTACTATTAAGAATTCAAAATAGCACTTCTTTTCATTCAAAACGTTTTACAACAACAATATTCAGTAAAACATCAATTCCGGTTCAAGACCGTAAGCATTTCATAATTACTTTGAAAAGGACATCCTGGCACAAAGTTCGTAAGTCCGACATATCTTACGAGCATGTCTAGGTGATCAGCCAATAGTACTCTATGTTGATCAACACTACATTCATTAAACGTGTATACGTTTAAGTTGTGGCAACCTCACGTGCCTGTTGTTTGACGACAAAATAGTTTAGCATATTCAGTCTACTTTTGAAAACCACAACAATATTAGTTTGGTAAATCCTTATCAACACTTGATAGAATAACATAGCATACGTCTAGTCGAAAGGATTGGCTTTGACTTCCTCAGATACTAACTCATGCGAAGAATACATGAATCACAAAGACTTGTCAAGATCGAACTGGAACAAGGGTTAGAGTACTTGCCTTTAGCGTCTACTTATAGTTATAACACTTGCACCTTACGTCCTTAAGGTCTCTACATTAGATAATAACATCACATAGTACATTAGGTCATGAATGATTACACATGGTTCCTAAAGAATCTTACCCTTCTTCTCAATCTAATTACATATTAGAATTGTTATTATTGGTTCCAGCTTTCCATTACATAACTCTTACATTTATAAGTAATTGTGTAACGACCCCAAAATAGGTCCATTCCATCCAACCCATTCTGAGTCGCCAAATATATGATACGGAAATCAACTGCAACTTTATTACAACAATTGTCGTGCAAAATACAACAACACATATGCTGTGAGTTTGGATATAAATATATACCAACTGTAGCACGTCACAATGACACCTTACATAAAGGTATAGTCAAAAACTATTTTAGAAATTAGAATCTTTGGGAAGTGCTCAAGGAAACCTTCGTACATGGGAGGCCATGCTTTTAGGTTATGGTAGATATCATATGGCCATGTAATTATCCTTGGTCAACCCAATAAACCCCAAAAAGAAAAACGAGAAGATTACTATCATATTCTTCCCAATGGTGAGTCTTTTCTTGACATATCATTATCTCCACCGTCTCTAATTGGGTATTATACTCCAAACAAACACCAAGATTATATAGGTAGTGCTTGTAAATATACTCAGCAAGTGGATGAGCACAACCATGTCTTATGATGACACGAGGTTGTATGTCATTAGACATCTTGTATGATAGTGGAAAAACACCCTTCCAAGTTAAATTCACCTCACCCTCAACATCTATAGACCACCATTCTATTCCCTCGCTATCCCCCGCTCGACCCAGCTACACTTTTATTACCTGAAAGGAATTGTGAAACAAAAGGGTGAGCACAACTAGCTCAGTAAAGAATATTATGACTAAAGATAAATAAATTATCAATAGTCTTCATCGGTAATAAATCAGAGATTTAGAACATATGGTAGATGATAAAACTTTTCAACCATAGTTGCAGCGGAACGAGCAATCCATTAAAAGAGTCAAATAGACTATAAAGTCTATTGTCTTCTCCACGTTAAAAGTCCACCAACAATATTTTATCCCTATAACATCGATCAGCAGGTTCCTTTCCACAATCATATGAATAACTCATAATCATAATTGTGATTCTAAATTATATTCTCATCCGGGGCGAAGATAATTTTCATCACTGTCTTTTACGAAACATCAAATATCATGGTTATACCAAATCACAGTTCTGTTCATAATCATACTAATAAATTCATCTTTGCACCACGGGCCAAAGATATTCATCAACGATTCATCTTTACACTCTGAGGCTAAAGATATTCAACAACAGTCATCTTTGCATTCACGAGCCAAAGATATTCATCAATAATTCATCTTTGCACTACAAATGTGCTAAAGATATTCAACAACAGGTCATCTTTGCATTACGAGCAAAAGATATTCATCAATAATTCATCTTTGCACTACAGGCTAAGATATTCATCAACAAGCCATCTTTGCACTATGGGCCAAAGATATTCATATCTCAAATAAATACATAATCATTTCAGAAGTTATATAACAATAATTATAACCATGTTGATCAATTCACCTTTGCACTTAAGCTAAAAATATTCAATTATAAATTCAATGGTCATGATCATACCAGTCAACAATTCAACTTTTGCACTACTGGCCAAAGAGAACCTATAGTCACGATCATACCAATAATCTACCCATCTTTACACTCAAGTCAAAGAGAAATATCATCATTAGGGTTATAAGAATGTTATATAAAAACAATATAATCAAAATATGGTTTTAATTTCAAGAGTAAGATTCATAAATCATCGATAATTTGGTCAGAGAAGAAACCAATTTGTCGTGAATAGTACCCGTATTAAATACATAGTACAGTATCGTGCGTAAGTAAACTCCTCGACACGAAAAGATAAAGTTTCATAATAAAATTCATATCCATATTTATAACACTTTAATCCAAATGTTATAAATCACTTAGAAATCTCATAATCTAATATTATTAATATTACAATAATATTTTAATCATTTCTAAAACTTATAAACAATTTAATTAAATTGTTTACACTTTACTAATTAATGCATTTAATCATCATAAAATGCCAAACTCATAAGATTTCATCACCAATAACCAAAACCCTCATCAAAAAAATGCATATACCTCATATATGATTCTCAAGCCATAAAATCATATTTTCCAATTTTCTTACTTCACATAACATATTTAATTCATTTACTCATAACTAGAATATTTTCATGAAAAATACCAAATCAGTTCCAAAAATATTTCTTTTCGGGATTTAGCATAACATAGTCCCATATTGAAATATATATTTTCTCAAAATTTTAAAAATTCATTTACTATTTTTCATATGGCCAAAACCCTTTGAATATTTAAAATATTTATCATAAATTATACTTTTATCCAACAATTCTGAAAAATACACGGTAATTGATATTATATAGATGTACTCCCAATAAAAATTTCATCAATTTTGGAGTTAATCACAAGGAATTATAAGCGGTTACTTTTAAAATAGTCTTTTCTCATAAAATTCATAACTCTCAATCTATACATCCAAAAATCGCCATTTTGGACACAATATATAAAACTCATCAAATTATCATTTCAAATTTTTCCAGAATTTTTGAAGGTTCAAAAAATTTTGAAACTAAAAACATAATAACCCTTAAAATCCTTTACTATCCTTTACCTCAAAAAAAAGGTACTTGGATGGAATAAATTGAACGAACTTGCATCAGTATATCAATACTCAAAGTATACTCAAAATACTCACAAGAATACGCTCGATAATATAGAGAGAGAAAACTTGATTTACGGTGTGATTTTCAATTCTAACTAAGCACCTATTTATAGGAAAATCTTAGAACACCAAAGCGAAAATTTAATAAATTATTAATATAATAAATTTGAATTCCCTCGCCCTTTTTTTTTTTGTTCAAGCTTGACAACACAAGTATCTCACCTTACAAAACTTACAAAAAACGTTTTTCATAATTAATTAATTTAAAACTCCAAAAAAATAATAATTAATTAATCCGGAACTTCAATAATTCATAATAAATAGCCCTTTTGTCAGAAAATTTGAATCTCGCGAGTTTTTATAGGAAATTCAATTCTCTACAACTTTGCAGAACAAAGTTTTTCTGAATTCCAAACAAAAATTGACCGAAATCCACAAACGGGCGATTTTACAGGCTATAATCCAATTTCAGTCAATAAATGGGGTCCACCGACATATTTAACATGTTTTAAACATTTATTGCAACAAAAATACTCTTCCTCATCGTATACTCATATATCCCACATTCATTGTAAAAATATCACCATTATTATATTATTAAAATATAATAATATATTTAAATGAATTATTTTATCAGAAAAAGATAAAATTTCAATTTTCAACAATTGTCACATTAAAAATTTTCTCCATCTATGTCCATATAAAATAGATATTTTCCTCATCATAAAAATCAATAATTAATTATTCACAAATAATATTACATAATCACAATATCGACAACCAGTCGTTCCAGGAAGAGGGGCTTTCAATAAGAATTCTCTCACTCTTGGTATGATTAGGTGACCAAACCTCTCCTTAGAGCGAGAACTTTCTAGGCATTGCCAATAATGTTATCCAATAATATTATTAGGATAATATGAATTATTGCTCAGATAATGGAAAATCTTGTCTTAGTGACAATTATTGAAACAACAATAATATAAAATATCAACGTAGCAATTATTGAATCAATAAAATAAAATATTGAGCAGTAATTCTTCGTAACAATTATTGAGTAATGCCTACTTATGAAAAAAATTTATCATGCTTCATGAATAGTACTCGTGAATAGTAACTTTCGTGAATAGTAACTCATGAATACTAACTCGTGAATAGTAACTTCATGAATAGTAACTTGTGAATAGTAACTTCGTGAATAGTAACTCATGAATAGTAATTATAAAAAAATTGAATACTTTTATTTCATAAAATTCGAGGGTCTTACAATCACCCTCCTTATGAAATTTCGTCTCCGAAATTTACGTATTCGGTATTTCAAAGAGTTGAGAATACATTGTTTTCATTTGATTCTATCTCCCTATCATCATGATTTCTCCATTGCTCATCTCTCCGTATTTGAGATATCATTCTAGAATCTTGCTTCAAAACAAGGGTTAATTTAACAAATTAACATATCACATAATATCCAGATATTATGGTGACCAACAAATAAGCTTAGGTAGGACACACTAGCGAAGGATTTACTCATCTCTCCCCTCCTAGTTCTAATCCCGATCTCCGCCAGATATCATATCCCTAAGCTCTGATACCAAATGTGACGACCCCAAAATAGGTCCATTCCATCCAACCCATTCTGAGTCGCCAAATATATGATACGGAAATCAACTGCAACTTTATTACAACAATTGTCGTGCAAAATACAACAACACATATGTTGTGAGTTTGGATATAAATATATACCAACTGTAGCACGTCACAATGACACCTTACATAAAGGTATAGTCAAAAGCATTTTAGAAATTAGAATCTTTGGGAAGTGCTCAAGGAAACCTTCGTACATGGGAGGCCATGCTTTTAGGTTATGGTAGATATCATATGGCCACGAATTATCCTTGGTTGACCGATAAACCCCAAAGAAAAAATGAGAAGATTACTATCATATTCTTCCCAATGGTGAGTCTTTTCTTGACATATCATTATCTCCAATTGTCTCTAATTGGGTATTATACTCCAAACAAACACCAAGATTATATAGGTAGTGCTTGTAAATATATACAAACAAGTGGATGAGCACAACCATATCTTATGATGACACGAGGTTGTATGTCATTAGACATCTTGTATGATAGTGGCAAAACACCCTTCCAAGTTAAATTCACCTCACCCTCAACATCTATAGACCACCATTCTATTCCCTCGCTATCCCCCGCTCGACCCAGCTACACTTTTATTACTTGAAAGGAATTGTGAAACAAAAGGGTGAGCACAACTAGCTCAGTAAAGAATATTATGACTAAAGATAAATAAATTATTAATAGTCTTCATCAGTAATAAATCAGAGATTTAGAACATATGGTAGATGATAAAACTTTTCAACCATAGTTGCAGCGGAACGAGCAATCCATTAAAAGAGTCAAATAGACTATAAAGTCTATTGTCTTCTCCACGTTAAAAGTCCACCAACAATATTTTATCCACTGTAACATCGATCAGCGGTTCCTTTCCACAATCATATGAATAACTCATAATCATAATTGTGATTCTAAATTCATATTCTCATCCGGGCGAAGATAATTTTCATCACTGTCTTTACGAAACATCAAATATCATGGTTATACCAAATCACGAGTTCTGTTCATAATCATACTAATAAATTCATCTTTGCACCACGGGCCAAAGATATTCATCAACGATTCATCTTTTACACTGGGCTAAAGATATTCAACAACAGTCATCTTTGCATTACGAGCCAAAGATATTCATCAATAATTCATCTTTGCACTCTGAGCTAAAGATATTCAACAACAGTCATCTTTGCATTACGAGCAAAAGATATTCATCAATAATTCATCTTTGCACTCTGAGGCTAAGATATTCATCAACAAGCCATCTTTGCACTACTGGCCAAAGATATTCATATCTCAAATAAATACATAATCATTTGAGAAGTTATATAACAATAATTATAACCATGTTGATCGATTCACCTTTGCACTTAAGCTAAAAATATTCAATTATAAATTCAATGGTCATGATCATACGATTCAACAATTCAACTTTTTTACTCTTGGCCAAAGAGAACCTATAGTCACGATCATACCAATAATCTACCCATCTTTACACTCAAGTCAAAGAGAAATATCATCATTAGGGTTATAAGAATGTTATATAAAAACAATATAATCAAAACATGGTTTTAATTTCAAGAGTAAGATTCATAAATCAAGCGATAATTTGGTGGAGAAGAAACCAATTTGTCGTGAATAGTACCCCGTATTAAATACATAGTACAGTATCGTGCGTAAAGTAACCTCGACACGAAAAGATAAAGTTTCATAATAAAATTCATATCCATATTTATAACACTTTAATCCAAATGTTATAAATCACTTAGAAATCTCATAATCTAATATTATTAATATTACAATAATATTTTAATCATTTCTAAAACTTATAAACAATTTAATTAAATTGTTTACACTTTACTAATTAATGCATTTAATCATCATAAAATGCCAAACTCATAAGATTTCATCACCAATAACCAAAACCCTCATCAAAAATCTGCATATATACCTCATATATGATTCTCAAGCCATAAAATCATATTTTCCAATTTTCTTACTTCACATAACATATTTAATTCATTTACTCATAACTAGAATATTTTCATGAAAAATACCAAATCAGTTCCAAAAATATTTCTTTTCTGGGATTTAGCATAACATAGTCCCATATTGAACATATATTTTCTCAAAATTTTAAAAATTCATTTACTATTTTTCATATGGCCAAAACCACGAATATTTAAAATATTTATCATAAATTATACTTTTATCCAACAATTTGAAAAATACACGGTATCTTGATATTATATAGATGTACTCCCAATAAAAATTTCATCAATTTTGGAGTTAATCACAAGGAGTTATAAGCGGTTACTTTTAAAATAGTCTTTTCTCATAAAATTCATAACTCTCAATCTATACATCCAAAAATCGCCATTTTGGACACAATATATAAAACTCATCAAATTATCATTTCAAATTTTTCCAGAATTTTGAAGGTTCAAAAATTTTGAAACTAAAAACATAATAACCCTTAAAATCCCTTACTATCCTTTACCTCAAAAAAGCGATCTTGATTTGGAATACTTATTTGAACGAACTTGCACCGTATATCAATACTCAAAGTATACTCAAAATACTCACAAGAATACGCTCGATAATATAGAGAGAGAAAACTTCAGTTTCTGGTGTGATTTTCAATTCTAACCTAAGCACCCTATTTATAGGAAAATACTTAGAACACCAAAGTAGAAAATTTAATAAATTATTAATATAATAAATTTGAATTCCTACGCCCACTTTTTTTTTGTTCAAGCTTCAGCAACACAAGTATCTCACCTTACAAAACTTACAAAAAACGTTTTTCATAATTAATTAATTTAAAACTCCAAAAAATAATAATTAATTAATCAAGAACTTCAATAATTCATAATAAATAGCCCTTTTGTCAGGGAAAATTTGAATCTCACGAGTTTTTATAGGAAATTCAATTCTCTACAACTTTGCGAGAAGAAAGTTTTTCCGAATTCAAACAAAATTGGACCGAAATCCACAAAGCAGGCGATTTTACGGTATAATCCAATTTCGGTCAATAAATGGGGTCCAGAGCATATTTAACATGTTTTAAACATTTATTGCAACAAAATACTCTTCCTCATCGTATACTCATATATCCCACATTCATTGTAAAAATATCACCATTATTATATTATTAAAATATAATAATATATTTAAATGAATTATTTTATCGAGAAAAAGATAAAATTTCAATTTTCAACAATTGTCACATTAAAAATTTTCTCCATCTATGTCCATATAAAATAGATATTTTCCTCATCATAAAAATCAATAATTAATTATTCACAAATAATATTACATAATCACTGATATTGACAACCAGTACGTTCCCAGGAAGAGGGGCTTTCGATAAGAATTTCTCCTTCTTTGGCCTTGATTAGGTGACCAAACCTCTCCTTAGAGCAGAACTTTCTAGGCATTGCCAATAATGTTATCAATAATATTATTAGGATAATATGAATTATTATCAGATAATGGAAAATCTTGTCTGCGTGACAATTATTGAAACAACAATAATATAAAATATCAGCGTAGCAATTATTGAATCGATAAAATAAAATATTGAGCGATAATTCTTTGTAACAATTATTGAGTAATGCCTACTTACGAAAAAAAATTTATCATGCTTCATGAATAGTACTCGTGAATAGTAACTCGTGAATAGTAACTCATGAATAGTAACTCGTGAATAGTAACTCATGAATAGTAACTTGTGAATAGTAACTCGTGAATAGTAACTCATGAATAGTAATTATAAAAAAAAATTGAATACTTTTATTTCATAAAATTCAGGGTCTTACAATCACCCCTCCTTATGAAATTTCGTCCCCGAAATTTACGTACCTGGTATTTCAAAGAGTTGAGAATACCTTGTTTTCATTTCAGATTCTATCTCCCCTATCATCATGATTTCTCCATTGCTCATCTCCTGTATTTCAGATATCATTCTAGAATACTGCTTCAAAACAAGGGTTAATTTAACAAATTAACATATCACATAATATCCCGATATTATGGTGACGACCAACAAATAAGCTTAGGTAGGACACACTAGCGAAGGATTTACTCATCTCTCCCTCCTAGTTCTAATCCGATCTCGCCAGGGATATCATATATCCTAAGCTCGATACCAAATGTGACGACCCCAAAATAGGTCCATTCCATCCAACCCATTACGAAGTCGCCAAATATATGATACGGAAATCAATCTACAACTTTATTACAACAATTGTCGTGCAAAAATACAACAACACATATGTTGTGAGTTTGGATATAAATATATACCAAGCTGTGTACGTCACAATGACACCTTACATAAAGGTATAGTCAAAAGCATTTTAGAAATTAGAATCTTTGGGAAGTGCTCAAGGAAACCTTCGTACATGGGAGGCCATGCTTTTAGGTTATGGTAGATATCATATGGCCACAGAATTATCCTTGGTTGATTGATAAACCCCAAAGAAAAATGAGAAGATTACTATCATATTCTTCCCAATGGTGAGTCTTTTCTTGACATATCATTATCTCCACTTGTCTCTAATTGGGTATTATACTCCAAACAAACACAAGATTATATAGGTAGTGCTTGTAAATATACTCAGCAAGTGGATGAGCACAACCATGTCTTATGATGACACGAGGTTGTATGTCATTAGACATCTTGTATGATAGTGGCAAAACACCCTTCCAAGTTAAATTCACCTCACCCTCAACATCTATAGACCACCATTCTATTCCCTCGCTATCCCCGCTCGACCCATAATTTACACTTTTATTACTTGAAAGGAATTGTGAAACAAAAAGGGTGAAGCACAACTAGCTCGATAAAGAATATTATGACTAAAGATAAATAAATTATCAATAGTCTTCATCAGTAATAAATCAGAGATTTAGAACATATGGTAGATGATAAAACTTTTCAACCATAGTTGCGGTGAACGAGCAATCCATTAAAAGAGTCAAATAGACTATAAAGTCTATTGTCTTCTCCACGTTAAAAGTCCACTGACAATATTTTATCCACCGTAACATCGATCAGCGGTTCCTTTCCACAATCATATGAATAACTCATAATCATAATTGTGATTCTAAATTCATATTCTCATCCGGGGCGAAGATAATTTTCATCACCTGTCTTTACCTGAAACATCAAATATCATGGTTATACCAAATCACAGTTTCTGTTCATAATCATACTAATAAATTCATCTTTGCACCACGGGCCAAAGATATTCATCAATGATTCATCTTTACACTCACAAAGCTAAAGATATTCAACAACAGGTCATCTTTGCATTACGAGCAAAGATATTCATCAATAATTCATCTTTGCACTACAAAGCTAAAGATATTCAACAACAGTCATCTTTGCATTCTGAGCAAAAAGATATTCATCAATAATTCATCTTTGCACTCTGAGGCTAAGATATTCATCAACAAGCCATCTTTGCACTACTGGGGCAAAGATATTCATATCTCAAATAAATACATAATCATTTTGGAAGTTATATAACAATAATTATAACCATGTTGATCAATTCACCTTTGCACTTAAGCTAAAAATATTCAATTATAAATTCAATGATCATGATCATACGGTCAACAATTCAACTTTTGCACACTCTTGGCCAAAGAGAACCTATAGTCGCGATCATACCAATAATCTACCCATCTTTACACTCAAGTCAAAGAGAAATATCATCATTAGGGTTATAAGAATGTTATATAAAAACAATATAATCAAAACATGGTTTTAATTTCAAGAGTAAGATTCATAAATCAGCGATAATTTGGTGGAGAAGAAACCAATTTGTCGTGAATAGTACCCCGTATTAAATACATAGTCTTAGTATCGTGCATAAGTAACCTCGACACGAAAAGATAAAGTTTCATAATAAAATTCATATCCATATTTATAACACTTTAATCCAAATGTTATAAATCACTTAGAAATCTCATAATCTAATATTATTAATATTACAATAATATTTTAATCATTTCTAAAACTTATAAACAATTTAATTAAATTGTTTACACTTTACTAATTAATGCATTTAATCATCATAAAATGCCAAACTCATAAGATTTCATCACCAATAACCAAAACCCTCATCAAAAAACTGCATATACCTCATATATGATTCTCAAGCCATAAAATCATATTTTCCAATTTTCTTACTTCACATAACATATTTAATTCATTTACTCATAACTAGAATATTTTCATGAAAATACCAAATCAGTTCAAAAATATTTCTTTTAAGGATTTAGCATAACATAGTCCCATATTGAACATATATTTTCTCAAAATTTAAAAATTCATTTACTATTTTTCATATGGCCAAAACCATTTGAATATTTAAAATATTTATCATAAATTATACTTTTATCCAACAATTCTGAAAAAATTTACGGTATCTTGATATTATATAGATGTACTCCCAATAAAAATTTCATCAATTTTGGAGTTAATCACTGAGGAGTTATAAGCGGTTACTTTTAAAATAGTCTTTTCTCATAAAATTCATAACTCTCAATCTATACATCAAAAATCGCCATTTTTGGACACAATATATAAAACTCATCAAATTATCATTTCAAATTTTTCCAGAATTTTTGAAGGTTCAAAAAATTTGAAACTAAAAACATAATAACCCTTAAAAATCCTTACTATCCTTTACCTCAAAAAAGCGGTACTTACATTTGGAATACTTATTTGAACGAACTCACCAACCAGTATATCAATACTCAAAGTATACTCAAAATACTCACAAGAATAAACTCGATAATATAGAGAGAAAACTTGATTTACGGTGTGATTTTCAATTCTAACCTAAGCATCCTATTTATAGGAAAATACTTAGAACACCAAAGCGAGAAAATTTAATAAATTATTAATATAATAAATTTGAATTCCCTCGCCCACTTTTTTTTTGTTCAAGCTTCAAGCAACACAAGTATCTCACCTTACAAAACTTACAAAAACGTTTTTCATAATTAATTAATTTAAAACTCCAAAAAATAATAATTAATTAATCCGGAACTTCAATAATTCATAATAAATAGCCCTTTTGTCGGAAAATTTGAATCTCACGAGTTTTTATAGGAAATTCAATTCTCTACAACTTTGCGAGAACAAAGTTTTTCCAAATTCCAAACAAAAATTGGCCGAAATCCACAAGCAGAGCGATTTTTACGTTTATAATCAATTTCGGTCGATAAATGGGGTCCAAGACATATTTAACATGTTTTAAACATTTATTGCAACAAAAAAATACTCTTCCTCATCGTATACTCATATATCCCACATTCATTGTAAAAATATCACCATTATTATATTATTAAAATATAATAATATATTTAAATGAATTATTTTATCGAGAAAAAGATAAAATTTCAATTTTCAACAATTGTCACATTAAAATTTTCTCCATCTATGTCCATATAAAATAGATATTTTCCTCATCATAAAAATCAATAATTAATTATTCACAAATAATATTACATAATCACAATATTAATGACAGTAGTGTTCCGGAGGAGAGGGGCTTTCAATAAGAATTTCTCCTTCTTGGTTGCCTTGATTAGGTGACCAAACCTCTCCTTAGAGCGAGAACTTTCTAGGCATTGCCAATAATGTTATCCAATAATATTATTGAGGATAATATGAATTATTATCGATAATGGAAAATCTTTGTCTTGTGACAATTATTGAAACAACAATAATATAAAATATCAGCGTAGCAATTATTGAATCAATAAAATAAAATATTGAGCGATAATTCTGTAACAATTATTGAGTAATGCCTACTTACGAAAAAAAAAAATTATCATTCATGAATAGTACTACGTGAATAGTAACTCGTGAATAGTAACTTCGTGAATAGTAACTCATGAATAGTAACTCGTGAATAGTAACTTCATGAATAGTAACTTGTGAATAGTAACTTCGTGAATAGTAACTCATGAATAGTAATTATAAAAAAAATTGAATACTTTTATTTCATAAAATTCGAGGTCTTACAATCACCCCTCCTTATGAAATTTCGTCCCAAGAAATTTACGTTACACAGTATTTCAAAGAGTTGAGAATACCTTGTTTTCATTTTGATTCTATCTCCCTATCATCATGATTTCTCCATTGCTCATCTCCCGTATTTCGGATATCATTCTAGAATCTTTGCTTCAAAACAAGGGTTAATTTAACAAATTAACATATCACATAATATCCCGATATTATGGTGACCAACAAATAAGCTTAGGTAGGACACACTAGCGAAGGATTTACTCATCTCTCCCTCCTAGTTCTAATCCCGATCTCGCCTTGATATCATATCCCTAAGCTCGATACCAAATGTGGCGACCCCAAAATAGGTCCATTCCATCCAACCCATTACGAGTCGCCAAATATATGATACGGAAATCAACTGCAACTTTATTACAACAATTGTCGTGCAAAATACAACAACACATATGTTGTGAGTTTGGATATAAATATATACCAACTGTAGCACGTCACAATGACACCTTACATAAAGGTATAGTCAAAAAGCTGTTTTAGAAATTAGAATCTTTGGGAAGTGCTCAAGGAAACCGTACATGGGAGGCCATGCTTTTAGGTTATGGTAGATATCATATATTACGAAATTATCCTTGGTTGACCCAATAAACCCCAAAGAAAAATGAGAAGATTACTATCATATTCTTCCCAATGGTGAGTCTTTTCTTGACATATCATTATCTCCACCGTCTCTAATTGGGTATTATACTCCAAACAAACACCAAGATTATATAGGTAGTGCTTGTAAATATACTCAGCAAGTGGATGAGCACAACCATGTCTTATGATGACACGAGGTTGTATGTCATTAGACATCTTGTATGATAGTGGCAAAACACCCTTCCAAGTTAAATTCACCTCACCCTCAACATCTATAGACCACCATTCTATTCCTCGCTATCCCCAGCTTTCGACCCCGACTACACTTTTATTACTTGAAAGGAATTGTGAAAAGGGTGAGCACAACTAGCTCAATAAAGAATATTATGACTAAAGATAAATAAATTATCAATAGTCTTCATCAGTAATAAATCAGAGATTTAGAACATATGGTAGATGATAAAACTTTTCAACCATAGTTGCGGTGAACGAAAGCGATCCATTAAAAGAGTCAAATAGACTATAAAGTCTATTGTCTTCTCCACGTTAAAAGTCCACCAACAATATTTTATCCCTGTAACATCGATCAACAGTTCCTTTCCACAATCATATGAATAACTCATAATCATAATTGTGATTCTAAATTCATATTCTCATCCAGGACGAAGATAATTTTCATCACCTGTCTTTACCTGAAACATCAAATATCATGGTTATACCAAATCACAGTTCCTGTTCATAATCATACTAATAAATTCATCTTTGCACCACGGGCCAAAGATATTCATCAACAGTTCATCTTTACACTACAGGCTAAAGATATTCAACAACAGGTCATCTTTGCATTACGAGCCAAAGATATTCATCAATAATTCATCTTTGCACTACAGGCTAAAGATATTCAACAACAGGTCATCTTTGCATTACGAGCAAAAGATATTCATCAATAATTCATCTTTGCACTACAGGCTAAGATATTCATCAACAAGCCATCTTTGCACTACGGGCCAAAGATATTCATATCTCAAATAAATACATAATCATTTTTTGAAGTTATATAACAATAATTATAACCATGTTGATCAATTCACCTTTGCACTTAAGCTAAAAATATTCAATTATAAATTCAATGGTCATGATCATACCAGTCAACAATTCAACTTTTGCACTACTGGCCAAAGAGAACCTATAGTCACGATCATACCAATAATCTACCCATCTTTACACTCAAGTCAAAGAGAAATATCATCATTAGGGTTATAAGAATGTTATATAAAAACAATATAATCAAAACATGGTTTTAATTTCAAGAGTAAGATTCATAAATCAGCGATAATTTGGTGAGAGAAGAAAACCAATTTGTCGTGAATAGTACCGTATTAAATACATAGTGCATGCAGTATACGTGCGTAGTAACTCGACACGAAAAGATAAAGTTTCATAATAAAATTCATATCCATATTTATAACACTTTAATCCAAATGTTATAAATCACTTAGAAATCTCATAATCTAATATTATTAATATTACAATAATATTTTAATCATTTCTAAAACTTATAAACAATTTAATTAAATTGTTTACACTTTACTAATTAATGCATTTAATCATCATAAAATGCCAAACTCATAAGATTTCATCACCAATAACCAAAACCCTCATAAAAATCTGCATATACCTCATATATATGATTCTCAAGCCATAAAATCATATTTTCCAATTTTCTTACTTCACATAACATATTTAATTCATTTACTCATAACTAGAATATTTTCATGAAAATACCAAATCAGTTCCAAAAATATTTCTTTTCTGGGATTTAGCATAACATAGTCCCATATTGAACATATATTTTTCTCAAAATTTTAAAAATTCATTTACTATTTTTCATATGGCCAAAACCACTTTGAATATTTAAAACATTTATCATAAATTATACTTTTATCCAACAATTTGAAAATTTACACGGTATACTGATATTATATAGATGTACTCCCAATAAAAATTTCATCAATTTTGGAGTTAATCACAAGGAGTTATAAGCGGTTACTTTTAAAA
The DNA here is from genome assembly GCA_020205615.1 of Panax quinquefolius. NCBI lineage: Eukaryota > Viridiplantae > Streptophyta > Magnoliopsida > Apiales > Araliaceae > Panax > Panax quinquefolius. The sequence continues at coordinate 70,364,064 of CM035160.1, read as the reverse complement.
TAGTCTTTTCTCATAAAATTCATAACTCTCAATCTATACATCCAAAAATCGCCATTTTGGACACAATATATAAAACTCATCAAATTATCATTTCAAATTTTTCTAGAATTTTTGAAGGTTCAAAAAATTTTGAAACTAAAAACATAATAACCCTTAAAATCCTTACTATCCCTTACCTCAAAAAAGCGGTACTTACATTGGACCGAATATTTGAAACGAACTTGCACCGTATATCAATACTCAAAGTATACTCAAAATACTCACAAGAATACGCTCGATAATATAGAGAGAAAACTTGATTTACGGTGTGATTTTCAATTCTAACCTAAGCACCTATTTATAGGAAAATACTTAGAACACCAAAGCGAGAAAATTTAATAAATTATTAATATAATAAATTTGAATTCCCTCATACTTTTTTTTTTGTTCAAACTTCAACAACACAAGTATCTCACCTTACAAAACTTACAAAAACGTTTTTCATAATTAATTAATTTAAAACTCCAAAAAATAATAATTAATTAATCCGGAACTTCAATAATTCATAATAAATAGCCCTTTTGTCGGAAAATTGAATCTTGCGAGTTTTTATAGGAAATTCAATTCTCTACAACTTTGCGAGAAGAAAGTTTTTCCGAACTCCAAAGCAGAAATTGATGAAATCCACAAGCAGGCGATTTTACAATTTATAATCCAATTTCGGTCAATAAATGGGGTCCACAGAGCATATTTAACATGTTTTAAACATTTATTGCAACAAAAATACTCTTCCTCATCGTATACTCATATATCCCACATTCGTTGTAAAAATATCACCATTATTATATTATTAAAATATAATAATATATTTAAATGAATTATTTTATCGGAAAAAGATAAAATTTCAATTTTCAATAATTGTCACATTAAAAATTTTCTCCATCTATGTCCATATAAAATAGATATTTTCCTCATCATAAAAATCAATAATTAATTATTCACAAATAATATTACATAATCACAATATTGACAACCGAGTCGTTCTCAGGAAAGGGGCTTTCCGATAAGAATTTCTCCTTCTTGGCGCTTGATTAGGTGACCAAACCTCTCCTTGAGACAGAACTTTCTAGGCATTGCCAATAATGTTATCCAATAATATTATTGAGATAATATAAATTATTGCTCAGATAATGGAAAATCTTTGTCGTCGTGACAATTATTGAAACAACAATAATATAAAATATCAACGTAGCAATTATTGAATCAATAAAATAAAATATTGAACAGTAATTAATGTAACAATTATTGAGTAATGCCTACTTACGAAAATTTTTTATCATGCTTCATGAATAGTACTCGTGAATAGTAACTCATGAATAGTAACTCATGAATAGTAACTCGTGAATAGTAACTCGTGAATAGTAACTCGTGAATAGTAACTCATGAATAGTAATTATAAAAAAAAAATTGAATACTTTTATTTCATAAAATTCGGGGTCTTACAAATTGACTTAATCTTAATAAACCTTAACTGAGCATACTTAGGTTTTAATATGTCATAACTATGTTTCATTAAGATCTTTACTTAATTTCTTAACCATTACTCTTCATGTTCAGTTTGTAAACATTCTTCACTGTCTAGGTTATGTAGTTGGTTGGCAGCGGTTGAAACTATTGCACTTAGGTGCTTATATGCTTACGCTGTCGCCACTTAGTACCCAAAAATCCGGATTCAATTAGCCATGAACTTGAGTCTCTCGTGTTAAATTCATACAACTTGTACTTGATGGCCACTTTGGCTTTATGGCCTTGGCTTATTTTATAATGACCGATATTTTCCATAAAATGAAATCATAAATTTTGCGTATAATTTTTATTTTTTTTTAAGATGAGGATTTGTACAAGATAATGTATATATGTAATTATGTGATAAATAAAAATATATTTATTACATGAATATTTATAAATAATTTTATTTTAGAATTATTGATTATTATAAAGTATATTCTTATAATAATTAATTTTATAGTAGAAATGTTTTTATTAATTATTTTCCATGAAATTATAACTATATATTATTTAAATAATATATGAAATGATTTTAGAATTATTATAATAATTAATCTATTTTATTATATGAATTTATGCTAGTTTAATTAAGTTAATTATTTTAACTTAATTAATAATATTAAATATGAATAATAAATCAGATATGGAATCCAAACCCTAATTTTGGATTTTGATCAAGGAATGGGAATATTAATATAATATTATTTTATTTCAGTGCTATGAATATGTACAACATATGTGTACAATGATAATGATTGGTTAATTATGATACAATATTACAAAACTCTAGTATTATTTTAATAAACCCTAATTCGATAGTCAAATAAGACTGTAAGATTTCAAGTAATTACGTTATGTTATGAATGTCACGTGTTATGTGGTATATGATTTGTATTGTCGGTTTTAACGCTAATTATGGAAAAACCCTAATTAGTAACTTAAAAACCCTAATTTCTAGAACTTAGAAACCTTAATTAGAAACCCTAATTTAAAACTCAATTTGAGTTCGAAACTGCTATGTAACTGTGTGATTACGATTAAGGTGAAGTATTATAGAATTTTATATTGATTAGGTAAACCCTAATTAATATTTAGAAATATTAAATTTCTAGGAAAATCCTAATATTTATATTACAAACCCTAATTTATAAATTGTAAATCCTAATTGTTAAATTTGGAAGTTTAATGCTAATTAGTGTATTTTAAATCTAATTAGCAAAGTGCTAAGTAATTAAAACATAATTGATTAAAAAACCCTAATTTGCAAAAATTAGAAACTAATATTATTTTATTTTTGTGCAAACCCTAATTAGTAATTTTAAAAAACCTAATTACTAATTGTAAACCCTAATTGCTAAATTAGCAAGATTAATTATAATTATTGATTTTAAACCTTAATGTTCCAGTATAATGTAATTAGAAATTTAATATAATTATAAAACCTTAATTTTCTATTTTTAGAAACTAATTTATTTTATTTTATTTTTACTTAAACCCTAAAATGAAATTCTAGAAAGCTGATTGTTGGAAAACCTTAGGGTCAAACCCTAAGGGTTTGCCATGTTTACCATAATGCCATTAAATTGAAAATGCAAAAGACCAAACTATCATTCTTGCATTATTTATTAGGTTGCTTGCAAATCCTACCAAATTTGTAGTTGGTAACCTAAAATGTTGACCATGTGACTAACATATATCAGCAGCTCAGTTAATTCACCAGCCATATACGTTGTATACATGTTATATATATAGATCAAGAGAGAGAAAGTCTTCTACTTGGCTCATTTTTCTTACAAACATCCAACTCACTTTTCTCCCAACAAGACCCACGAAATTAATAAGCTTTCCAGTCCCCAAGATTAGCCCCACGAAATCCCCTAACCAAATTAGTAGCCTTGAATCATCAATTGATCAAAAAAGGTATAAACCATAGCCATGATTTCTGTCCGTAAATCTGTTGTTAGATGTTAGATTTTTTTTTGTTAAACATGTTATATAAGGTGTCTAATGATGATCTGGGTTGCCAGATGTTAGATCCATAACATCTAGAGGCTCGGATTTGAAGATTTGCCAAATCTGGAAAAAAGTTCATCTGTGGTCTGACAATTAATGTCAGTAGCTGCAGATCTCTGTAGATTTTGATTTTTGATATTTTAAAGTTGTAATATGTAGCTTGGTATGTGTTCTTTAATCTAAAAGTGAAAACACTATGATTACATGTCTAGATCGTAAGTTATTCTTGGTCAAAACCCGTTGACCGGGCATGACCAGAGAAAATCTGGGCAACCCAGAAAGTAGTTTGTAGTGTCTGACAAGTTATTGATGAGCCTGGATCTTGATGCTTGTTGTTGTTTTGTTGTTTTTATTGTAATAGATTTGTACTCTGGTATATGGACTTTAATATTAAACTTTTATATCGCCTAAATATCAAACAGATCGAAGTTAGTGGAAGGTCAAACCAGGTCAGAAGATCACGACCTTAGTTTTCTGGGTAACCCAGAAAACTTAAGAGCATGATCTCTGACAAGGTTTGACCAGTATATATATTTTAATTTTGATGTTGTTTTATCGGTTTTATGTAATGGATCTCTAGCCGTACATGTTGGCTACATATTGAAGCTTATATATCACTAAACCATTACCAGAATCACACGTTATAGACCCAAATTAGTAAGATATTGTTGTTCTTCTTCATTTCTGGGTAACCCAGAAATGAAGAACACGTCTGACAGTCTCTTTGAAGGCTTCTATCTTGCAGTTAGTACTTGTTATAGCTTTACTTCTTGTTGGATATTATTCTTTTACATGATTACTACAACATCTAGCCTTTATCGTTCCAAGAACCATCACAGAATAACAATTATTTGTGGTCAACTTACTACTCGGTGACATGCCATGAATTTCTCAGGGTGCTCAAGAACGCGAAGAACACCTATAGCGACAGTTTCGTCGCTATAAAGCGATCTTTAGCGACGATTAATTTCTAAATTAATTATTTTTATTAAATAATTAGTATTAATTAGTTTTTAATTATGAAAATGCAAAATAAATTATTAAAATTATTTTAAAATCCAAAATTAGTTTTAATTATTTTGAATATATTTCATAAATATTTAATATTTTGGAATATTAAAAGTATTTAATTTATTTAATTAGAATATTAAATAAATTATTTAAAAATGATTTTAATACATGAAAAATGATTTAAAATTATATTATGGTATAAGAAAATAATTTAAGTTATTTTTGATAACTTTTAATATTTTGTGATGAATTTCATTAATTAATTAATATTAATGATAATTAAGTTATTTATTGAATATATTAAATAAATTATGAAAAATAGAATTAATGATTTAAAAATTATAGAAAAATGATATAAAGGTTATAAAATATTTGAAGTTATAAATATAACTTTTGATAATTTTTCATGAAAAATAGTAATATTTTAATATTAATGATATGAAATTTATATAATAATTATATTAAATAAATTAGTTTAAAAATGGTTTTACTTATTTAAAAATCATTTTAAAAGGAAATAAATGAATTAAAAATATTTTAAGTTATGATTAAGGACTTTTAATATTTTGATAAGTAATACATTAATACTTTAATATTTATGACAATTATTTAAAAATGATTTTAATTCTTTTAAAAATCATTTAAAGGGTAATATTAATACTTTAAAAGTATTTTAAGTTATTATAAATAACATTGATATTTTGACAATGGTTTCATTAATGGTTTAATATTAATTAAATATTAATGATAATAGAATTGTTTAATATTTAAATCATTTAATAATGATTCCGATATTTGAAAATTTATGATAAATTATAATAAATTTTAAAAATTATTTTAAGTCATTTTAAAATAAGGCGATCGATACTTACATGATATTAAACAATGGGATAGAGTCTTAAACTAAACAAATACCCAGATAAAGTTATCGATGCAGCAAACATATTTTAAATTAATACGGACTTAGATAATTTGATTAGATATGTGTTTATTTGTGATTGATGGTTGTTAAACATATGTGACAATGTGATTAAGTTATGTCAATCGCAATAAGATAAGCGGTCTTATGTGTTATAGTATGTTATTCTAATCGATCAAATGATCTTATTACTGATAGGTGTTATATAAAGATAGAACTAAGTTACGAACTATAAGTAGTGCATCAGGCAAGTTTCTTAACTTTGCATTTCCTTTATGCAATGGACATGAGTAAAAAGTTTCAGAATTATATTATTATTATGCTATATTATTAACCCTATTGTGGTATATTCTATATCCGATCATTGTTTATCAACATGTTAGTATATGGTAATTCAGATATATATTTTGTTCGTTAATTTCTATATATGGTTATACAAGTGTCCCCACTTGGATAATCGTTGTATTTAATCACATGTTGATATATATATATAAGCCGTCTAAGCTATTTGATCAGCTAGACACAAATTTTGAAATGTCGTTGAATATGATAAAACCTTTTTGTATCCAATCAAATTATTTTGGTTCGGATTCCAGTCTAAGTATGAACACCCCGATCACAGGAAAAGTTTTGTAAGACTGTAACTTTTATAAATAAAGATGAATTTTCTATAAATATTATTTTTGAATATTTTGGAGTAAATTTGATATAATGTTATAGTTGTAGGTAATATTTATAATTTTTGCAAAGTAAGCAAGTTGTTATAAAATATTCGTTTGGTCGGGGAATATTCTTTTTGTCGGGGAATATTAAATGACGGCAGCACAATCATTGGTGGACCCTAGCGGAATTAATGTCGGATTGAAAAATGACAAAAATACTTTATGAAAATAACGGCGGGAGGTGTTACCGTTAAAAGCTATTGAACTACCCGGTAGTAAAAGTGCGATGTCTGGCGTGGTTTGCAGTAGTAGCACCGGTATTGATTATTGATGCTTAAGTGAGAAGTCACTCACTATACTCAATTATTACATAAGAATTGTTGCATCATATCTCTTATATTATTGATTTAATTATTGTCACAGTATCATCTGTATAATATGTTATATTATTAAATCAATAATTGAGACGACAGGTTATAAATGATTAATAATTATTGAAAGATTAAATATGTGTTGATTAAAAATAAAATAATTTGTGGTATTATTTATTCAATCCTTGATGTATATAAAGAGTCTATTATGAGACGTTTGTGGTAAATTTGGTTATTTTATGGGGGGGGGGGCATATGTCATCATCTAAGAGTCTCTTCGTCAATAGTAATTACCTTTACCAGACGTCAAACCACTTGCCATTTCATATTACAAGCGTCGAACCAATTATCGTTTCACATTACAGGCGTCAAACCACTTGGTGTTTCACTTTACAGGCGTCAAACCACTTTTCTTTTCACATCACCAGTCGTCAAGCCACTTGCCTTTTCGCATTTCAAGTGCTAAGCTAGAAATCTTCTATAAATAGAGGCCTAGTGCTTCATTATTTTTCTCGAATTCATTTAAGCTATAGAGAGAGAAAGTATAAAGAGAATAAGAGAGAAAGAAGAAGAGTATTCTGTTACTACACTACTACAGTATTCAATCTCCTACTAATGTAAGGGGTGTTATTCTTTTTTATTCATGAAGAGAACTATTGTTATTCCATTGCTTATTATTACATTGGAATAACTTTGTATCTGTGATTTTACCCTATACTTGGTGACATTCTTCTATTATTACATTGGAACATCCATCTCGTGTGTGTTTTTTACAGGACTGGTTCCGCTCTTTATTATTATTACATTGGAACATCACATGCGTGTGTTTTATCTGGGACTGGTTTCGCGTCTTTATTATTATTACTGTTGGAACATCACATGCGTGTGTTTTCACTGGGACTGGTTTAAATCTTTATTATTACATTGGAACATCCGCGGTGCAAATTTTGCTTGACCTAGTTCCGTTATTATTATTCTATTGGAATAACCTGTCTATGCGAAGTACCGCATGCATGGTGATTTCTTTTGTTATTCCATTCTTTATTATACTCAGTTGGTTAAAGTTTTGACTTCTATACTCCATGAAATTAGTAGAATATCCTTGATATTTGCACTTCATCCAGTATCTTTTCATGGAAATATTCTTCTGATCATTCTTGAATTTTACTCTACAAAGCAGTATCATGTTGACAATTTGGACATTATTAGTTCCTGGATAAATTAATTCTTGAACTTGTTTTATTGAATTCTTATATCATTGTCATCATCCTCATGTTTATATTATGTTGAAAATCATATGTGGCCTGTAGTGCATAGATGGACTTTGTATGATTATGACCGTGGATTATTTTGTAATCATTAATAGTAATGTTACAAATGATGTGGTAAAAGTTATCATTGGCCCGTAGTGCATTGATGGACAGTTGTTGGCATGATCATGACCATTAATGAATACACAAATGTCCTTGGCTGTAGTGCATGGATAATTTGTGGTCGTGATACTAAAGAATATCCTTGGCCGTAGTGCAGGGGTGATTCGATGATGTGGATTATTTATTAAAAGTGAGTCCCAGTGATAAAAGTCATGAAAAATCTTTTAAATCATAAAAGATAGTAGATTTTATTCTCTACTTGACTCTTTTAATGGATTGCTTGTTCATTAGATTAAACTTGATGTTGTTATATTTTATCGGTTTAACAACATTGTTGAAGGCTAACGATAATTTATTACGTATTATCTTAGTCATAATATTTCTTCTTGGGCTAGTTGAGCTCACCCTTTCTTTCACTATTCTCTTCGTGAAATGAGAACATAGCAGGGACTAGTCGGGGAACGGAGTGACGGTCCAGAGAATAGCATTAGTAGTCCTCACTATTATGTGAAATAGTGTGTTAATAATTGTAATGAGTGAAAGTAGTATGCACACAAGCCAATCATGTTTGATGATAAAGCATATACTTTGAAACAATCTTATTCATTTATTAATAAAAAAGTATTAATTTATTAAAGGCTTTTAATTATCTACATGATGCTGTTTTATAATATGTGATAAACCCATAGTTTTAAGCAATGCTTTTAGAATAATGATGATGATCATTCTAATGAGATCTAAATTCTTAGAAAGCTTAAAACTAAAATAGTTCCCAATCGTTGGATTACTAAATTGGGGATTAGTGAATCCGGATAGATTGGAACATACGTTGCTTTCTCATTGGATGAGGATGATTGATCTCATGATCATTTGTGTGGAGACACTAAAGCAAGTATATAGGTGCTTATTAGAGAATAAGTTCCTTTGAGCATTGGCTCGCTAAGGAATACCTAATGGAGTTTTACTTGCCTGTCAATAGGAATTCTTGTAATAATAGTAGTACAAGTGATCCTTGGACTTGAGGTCATCATAGTATCTTGTGTATGATGAGTTATACTTTGACTTATTCCTTAAGACCCTTAGGGTATATCAAAGGGTATGCTTGGGTATAATAAGTTGTACATGGAGATAATGTATGATCAATAAAGAATCTACCACTTCTATTAAAAGAAGAGAAATGTCCTATGTGATTTGATAAATGACAACCCAGTAGTCCTTGGGTTAAGGCGAGAATGAAATTAGAAAGGAGTTTCTAATTTGCATTATTTGGAGTTGTGCATTTAAGAGTCGAAATACATATAATTAAATAAAATAAGACTTGTGATGTAATTCCATGTCTTATATTTAATTGGGACATTGTATGGTGGAAGGATTGAATTGCACGGTAACTATTTACTCAAAGGTTCTTTTATGATTAATGTTGAAATCTATATTATCGGAAAGTCGTTGATCGCTAGGGAGGCTTATCCCTATTGTAGAATAAATATTATTTATTTAAATAAATTAATTTTTAATTTATTTATTTAAATAAGATTAGAATTGTTCTAATTGATTTATTCACAATAGGTTTAATATGGAGAACCTAAAGGGTCACACCATAAAAGGAAGAATAATTATTTAAGAAGTTAATGGCATAATCGTAATAATATGTTAAGTATATTTAATTTAATCTATGGTGATAGAATAAATTAAATAGCTTAATATTTATTATTTAATATTTTAGAAATATTAAATATAAATTAATAAGAGGAGTCTTATTAATATTATTACAATTATTATTATTTTAATTTCTAAAAGAGTTTAGGAATTAATTTAATATAAGTACTCTCATTTATTCCTAATAGGATTAGGAGGAAAATTAATTAAAGGAGTTTAATTAATTATTCCTAATAAGATTAGGGAGCCCATTTAATTAAAAAAAGTTTAATTAAATAATACCTTATTTTCATAGGGTTACTTGATATCTATATAAGAAGAGTCTTATATCAGATATCATATATACGTTATTCTAAGAGTTGGAGAGTACGCTCATTTTCTATAGAGATAGAAAAACTAGGGTTTAGCCAACCACCCATTTTCTTGAATCTTTATTATTCCTTGGTGGATCACCTCTAGAGGCCAAACACTTTGGTGGCTAACGTTGATCAAAGGAAGGAACCAAACCCGGTGGATTCAAGTTGAATGCGAAAAGAATTGGAGGTGAACTTGTACCTGAGGAAGCTCGGATCTTCAAGGGTATGATTCTTATTCTTCAATTTTTCGTTTAATTAATAATTGTGCATAAAGGGTGATCCGGGCATATGGTTTGTAAATTTTTAAACTCTGATTTTACACGTTTCCGATTATTTTTGCAATTTGATTGCGTTCATGAATATTACAAATCTAACAGTGGCATCAGAGCCAAACCTTTATGCACAATTATTAATTATTTTAATTTAATATGTATATTGATATGTGTTTAGAAAAATTTAATTGGGCATGATTTTGTTGTATGAAATTAAAAAAAAAAAATTAATGAATTCGCGAAATACTTGATTTTGCCGAGTCCATGTTTTTTTTTATTTTTTCCTTCGGTTTATACATATATAATCTGGACACTTTATCACTTGAAGCTTTCATGAAGCATGTTATTACTTTAGTCACGTGCTTGGAGTATGATGGAATTCGGCAGAAGCTTAATTGTTATAGGATTCACGTTATATATATATATATATATATATATATATATATATATATATATATATTAACTAAAGTTATCTTAACTTTACTCTATATATATAGAAAGTATATATAATAATAAAATGCAGTTATTATTATTATTATATATATATATATATATTATTCTTAATTATTTTATAATTAAAATAAAAAATTATTTTAATTTTAAAATTAAATTTCATGATAACTAATTAGAGTTGGAATTGGATTCCATGATAACTAATTGGAGTTGAAATTGAATTTTATCTTTCCCTAAATAAAGGAGTTTATTTATATATGAAATAAGATTTCATATTATTCAAAATAAAAGAGTTTATTTGTGAATAGAAAGAGAATCCTAATTTCCTTAAATAAAGGAGTTTATTTAGATATGAAATAAGATTTCATATTATTCAAAATAAAGGAGTTTATTTGTGAATAGAAAAAGAATTCGTGTTTCCTTTAATAAAAGTTTTTTTATATATATGGAATTGGATTCCATAATTAATTAAAATAAAGGAGTTTATTTTGATTAAAAGTTTTAATTAAAATAAAATAGTTTATTTTATTCAAAATTGGATAAATTAAAATAAAATAGTTTTATTTTAATTTAAATTTGGATTAAAATAAAGGAGTTTATTTTGATTCAAAATTAGATTTTATACTAACTAATTTTGCCCATTAAATGATATCAATATATATATTAAATGTTTATTATTCATGAGATGAATGTTATTTATTGATGCATATGATGATGTGTATGATAATAAATGGGATTGATTATGGACTATTGACCAATGTGATTAGATTTTATTTTAGTTGGATGCATGAATGTATGGGTTTTATTAAATGAGGTCTGCGTACCTCGTCTTCTCTAATTTTTCTTAATGTAAATTCTATCTCCCTCCTATGTACTTCCCCTTGACTGCTGATCAAGGTTTCTATTTATTTTAAATAGTTTTGTAATAGGAATAGTTAGAATTAATTTTGAAGAATTGAAGATCAAGGAACAAGGAGCGCTTGAAGACCCGTTTGTAATGGAGCCCGGGTTTAAATGTAATAGTTATATTTAAATATTATTTCTTGCACCCCTAGGGTTTGACCTTTTGGTTCACTTGGTGGCTCTAGTGAACCAAACTAGAATAAAAGTCCATAATCAATCGGGTAGAATATAGTATTCTATATGTGCATGCTTATACTATATATATTATATATTATGCAAACATGCTTCGCATGTTAATTAATATGACGCGTATTTATATATATATATATGCATGCGCTAAACAAGATGAGACAAATTAATAACAAACCCCTCAATTTTTATATTAAGTCCTAAGCGTTCAAAGATATTTGGAATATCGAGCGTAAGCCTTCTAAGCATGGTAAAATTAATAGAGTATTAAATATTTAATATATGTTTGTTGTGTCACCACAAGGCAAGTATTAAGTATTTAAGATGTTAATTTATCACATTTGATGCTAATAAAGAAAATTGAACAATATTGTTTTGTTGTGTCACCACAAGGATGATATTTTTCTTTTTGAATATATGGAGTGCTAGGTGGGACTTAACTTGGATAATTTTGATTCGGATGTGCCACCACTTGATCAAAATAATCTAAGAGGCAAAAGAAAAGGAGTTGCATAGTTGATGTAATTGACAAAAGTTGTCTACCTATTTATTTATATATAGTTTGTTGTGTCACCACAAGGCTATATACATTTGAAATGGGATCCTTATTCTCACTACCAAATCTTTAATTAGATTTTTTAGAACTATATAAGTGAGGTAATATAGTTTGAAGAAAATAGTGGGAGATACCAATTTAAAACAAGACCTAAATTATTTTGGTAATTAATAAAAGAATGTATGTTAAAATGTTGTTAATTACAAATTCATTTACGAGAATTTTACAATGTCTAAAATTACTATCATCATGCGAAGCATATTAGATGCTAAATTAACTTAGGGATAGAATTAAGCGGATTGGTTAAGGAATTTGAGAATAGTTCTCATAGTGAAAAGCTATCTTATGTCCTTAATACGCCTATCCCTACAATGGTTGCAGCATAATGCCTCGAGGAAGAGATTGCTACTTTTAGAAAGTGGCAAGATGATACACTGATTAGCTCAATGCATCATGGTCGCATCCATGAGTAACGAGCTTGACGGTCAAGATGAAACTATGGATGCTCCTACTATATTCCCGCACATCAAGTAGTTGATGATGAGGAAAGTGAGATGATAGATATCGAGATATCTAAGGAGCTCTTCCGATCTAGAATGGCCAAAGGCACTACTGATCTGAACACATGTCCTAATGATAATCAATTTGATTGATCAATTAGGACAACGGATTTTTTATCATGGATGGAGAGTTGAGCCAAGATTTGATCTTGAACTCACTCTCAGACTCCTTTCACAATTGTTGTGAATTTTTCATATGAACAAGCTAGATATTAGCCTCGCTGATTTTCTTAACATGTTGAAAAATATTGAGAGTCACTTTCCAACCAAGAAAGACCAAGTCTTACTGGTAGGGGCCAAAGGATCTTCTGAAAAGAAGAAAGATTCAAAGAAGGTAAATAGAAAGGAAAAATAAAGGATAATAAGAACAAAACTGATACGGATAGCAAAGGAGTTTGCTTCCACTACAATAAGCCAGGACACTAGAAAGAAACTGCGAGAAACATCTTGCAGAGGTTAACCAAAGAAGCTTAGTGAAGTTTCGGTTACAAATACAAATTTGTTCATGATTTGAAATAAATTTTTTCTTTAAGTCAATGTTCTTCTTGGGTATTGGATACCAACTTTGGTTATCATAAATATAGATTTATGAAAGTCTTTAAGTCAATGTTCTACTTGGGTATTGGATATCAACTTTGGTTATCATAAATATAGATTTATGAAAGGACCAAACAGAAGTAGAAAGCTAAACAAATATAAGTAATCCTATGTGTGGGAAATGAAGCAAAGGTTGCAACATTAGCCATAGAAACTTATAGTTTAGCAATCGCTTTATGGGCAAATCTATTAAGTCAATAAGTTGTTATTGTATTCTAGTTCTCATTGAAAACATTATTTCCATTTTATTGTTGGACAATGAAATTTTTGGTATTATATTTAAGAACAATTGTTGTTCTATTTATAATAATAATGTTTTGTATAGAACTGAAATATTACTTAATAGATTTTGTATACTTGACTTATGTGGAAAATTATTTTATAAATTGAACAAACTAATATAAGAAAAGGAGATGATCATTCAAAGAGTTGAATGTATGTATTTGATGAAATACAAGTGTGAATTATTTGAAAGGTTCAAAGAATTGGAAGTGAAACAAATTGACAAAATATTAAGATTCTTTGATTAGATCAAGGAATAAATACTTGTGCAATAAGTTTCTAGATCATCTCAAATGGTTTTCTCATAATGGACACATCTCGATACGTAATAATTGATTGATGTATCCGAATGGAAAAAATCGTACCTTGTTGGACATAGATGCGGTCCATAATGATTTTACCGACATTCCAAAGTATCCTCCTGGGGTTATGTCCTAGAAATGGCTGCATATCTACGAAAAGGTAACCTCAAAATCCAGCCCCAAGACTCCATAAAAGTTATGAACAGGGAGGATTCCTAATCTTAAGTATGTTAAGATAAGTGGTTGTCCAACTTATGTGAAAAGGTTTCAAAGGATAAGCTTGGGACAAGATTTGACAAGTGTCGATTTGTGGGACATCCTAAAGTAAGTTTAGGGTATATGTTCTATAATTCTACTTAGCAAAAGGTGTTTGTTGTAAAATACGCTGCCTTCTAAGATAAAGGTGTTTATCATTGAAGGGGCTAGTGGGAGGATAATAGATCTTGAAGAGTTCAAGAACCACAAAACACTATAAGTCAAATAAAAGGAACCTGTAGATAGACCTATTGTACCACAATAGAGAATCATAAAACCGGAATAATCTTGAAGATACCTAGGAGGTATGGATTCATCATGGATGATGATGATTAGGTACACATCATAGAAGATGATGATCCAGAGTTATATGCGATGATGTAAGACTTCTAGTGTGTACAAAAGGGTCAGTGGGAATATCGTGACATTCCTAGTACTATATGTTGATATACTACGGATAAGGAATGACATACCAATGCTACAATCAGTAAAGATAAAGTTGTCTAAATATTCCTCCATGAATGATTTGGAAGAGTATCTTAATTGGGGATAAAAATCTATATAGATAGATTTAAGAGGATGCTCGACTTAACCCAAGGAACATATATTCATTTGATGCTAAAGTCGTTTAGCATGACAAACTCCAAGAGATGTCTCATGTCGATGAGCTATGGAGTGTATCTCTCCTAATAGTCCCCACAGACTCCTGAAAAGAGAGGTCGCATGAGTGACAATCATGCATATAATGAAGTGTCTGAGACGATGTTGATCGGTCATATTATGGAGAAGTTCACTATGTAGTCGGTGAAAACATCTTAAAGTGCTTAACTTAAGCACTAAGGATGTGATCATATTCATGGTGGGTCTAAATTAAAACTAGAGGGCTTAACAGACTCAAGTTTTCGATGAGACTAAGATGACGGAAAATCCACTTTAAGGTAAAAGCGTTATCTTGAGCAAGTGGTGCGATGAATTGGAAAGGTTCCAAATAGCAAAAGAGTTCTTTGGTTTAGTGATAAAGACAAAGTATATAGCTATAAATGAAGTCGCAAGTTGATTATTTGGATTAAAAGTTCATTCTGAGAACTAGGAATAGTTCCTAAGTCTCATCTTGGATCTAAACATGTGTTATGGCACTTTCATTTGATTATTAGAATCATTGAAAGATGGGAAATCACTATAGAGATAGTGGACTCTCATGAAGAACATTACATATCCATTAACTAAAGCTTATCCAACAGCAGGATAATCGTCACTTAGAGAAGAAGAGTATGAGATACCATGGCAATTGGCTTTAGTGCAAGTGGGAGATTGAAAGTAGTATGCACACAAGCCAATCATGTTTGATGATAAAGCATATACTTTGAAACAATCTTATTCATTTATTAATAAAAAAGTATTAATTTATTAAAGGCTTTTAATTATCTACATGATGCTATTTTATAATATGTGATAAACTCATAGTTTTAAGCAATTCTTTTAGAATAATGATGATGATCATTCTAATGAGATCTAAATTCTTAGAAAGCTTAAAACTAAAATAGTTCCCAATCGTTGGATTACTAAATTGGGGATTAGTGAATCCGGATAGATTGGTACATACGTTGCTTTCTCATTGGATGAGGATGATTGATCTCATGATTATTTGTGTGGAGACACTAAAGCAAGTATGTAGGTGCTTATTAGAGAATAAGTTCACTGAGCGTGGCTCGCTAAGGAGTACCTAATGGAGTTTTACTTACTGTCGATAGGAATTCTGTAATGATAGTAGTACAAGTGATCCTTGGACTTGAGGTCATCATAGTATCTTGTGTATGATGAGTTATACTTTGACTTATTCCTTAAGACCCTTAGGGTATATCAAAGGGTATGCTTGGGTATAATAAGTTGTACATGGAGATAATGTATGATCAATAAAGAATCTACCACTTCTATTAAAAGAAGAGAAATGTCCTATGTGATTTGATAAATGACAACCCAGTAGTCTTTGGCCAAGACAGAATTAAATTAGAAAGGAGTTTCTAATTTGCATTATTTGGAGTTGTGCATTTAAGAGTCGAAATAGATAAAATTAAATAAAATAAGACTTGACAGTAATTCCATGTCTTATATTTAATTGGGACATTGTATGGTGGAAAGATTGAATTGTATGGTAACTATTTACTCAAAGGTTCTTTTATGATTAATGTTGAAATCTATATTATCGGAAAGTCGTTGATCGCTAGGGAGGCTTATCCTATTGTAGAATAAATATTATTTATTTAAATAAATTAATTTTTAATTTATTTATTTAAATAAGATTAGAATTGTTCTAATTGATTTATTCACAACCGATTTAATATGGAGAACCTAAAGGGTCACACCATAAAAGGAAGAATAATTATTTAAGAAGTTAATGGCATAATCGTAATAATATGTTAAGTATATTTAATTTAATCTATGGTGATAGAATAAATTAAATAGCTTAATATTTATTATTTAATATTTTAGAAATATTAAATATAAATTAATAAGAGAGTCTTATTAATATTATTACAATTATTATTATTTTAATTTCTAAAAGAGTTTAGGAATTAATTTAATATAAGTACTCTCATTTATTCCTAATAGGATTAGGAGGAAAAATTAATTAAAGGAGTTTAATTAATTATCCCTAATAAGATTAGGGAGTCCATTTAATTAAAAAAGTTTAATTAAATAATACCTTATTTTCATAGGGTTACTTGATATCTATATAAGAAGAGTTTTATATCAGATATCATATATACGTTATTCCAAGAGTTGGAGAGTACGCTCTTTTTCTATAGAGATAGAAAAACTAGGGTTTAGCCAACCACCCATTTTCTTGAATCTTTATTATTCCTTGGTGGATCACCTCTAGAGGCCAAACACTTGGGTGGCTAACGTTGATCAAAGGAAGGAACCAAACCCGGTGGATTCAAGTTGAACGCGAAAAGAATTGGAGGTGAACTCAAAATTTGAGGCTTCGGATCTTCAAGGGTATTATTCTTGTTCTTCAATTTTTCATTTAATTAATAATTGTGCATAAAGGGTGATCCGGGTATATGGTTTGTAAATTTTTAAACTCTGATTTTACACGTTTCCGATTATTTTTGCAATTTGATTGCGTTCATGAATATTACAAACCTAACAATGAGGACTCCTTTTGAGTTTATATAATCTCTAGTAGAAAATAATTGTATTCAAACTCACAGTTATGTTTTGTCGTATTGTACACGATAGTTGTATTAGTAAGTTGTATTTGAATTTTGTACCATGTATCTGACGACCCAAGATGGGTGATGTATACCTAATTTTGGGGGCGTCACAACTTTTATGCGCCCAAGGCGGATAGAGTAAACAATCTTATCGTTCTTGTAATGTAGTATTGATTAATACAGGGTCCATGGGATGTACACCCTCTTGCCCGTAAGCTATGACGGTTTGCAGATGAAGTTCTGCTAAACCTTATCGAAAATTTAAAACAATGTTCATAATACGTCGACTACCCTATATATATAGTCTATACGTAGTTTCAAAAATTTGAGATAGAATTGTTATGTTATTATTATCGGTTCAGTTTACTTCACAACTATAAATTTGTTGTAGAAGTGATGTACAAAGAAAACATTTATTTCTTTCAGCTAATTATATTTATAATTGTTATTACTTGCTGGGCACCCAAATGCTCATTCTTGCATTAAATTAAATGTTTTCAGCTAGGCATGATCAACCTGAAGGTTCAAACAAGAACAAGTGAAAAGGAAAGCAAACATAACATGTTTAATGGTATCTTTTGTAATAGTTAGACTGTATTAATATAATGATATGTATAATATATCATGTAAAGAAGGTAGTAAATGTTGCGTACTTGGGATTAGACTCTGATAAATGTAAGATAAGTTTGATATTCATATTATTGTTATTATTATTAGTATTATTCTGCTCATAGAAATGGAATCTTAAGGCACCGAGTTCGGGTTTCAAGTACCTGAATTTGGGGGCGTTACAGCATGGTATCAGAGCTTAGGGTTAAAAACCTTAGGTGGGTTAGACCTTAGGCTAAAACCTTGGAACAGAGGGAAACGTTGAACATTCAAATAACACATATAGAGTTTAAAAAGGGAGATGAATTGAATAAGGTCATCATCAAATCAAATAAAAGATAACTTGTATAAAACTATTATTTGTTGTATGTATATATTAGTTGATAATCAGGATAAGTTAAGTGTGTATATATCAGATAAGAAAGGATTAGGATAACCTCAGATCGTAACGAAAGATTTAATTTCCATAACCGAGCCAATATCGAAGCCAATAGCTGAAATAGAGGCTCACATTGAAAGCTACCTCAATGAGGTGGTTATTTTGGAAAGTATAGTACTGAACCCTGAAATGATAGTATAACTGATAGGTAAAGTGTAGTTAAAGAATATGTGGTCAATGTCGAGTTCTTAAACTCATATGTTTGTGGTGAGTTCTTAAACTCATAATGTATGATACGTTGGATGAACTAGGTGTAGTTAGGTGTGAATGGATCATTGAGGATAATGGGAATAGACAGATTTCTAAGCAATTGATCCTTAGTGGAAGCGTAAGAAATAAGTAGTACTAGTATTACTTGAATAGGTATGATTCTATGTTAAGTATATGACATGTATGTCTGTATAAAGTAATATTTTTAACTTTTATATAAGTGTGTCAGCGATTCCCGACTTTTGAGTCACAAAGGGATAGCGGATGATTAAAGCAATATGTGCTATGGTGTATGTTAAGTGTTATGAGTATGAATCTATGTTGAATTAATGAAATAAGTTGGTATAAAGATAGTAATTATTTATCTGAACAATGGTTAATACGGTAAACCAAAGCTTTAAAGTTTAATATTTTGAGTACATGACTATTTAAATAGAAAATTGTGCGTATACGATAAGGTTTAGAATGTAAGTTAATAAGAATAAGTTGTGATAATGCCGCCAAGGAGACGAAAATGAAATACACGGACAAAAGAACCTGTAAACAAAGCTGGAAGACAACCAGACTCGATACAGAATTTTGTGAATATGGACGATCAAGCTATGCAGAACGGAATACCAGTCGCCGGGAAGATCAGCCAGATAATCGATCGACGAATGTCAAAGACTTCAAGGCAGTCGTACTTCTAGGATATAGAAGATCAACGGACCCTGTTGAAGCGTGTATGATAGCTAGGATAACGGAGGGGCAAAAGATAGTTTTGTCACCTATACGATAAAAGGAAAGGAGATAAAGGGCACGTCTGTGTGTTTTAAGTGTGAATCAATGGAGTATAAGGTGGAAGATTGTTCAAGAAGAAGAAGGGAGGCAAGGAATGCACAAACAAGGAAAGGCAGCAGGACATTGGCGACGACGGAACCAACATCAACAAACAAACCAACGAAATCAACCGCAAACATCTTCAACATGACCGTACAAGATATCATGGCAGCCGGGGAAGCAACTCCAGGTATTATTCGAACAAATTTTATTTTATATATATATTATTTTCTTATATATAGTAAATTATATTATAAATTATTTTGAAGGAAGAAATTAAGTTCTATTAGAAATCAATTTTCCGTATAAGCAGATAGATAAGTTTTATGTGGAATAGTTAAAGATCGGTTCAATCAATTATGATTGAGATCTACTCGCAAAGATTGTGTATGTTATGTACCCTAGTATGTATAGGTTTTAAAACGGTGATTCTGGGGACAGAATCTTTATAAGGGAGGGTGAATGTAACAACCCGATATTTTTCATAAAATTAAATCATAAATTTTGCGTATAATTTTTTTTTTATTTTTAAGATGAGGATTTGTACAAGATAATGTGTATATATAATTATGTGATAAATAAAAATATATTTATTACATGAATATTTATAAATAATTTTATTTTAGAATTATTTATTTTTATAAAGTATATTCTTATAATAATTAATTTTATAGTAGAAATGTTTTTATTAATTATTTTCCATGAAATTATAACTATATATTATTTAAATGATATATGAAATGATTTTTAGAATTATTATGATAATTAATCTATTTTATTATATGAATTTCGCTAGTTTAATTAAGTTAATTATTTTAACTTAATTAATAATGTTAAATATGAATAATAAATTAGATATGAAATCCAAACCCTAATTTTGGATTTTGATCAAGAATGAGAATATTAATATAATATTATTTTATTTTAGTGCTATGAATATATACAAAGATATGTGTACTGATGATAATGATTGGTCAATTATGATACAATATTACAAAACTCTAGTATTATTTTAATAAACCCTAATTCGATAGTCAAATAAGACTGTAAGATTTCAAGTAATTACGTTATGTTATGAATGTCACGTGTTATGTGGTATATGATTTGTATTATCGGTTTTAACGTTAATTATGGAAAAACCCTATTTAGTAACTTAAAAACCCTAATTTCTAAAAGTTAGAAACCTTAATTAGAAACCCTAATTTAAAACTCAATTTGAGTTCGAAACTGCTATGTAACTGTGTGATTACGATTAAGGTGAAGTATTATAGAATTTTATATTGATTAGGTAAACCCTAATTAATATTTAGAAATATTAAATATTTTCTAGGAAACTCCTAATATTTATATTACAAACCCTAATTTATAAATTGTAAACCCCTAATTGTTAAATTTGGAAGTTTAATGCTAATATTAGTGTATTTTAAACCTAAATAGCAATGTGCTAAGTAATTAAAAACATAATTGATTAAGAAACCCTAATTTGCAAAAAATTAGAAACTAATATTATTTTTATTTTGTGCAAATCCTAATTAGTAATTTTAAAAACCTAATTACTAATTGTAAACCCTAATTGCTAAATTAGCAAGATTAATTATAATTATTGATTTTAAACCCTAATGTTCCGGTATACTGTAATTAGAAATCTAATCTAATTATAAAACCTTAATTTTCTATTTTTAGAAAGTAATTTATATTATTTTATTTTTACTTAAACCCTAAAATGAAATTCTAGAAAGCTAATTGTTGGAAAACATTAGGGTTAAACCCTAAGGGTCAAACCCTAAGGGTTTGCAATGTTTACCATAATGCCATTAAATTGAAAATACAAAAGACCAAACTATCATTCTTGCATTGTTTATTAGGTTGCTTGCAAATCCTACCAAATTTGTAGTTGGTAACCTAAAATGTTGACCATGTGACTAACATATATCAGCAGCTCAGTCAACTCACCAGCAATATACGTTGTATACATGTTATATATATAGATCAAGAGAGAGAAAGTCTTTTACTTGGCTCATTTTTCTTACAAACATCCAACTCACTTTTCTCCCAACAAGACCCACAAAATTAATAAGCTTTCCAGTCCCCAAGATCAGCCCCATGAAATCCCCTAACCAAATCAGTAGCCTTGAATCATCAATTGATCAAAAAAGTTATAAACCCTAGACATGATTTCTGTTCATAAATCTGTTGTTAGATGTTAGATTTTTTTTTGTTAAACATGTTATATAAGGTGTCTAGTGATGATCTGGGTTGCTAGATTTTAGATCCATAACATCTAGAGGCTCGGATTTGAAGATTTGCCAAATCTGGAAAAAAGTTCATCGTGGGTCCGACAAACGATGAATGTCGATGAGTATGTAGATCTCTCATGTAGGTTTTGATTTTTGATATTTTAAAGTTGTAATATGTAGCTTGGTATGTGTTCTTTAATCTGAAAGTGAAAACACTGTGATTACATGTCTAGATCGTAAGTTATTCATGGTCAAAACCCGTTGACCGGGCATGACCAGAGAAAATCTGGGCAACCCAGAAAGTAGTTTGCAACGTCTGACAAGTTATTGATGAGCCTGGATCTTGATGCTTGTTGTTGTTTTGTTATTTTTGTTGTAATAGATTTGTACTCTGGTATATGGACTTTAATATTAAACTTTTATATCGCCTAAATATCAAACAGATCGAAGTTAGTAGAAGGTCAAACCAGGTCAGAAGATCACGACCTTAGTTTTCTGGGTAACCCAGAAAACTTAAGAGCATGATCTCTGACAAGGTTTGACCAGCATATATATTTTGATTTTGTTGTTGTTTTATCGTTTTTATGTAATGGATCTCTTGTCGTACATGTTTGCTACATACTGAAGTTTATATATCACTAAACCATTACCAGAATCACACGTTGTAGCTGCCCAAAGTAAGGCAGTCGAACTGTTCTTCATTTCTTGGTAACCCAGAAATGAAGAACACGTTTGACAGTCTCTTTGAAGGCTTCTAGCTTGCAGTTAGTACTTGTTATACCTTTACTTGTTGTTGGATATTATTCTTTTACATGAGTACTACAACATCTAGCCTTTATTGTTCCAAGAACCATCACAGAATAACAATTATTGGTGGTCAAACTTCATTTACACTACGGTATGCCTACATGAATTTCTCAAGGTGCTCAAGAATGAAGAACACCTATAATGACAGTTTAATTGCTATATATAAATCTTTAGCGACAATTAATTTATAAATTAATTATTTTATTAAATAATTAGTATTAATTAGTTTTTAATTATGAAAATACAAAATAAATTATTAAAAATTATTTTTAAATCCAAAAATTAGTTTTAATTATTTTGAATATATTTCATAAATATTTAATATTTTGGAATATTAAAAGTATTTAATTAATTTAATTATAATATTAAATAAATTATTTAAAAATAATTTTAATACATGAAAAATCATTTAAAATTATATTATGGTATAAGAAAATAATTTAAGTTATTTTTGATAACTTTTAATATTTTGTGATGAATTTCATTAATTAATTAATATTACTAATAATTAAGTTATTTATTGAATATATTAAATAAATTATGAAAAAAGAATTAATGATTTAAAATTATAGAAAAATGATATAAAGGTTATAAAAATATTTTAAGTAATAAATATAACTTTTGATATTTTTAATGAAAAATATTAATATTTTAATATTAATGATATGAAATTTATTTAATAATTATATTAAATAAATTAGTTTAAAAAAAAAGATTTTAATATTATAAAAATCATTTAAAATGAAAATAAAGTGTTTAAAGATATTTTATGTTATAAAATATAACTTTCAATATTTAAAGGTAAATTTCATTAATTATTTACTATTTATGATATTAGAACTATTTAATAATTAGTTTAAAAATGATTTTAATATTATAAAACTCATTTTAAATGATAATAAATTATTTAAAGATATTTTAAGTTATAAAAGATAACTTTTAATATTTAAAGGATAATTTCATTAATAATTTAATATTAATGAAATTAATTTAATAATAAATGATATTAGATTTTATTTTAGAATTATTGATTATTATAAAGTATATTCTTATAATAATTAATTTTATAATAGAAATGTTTTTATTAATTATTTTCCATGAAATTATAACTATATATTATTTAAATAATATATGAAATGATTTTTAGAATTATTATAATAATTAATCTATTTTATTATATGAATTTATGCTAGTTTAATTAAGTTAATTATTTTAACTTAATTAATAATGTTAAATATGAATAATAAATTAGATATGGAATCCAAACCCTAATTTTGGATTTTTATCAAGGAATGAGAATATTAATATAATATTATTTTATTTTGGTGCTATGAATATGTACAGACTATGTGTACAATGATAATGATTGGTCAATTATGATACAATATTACAAAACTCTAGTATTATTTTAATAAACCCTAATTCGATAGTCAAATAAGACTGTAAGATTTCAAGTAATTACGTTATGTTATGAATGTCACGTGTTATGTGGTATATGATTTGTATTGTTGGTTTTAACGCTAATTATGGAAAAACCCTAATTAGTAACTTAAAAACCCTAATTTCTAAAAGTTAGAAACCTTAATTAGAAACCCTAATTTAAAACTCAATTTGAGTTCGAAACTGCCATGTAACTGTGTGATTACGATTAAGGTGAAGTATTATAGAATTTTATATTGATTAGGTAAACCCTAATTAATATTTAGAAATATTAAATATTTTCTAGGAAAATCTAATATTTATATTACAAACCTTAATTTATAAATTGTAAACCCTAATTGTTAAATTTGAAAGTTTAATGCTAATTAGTGTATTTTAAACCTAATTAGCAAAGTGCTAAGTAATTAAACACATAATTGATTAAGAAACCCTAATTTGCAAAAAAATTAGAAACAAATATTATTTTAATTTTTGTGCAAACCCTAATTAGTAATTTTAAAAAACCTAATTACTAATTGTAAACCCTAATTGCTAAATTAGCAAGATTAATTATAATTATTGATTTTAAACCCTAATGTTTCGGTATAATGTAATTAGAAATCTAATCTAATTATAAAACCTTAATTTTCTATTTTAATAAACTAATTTATTTTATTTTATTTTTACTTAAACCCTAAAATGAAATTCTAGAAAGCTAATTGTTGGAAAACCTTCGGGTTAAACCCTAAGTGTCAAACCCTAAGGGTTTGCCATGTTTACCATAATGCCATTAAATTGAAAATGCAAAAGACCAAACTACCCTTCTTGTATTATTTATTAGGTTGCTTGCAAATCCTACCAAATTTGTAGTTGGTAACCTAAAATGTTGACCATGTGACTAACATATATCAGCAGCTCAGTCAACTCACCAGCCATATACGTTGTATATATGTTATATATATAGATCAAGAGAGAGAAAATCTTTTACTTGGCTCATTTTTCTTACAAACATCCAACTCACTTTTCTCCTAACAAGACCCACGAAATTAATAAGATTTCCAGTCCCCAAGATCAGCCCCACGAAATCCCCTAACCAAATCAGTAGCCTTGAATCATCAATTGATCAAAGAAGGTATAAACCCTAGCCATGATTTATGTGACACCCCAAAATCTCGGTACTTCATTACCTCAAGATTTGGTGTTCACGTAATCAAACATTCAGTTATAACTACCCAATCATAAATAAAATTGAATAATAAACCTGCCCATACATGAATTACATAAAATAATATCTCCCAAGTTATCTAACCTTTACAAACAATCATTCATGCGGAAAATTTAAATAAACTTCATTATAATATTTAAACCAAAGTCTGATAATAAAAATATCAAAACTATTACAAGTCTTCAGTACTTGTTCATCTTTCCCTTTCCTTTCTTTGGTGCTAGAGTACGTCACCCTTTCCATCTTTAGTCGTAAGGATTTTACGGGCAAGAGTGAGTAAACAAGGCTCACTTGAAATAACAATGAATAACTTTTACATTCTCTGCCCATTCAGGGGCTCAATAGAACTGAACAATAAGTTCTATTAACATCTTAAACATTCCTTGCACATTCAAGGGCTCAATAGAACTAAATAATAAGTCCTATTAACATCTTAACATTCCTTGTCCATTCAGGAGCTCAATAGAACTGAACAATGAGTTCTATTAATATTTTAAACATTCACTGAGGGTCTAATGACCACGAACCTTGTCCACAGTTATAAGTAATCTTTCAACTTAAACTTTTACAGTCATACGACCATAATGACTTTAAGGTTCTTAGGGGGATTAACCCTTCGTACATGTATTGTATACAAACATTTCAGCGCAAAATACAAAACTAAGCGTAACCCCTATAAATAGGGTTGTTCATCTCAGTATTTTGAGTACAAGTCCGCCCCAAAGATAGTTTGGTTTGGATACACTTCATGGCAATTTGGAATTCAACGGACATCAACTAAGGATTAGTTGAATAAAAGATAATAACACTATGTTATTGAATAATCCTAACTGAATAGACATTTCGTTCTGAGTTCATGCTTTAGGAATAATTCTAATAGCATAACAATTGAATAATCTATCATACCTTGCTTTGAACAATATTAAGCTAAGGTTATATCTTAAAATTATTATCAAGCATGCACAACAAATAATAACTTGAACAATAAACTGATTCAACAGAATAACGATACTTGCATGCTAATATAACAAGTTTAGAGTTAGGAAAAACTTGCATAATCATAATAACTATCTCAACGAAAGTGTGGAGATGGGAAGCTTGTATCATCATGAATAACTGGATACAATTAAGTTGCTTAATGGAAATACTTTACTCAATAAAGTATAGCATATGAAATTTGCATAACGAAGCTTTAGGATTAGAAAACTTGTATAAACAGAACTAACTCAACGAGAGTATGGAGTTAGAGAACTTTCCTT
The DNA here is from genome assembly GCA_020205615.1 of Panax quinquefolius. Classification (NCBI taxonomy): domain Eukaryota; kingdom Viridiplantae; phylum Streptophyta; class Magnoliopsida; order Apiales; family Araliaceae; genus Panax; species Panax quinquefolius. The sequence continues at coordinate 70,337,544 of CM035160.1, read as the reverse complement.
GCACGTAGATTAAACCGTTATAATCCAAATCATAATATCCTATATACATATGTTAACATGACATGATTAGTCATAATCAACACTACATCACATATGGTTTCAATGTCTAACCATGAAATCAAATCATATTCCTAAACGATAATAAATTCGTTAGGTATTAACACCATGTTCATTCAACACATTACAATAATATAATAACAGAATTTATTTGATCTTATAGTATTATTATCAAAATTTTAGACTTCTGTGCAAGATAGAAGTCATTTTAGAACATTCTGCTAAGTGGCATCGTATTTGAGGTGGTGCTCGACGCGAGAAATATCTGAGGACTTCGGTGTTTGCGGTATGAAAGTCCGGCTATTCGTGACCGACGACTTGATGACTAACAATACAAGTCCTGGTCAAGGCGACTTTTAGGCGCTAATCTTGTAAACTCGATATTTGGGCGTGAATTTTGACGTTGGGGCACCGAAACCATAGAACCAAAACAGAAGAACAGTGCCAAAGCTACTGTCTTAAATTTGTAACAACATTTCGCCCTAACTCATATGTATAACTTATATAAATTATACATACACGTTAACAATCATATCTATACCAATTACCAACAATTGAATAACAAATTTAAAAGACTTAAATCACTAAAATAATATTTGGTTAAAACTCAAAACTCCATTGTTGACAAATAAAATATGATTGAACAAGAATTTCCACCGTTATCAACCAAATTTGATTCTTTTGAAATACAATCATACCAACAATATCGAAACTTAAATCCTTGAAAACAACTTGTTTTCCTTTAAAACCAAACTTTTAAAACTCCATTGTTGATATCTTGATATAAAAATATACGAAAGGCGTAAATCCAGAATTATAACTAACTTAATACTTTTGAAATACTAGAATACTAACATATATTCCAATTTACATATACAGGACATCGGAACACCGTGTCTTGACATAATTTCCTTCACGTACAGTTTTGCCAACCGATATAGGTTAAATCTAATCTTGATTGGTAAAAAGTGTGTTGATTTCGTCAATCGATCGACAATCACCTAGATCGCATCGTAACCTTGCTGAGTCATTGGACGTCCTACCACAAAATCCATTGTGATATGCTCCCACTTCCACTCCGGTATCTCTAACGGTTGCAACTATCCGCTTAACCTTTGATGTTCAACTTTAACTTTTTGACACGTTAAGCATTTTGCCACACATTCAGCAACATCCTTTTTCATATTCGACCACCAGAAATGACGTCTGAGATCCTGGTACATTTTTGTACTTCTAGGGTAAATCGAATATCATGAGTTATGAGCCTCACCCAAAATTTCTTCTTTAATTTTTGGTATTGGCACCCTTCGAATTGAAGTAACCCTTCCGAATCGATTTTAAACTTATTTTCTTCACCTATAGACACTTTCCTTCTTATCTCTTCACAATTTTCATCTAGAAGTTGTGCATTTTTCACCTTATCCACCAAAATTGAACTACTTCCCATATGGAACAATTTTTCATCTGATTCTGTCGGATATTTAATTTTTAACTCCATCTTTGCCATTTCTGCTACTAGCTCCTCCTGAGCAGTCAACATCATTAATTTCTCTCGTCCCTTTCTACTTAAAGCATCGGCAATAACATTCGCCTTTCCAGGATGATAAAGAATCTCTCAGCCGTAATCTTTAATCAACTCCAACCATCTCCTTTGTCGCATATTCAAATGCTTCTGTGTAAAGATATACTTCAGACTTTTATGGTCTGTATATATCTCACACCTCTCTCCATAAAGATAGTGTCTCCAAATCTTCAGAGCAAACACCACTGCAGCTAACTGCAAATCATGAATCGGATACCCTTTTTCATAATCCTTCAATTGACGTAATGCATACGCAATAACTCTGCCATTCTGCATAAGCACACAATATAGTCCCTTATGCAATGCATCACTATACACCACAAAATTCCCTGTATTATCAATGTTAACACAGGTGCTGAACTCAATATCTTCTTTAATTCTTGAAAACTTTCCTCACACTTCTCCGTCCAAACAAACTTAACTGCCTTTCTAGTTAAATTCGTCAATGGAGTTGCGATCTTGGAAAAGTCTTGAATAAAATGCCTATAGAACATGCCAATCTCAAGAAATTTCTTACTTCTGATGGTGTCTTCGGCTGATCCTAGTTTATTACAGCTTCAACTTTCGATGGATCTACCAAGATTCCGTCCTTGTCAATAACGTTCCCAAGAAACTGCACACGTTCTAGCCAAAACTCACATTTCAAGAATTTAGCGTACAATTTCTCTCTCCTTAATGTCTCCAATGTCAACCTTAAGTGCTCAACATGTTCTTCCTTGGTCTTAGAATACACCAATATATCATCAATAAACACCACTATAAATTTGTCTAAGAATGGTTTAAACACCCTGTTCATCAAGTCCATGAACGCTGCAGGTGCATTGGTTAAACCAAATGACATAACTAGAAACTTGTAATAACCATACCGAGTTTTTAATGTCATTTTCAGTACATCCTCTTTTCTTACTTTCAACTGATGATATCCACTTCTTAAGTCTATCTATGAGAAATATCTCGCTCCCTTCAGTTGATCGAATAAGTCATCGATTCTTGGGTAATGGATACTTATTTTTAATCATAACCTTATTCAAATCCATGTAATCAATGCAAAGCCGCATTGATCAATCTTTCTTTTTAACAAACAACACCGGCGCTCCCCACGATGACACACTCGGCTGGATATACTTCTTATCTAATAATTCTTGCAATTGTACCATCAACTCTTTCATCTCTACTAGGGCCATTCTATATGGGGCTTTAAATATCAAGGCCATTTCTGGTGCTAAATTAATCACGAACTCGATTTCTCGTTCTGGCAAAAGTGCAAATAAATCTAGAAATACATTCGCAAAATCTCTAATGACCAGTATCTCTTCTAGCTTCGCACTCTTCTTCTGAGTATCAATGATGTAGGCTAAGTATCCTACACATCCTTGTCTTAGTAACTTTTTAACTTGCATCACTATCAGACAACTTGCTTATCGAGGTGACTTGTTGCCATAAAACACTACCTTTGACGGAGTCATAAGGTTAACAAATTTCTTTTGGCAATCAATTACTGCCCCGTAATTGAATAACCAGTCCATTCCCAATATAACATCAAATTCCTTAAGTTTAATTGGTATCAAATCTACCATCATCTCGTGGCCCTTTATAGCCACCCTACAATTCTTATATATAAACCTAACAGGAATCACTTCCCTATTCGCAATTTCTATACTTAAAGGGAAATCTAATTCTTCTTGAGGCAAATCTAAGTTTTAAGCAAAATCATCGAATATAAATGAACAAGTAGCACCCGAATCAAATAACACATAAACATTAATACCATTAATCAGAATGATACCTGACACCACATCCTTTGAGTGCACAACATCTTGCATGGCCATATTGAAAGTCCTAGCAGTAGGTCGGTTTGGTTGCACTGGCCCGGTGATAGTTAGCGTACCACCACTGTTGTTTCCCTTTCCTCCACTTGCACTCCCCGCTTACCTTTTTAAGGAAATCACGAGCCATATGATCATTTGACCTGCAAGTGAAACAAGCTCCTCTCTTCTTCAGATAAACCCCCGTGTGGTTCTTTCCGCAAGTAGCACAAGCTTCAAACTTCTTCTTTTGTTGACTTCCTTGCTGTCCTCCCGTATTTGAATTTTCATTCCATTTCCTTTTCTGGTTGTTACTTCCATTATTACTTCCACCAGTCTTATTTTAATTCTCATTCTTTCTCTTCCTCTGTTATTGATTATATTTGGTTAAGGCATCGTTTCCACCTTCCGCGATAATTTCCTTTTCCAATACTGTCGCAAACGTATTTAGCTAAAACATCGAAACCTTTCTATACATCCAGGGCTTCAATCCTTGTTAGAACCTTCTCGCCTTACGCTCATCAGTATTGACTTGGTATGGGGAAAACCTTGCCAGCTCATTAAACTTTGCAGCATACTCTGGCACAGTCATGGTTCCTTGCTTCAATTATAAGAATTGAACTTCCATCTGGTTCTGAGAACTCGTCAGGAAATACATCTCGAAAAACATATCTTTAAACCTATCCCACGCTATTACTCCCTGTCTCCCACGAACCTTATTCGTCTGCCACCAATAGCTAACTTCAGACTTCAACATAAACGTCGCAAAAGTATTTTTTTGGTCCTCATTAACTCTGGCAACGTCGAACACCTTATCCATTTCCATGATCCAGGTTTGGCTTCAATTGGATTCATAGACCCTTGAAACTCTGGCGGTCCAATCGCTTTGAAATCCTTGAAAGTCGTGACTTGAGCTTGGGGCTGATTCGCAAGTGCTCCTGTTAATAAGGTCACCATTTGCTAAACCGGGTTAGCATTGGCCTCATTATTATTGTTGTTAGTAGACCCTTCAACATGTGGTTGTTGGCGTGGTTATCTTCTTCTAGGAGGCATCTTCTGTTAAAATATACGTTTATTAGATCGCTATTCAATTCCTTGAATATTTAAAGTTTAACTTAAACATTCTAAGTTTAAAGCTTAACACATAACATTTCAATAAACTTTGATATTTATTCATTCATAATTCTCAAATATAGAAAGGATAACTTCTCTGCTAACATCATCAACTTTCCTGAACTAGACAAGTTTCAGGATTACATACTCATCCTACCCCTTTATTTATCTAAAAATAAGGGATTTACACTTTATTTAATCATATATTTAATCACATATCATTATTATTCTTTCTATCTTGGCATGTTAAGATGTTGAGAGGCTTCTCTACACTCTTCTTCCATAATACGATACGCCGTCCTACGATCCATCATATACCATGGCAAGTCTTCAAATTGAGGTGGGTAATAAAAGACTTGATCTTGGGCCCTATCAATCGCAGAATAAAAGACATAATCCATTTCATTCATCTTAGCCTTCATCGTCTGAACCTTAGCTTCAGCATGATCTGCATGCTGAGTAGCCTTCATCCAAGCGTCCTCTGCTCTCTCACACTTAGCTGAATCCTCTTTCAAATCGTCTTTCAGCTTTTCCACTTCAGTCTTTATCTTCTCATTCTCAGCCAATAGCTCCTCTTGGTGTCCCTCTATGTGAACTAGGTTCCATTCTGTGTTCCCAAGACGTGAGTCAAGTTCCTAAATCTCCACATCATTCTGCTCTATGGTAGCCTGACGCATCTCAACTAACTCCTTCAGCTCCTCAATCTTATCTTGCAATTCTATATTTTGGTCACATAGCGCATCATACATCTTAGCTGATATAGAGTTTGGTGGAAACTCCTTAGGATCCTCTTCCTCATCCTCCACCTCTATCCCCTCAGAGTCCTCCTCCTCAGGATCAGACACATGCTCATTCTTATGTCCTTCCTCAGCAACCAACAGAGAAGGCTTCCTTTGGATTTACTTATTCTGAACCACATGAACATCTCGGGGCTCCTCATCCTTAGGTACCTCATGTATCTCTTCCCTAGCTTGACTGAATCCTTCAACGTTAAACATCTTGACAACAAAATACTTTTAAGTTTTATTTATTACGTGACACTCTTCGATACTCGTGAGTACATAAGTTATTAACACGTAGCACATAGTCTTTTATTGTTTATCTTTAATGAATTCCCTCAATTCATTCCTTAGACCTCGATATGAGTTTAACAACACTATATTTTCTATCTCCTTAATGGTTACTTCCTAAGGTTTTCCCCACCTAAGGTTCATAACCTAAAGTTTTGATACTAACCTATGACACTTCCCAAATTTGGGTACTTTATTCCCACAGGATTTGGTGCTCACTTTCCAAAACAATTACTTCTAACTACCCATAATCAAGGATAATTACATAAATTAAACAACTTAAATAATAATCCTTCCCTTTTATAGGGTTACATCATCGTAAAACAAATCCCATGTATTCTAACCTTAAACTATTACATAAGTCTACGGAATACATCATGAAATAAATTAAGTCTCATAACATAAGCTCAGTAAATAAAATTAAACAAGTTTTTATCATTTGGACATCTTACCCTTGCCTTTGCTAGAAGATGGTTCATCAACTTTCTCAACTTTAGCTGCAGTGTTAAATGCAAGAGTGAGCAAACAATTGCTCACTAATATAAAGAATGATAATAACAGTTGTGATGCCCCCAAAATAAATATACACAACCCATTCTGAATTGCCAAATACATAGTACATAACTTAAATACAAACTTAATTTATACAACTGTCGTGCAAAATACGACAACACAATAGCTGAGTTTTAACACGAATATTGTCTCGTAGATAATATCCAAACTCAAATGAAGTCCGCATTACAATTATTATCACACTATTTCCTAAAATAATGAGGACTTGTAACACCCCGAAATCCGGTCTATCTTCACACCCGGATTCCGTACGTCATGATTTCATCTCCTTCTAGACATACATCATTATATAGTTCAATATAACAACATACATTCTCAAATCCCAGGTTCTAATACCTTATAACCTCGTTCATTACAAATAATGATAATTACATTATTCTTTACATCTTACACGAGTGACTTTTAATCGCCACCAAGGATACATAACAGTTCATTAAACTAATCTATAGTTTAATTAACTATTCTACATTACATGTCTTCTCTTGATCTTCATGCATATTCACATACTGAATGACACCTCATCTAGATACCGATCGGCTTAATCTTTACGGGAACCTTAAGTTCTTTCTAACATCGTTCGCTGAAAATGTTTTTATTTAAAGAAAATATGAGCATTCAATTGCTCAGCAAGTCATAACAGTTGAACAAACAACTTCAAGAATTTAAACATTCCTTTAAGACTTCAATAACCGAACAAAGGATATGAAGCATCTTGAATAATAGGAATAATCTCGATTCCTATCATTTTAAAATATTAGTCACATTCACTTTGAATTACTTTCCTTCTTCTACCTTTTTCCATACATATCATGTCAGGCTAGAATCATTAACACAGACTTAACAATAACGATTCATGTATAAATAGAACATACTCATATTGAACAGTTCAATCACAGAACAGTTCATCTCATAGAAACACCGAAGTGTTCAAATTATGGCACAATGTCTCATACATACTACCACCTTGTACAAATATCACACATTTGCACATAGACAAGACTTCTCAAGTTCAACATCTGAGATGTTTAAGAAACTAGCATTCATGTAAAATATGAATGAAGTTAAGAAACTTGCCTTACGCACAGCTACAACTTACGCTGAACTTGTGACGCCCCCAAATCTGGGTATCTTCCAACCCGACATATGGTGCTACACGGTGCTACAGTTCACACAATCATTCAATTGAAATACTTCAAAAGAGTGAAAATATCTTATATATATTCAAAAGAATATTACCATTCTCCAGGTTCTTTATAACCATTACATGAGTACTTGTCATAATAATAAGTAATTACAACATCTGTACTAATCTATTACAAAGGCAACCTATTGGTTGGCCATGGCCTTCCCTTTATCTTTTCTGAATCATTTAGTTCGTTCAGTCTTAGCTGCATTCATATGGTTCAAGCAAGAATGAGCATAACTAGCTCAACAATTATGACAATTCCAATAAACAACATGCATGAAACATAAGAATCATATATCTTCAATAACTGAACAATAGTTATGAAGTACTATCGATAATTCAAAATAGCACTTCTCTTTTCTTTAAAACATTTCACAATGAAAAATATTAATTAATCATCAATATCGGTCCAAGACCTTGAACATTTCATTCTTTCTTTGAAAAGGACAACCCGACACCAAGTTTGTAAGTCTGACATATCTTAAGAGCACGTCTAGGTGATCAGCCTATAGTACTCTATATTTTACAACATTTCTTTCTTTAAACGTATGTACGTTTAAGGTTTGACAACCTCACGTGCCTGTCGTTTGACGACAAACTTTTATTCATGCATACTCAATCTTCCTTTGAAAACCATACCAAAATAGTTTGGCAAACCTTAACAACTTTGATAATATTTCAATAAATTTTAAGAAATCCATAAAACATCCTAAGTCTAGCCGAAGGAATTGGCTTCGAATTATTCATACATCAATTCATGCGTAAGGTACATGAATCACAAAGCTTATCCAAAGAATTCAGACAAGGGTCAGAATACTTGCCATTGGTGTCTGCTACTGTTATTATACTTTTCCTTTTGAATCTTTAAGTTCTCTACAATACATAATCACATAACATACCACATTAAGTCATATATAATCAAGTAAGGTCATTACTATATCTTACCCTTCTTCTCAATCTAATCATGGTTTAGATTGTTTAACATTGGTTACGGTTATCGCATTAACTTGTTCTTACGTTCACGTTTGAGTAAGTTATCTTCAACCTTTAGTTGTTAACTTAATGTTTTCATCATTATAATTGATGTTACTTTAGGTTTATTAATGTATTAGTTCATTACTAATCAACCAATTTCCTTTTTATCTTTATAAACCTTCATTTCTATGCTTGGTCAAGTGTTGGCGCTGTGGCGCCAACTTCTTTTCTCTATGCCGCACTGCGCCACTCTTCAATAGCTAAGGTCCGGACTCAAAGCTATGGCATGAGTCTTAGTGTTAACTATCGTGCTGTGGCGCGAAACTTCAGTATCTCATAGACATGCTTGGCGTTGCGGCGCCCGTCCTCAACACCAGAAAATTTTGACAGATAAATTTTTATGTGAGATTCCAAGGCTCATAACTTATTCTTTATAAGTCCGAATTGGCTCGTTCAAAAGTCGTTAGTTCACAAATTACAGGCTATAAGTGTTCAAGCAAGAATTTTACATTTTTGAATCTGTTAACAAGGAATTCACCTTTTAGTTCATTTTTAATGAAAACGATAAACGTTCGTGAACGTTCATAGCTCGTTTCTTCGTTCTAAGTCAGAATTTAGTTAATTCTAAGTCCGCAACTCTAGAATGCCAATTTAGACTATTCTCCATCGAAAACCAACATTTCTGAGTTCAATGTCAAAATTTGACTTCCATTCCGAGAATTTCTCGATTTTGACGATTATCGTCTAATCTCGTAAATTCCGCCATAACTTTGTTATTTAAGATTTGTTCATCGTTTTAAATGGATTCGTTCCATCATACTAACATATTAACTAACATACATCATATACATGATAAGTTCTTACTTGTTCTTCATGAGTTCATAACTTAATTAAGTACAAATTACTTGTTCATGGGTTATTGAGATTTAAGTCCTTTGATTAGAAATTTTTATCACTTCTTAGCATACATACTCCATCAATCCTCACTTCTCTATCAAACTATAATTGAAGAGATGGAAGATTAAGGTATAGGATCATTACCTTTGAAGTTTTGTTGTTCTTCCTTGTATTATAAAAGACTAACTTTCTAGATTTTTCTCTCTAACAAATAAGTTATAAGTTGTTGGTGGAAATCTAACAAGTAAAAAATGAATTAGCAAGTCTTCTATAGAAAATCCTAGATGAGGGCTTAATGGTCCTTTAGGCCATCCACCTTCTTATTCCACCTCCTTAGCCACCTCCTTACTATTCATCTCTTGGTCACCAAGTAAAACCACTTTACTTGATTACCAAGATGGTGCCATGTGATCATGGGGCCCACATGGGTTGCCCCATAGGTCACTCTTACTCATTGGATCAATCCATGGATTCGGTTCTAAATTTGGGCTTTTAGGTTTAATTAACTTTTATTTAACCTTTGGGCTTGTATTAATAGACATTTGGGCCTTAACATTTAATAAGCATTGGGCTTTATCATAATTCCAATTGGACTTTACAACTTCCTCCATAATTCTATAAGTCCAGTACATATGGCTTAAAGCCTTATAACGTATAATCTACGTATTGTTCTGATATACTAACTCGTATACTTCTCCATCATATATGACATACCATCATTCATACATATACTCGCATAATACCTCGTATCATACTCATATTTAATACCTCGTACAATACTTATGTATCATATGTAGGGTTTTCGGCACAAAAACGCAGCGAAAATATAAAATAATCAAAGCAATTTCTGAAACCCAAAATAGGATCCATGCGAAACATAAATTAATTCAGTGGTTTGGATATTATACCGATTATGAAAGCTAGAAACGATGCGGTCAAATCTCCAATGCAATCCAACGGAACAACGTCTCTATGGTATCCACACGAACTCCCAGCAAACCATCGTACGATCTGCAGTAAAAAGGAACTGCGGTACTAGCCACCAAGGATGAGGATTTTCAAAACTGTTTTCTCTAGTCTCTCTCTAAGAGCGGCTAGGGTTTTAGGTTATGATTAACTTCCCTAATACGCTGATATATCATATATATAGTAGTAAATCGGAATTAATCAAAACCCTAATCTCATTAAAATAAAATCTGAATATATATATATATATATATATATATATATATCTTAATTAAGTCTTACTTAATTAATATACCTATATATAAATTATCCTATTAATATAAATTCGTAATTTAAATACTATCAATCATATTGATATACTTAAATCTTTACAATTTAAATTAATTCCATTTTTAATTACGTTCTATGTGTGTGACCCTACAAGTTATTATTACGTTGGCAATAATTTTAAAATTATATTATAAAATTATAAACAGTGAGAGGCATCTAGTAATGCATCACTGCTACCCAAGTAATAATAAGATCGATGATTTGATGCAACCTTTTCGTGACCAATGTTTCAATGTAATTTAATCATTTTAACCTTAATATCCTAGATTAAACTCGAGTCATGGAATGTGTCATACTCTTCATAATTTAATCTTAGTTTTTCTTGATCAATGAGTAGACTATATGAAACAAATCACTATTTCAGCATGGCCATGCATTTCATAGTCCTACTCAATCAAGAGGCCTATGGATATCACTCCTAATATATAGGATGGTTAAATTCCATCTAGATCACTCATATTCCTCACACGATTCATGATGTACCCAATAATCACCTTTAAAGTCCACCCTATTAAAGGTGACATTTGATGATATCAAAGTACATTAATTCCCGTGTAGAAATATAGTGATTTTAGGTCGGAGGACCATTACATCATTGTCACTATAAGAATTGCTAATGACACTTCGCATAATGCTCCACATAGAATTCTCATGGTGGGTCTGTCCATTACATCGTTCTCTAACATGTACCTATGCATTGACTTAATATCTCATATATTTATGACCAATGAGATTTGGTCATTAGTCAATCCACATACTAGTCTTAATGCATCATTGTTGTCCCATCAACAATGATACTCGACTAGGAACATTTAAGAACAATGATACTAATTGTAATTATATAATCTCATGTTCAAGTCACATACTTGAAACTATATAATTTGTATCAATATTCTAAGGATTTTTATTATGTTAAAATTTATATAACGCAGTAAATAAAACCATACTAAAATCATTCATTTATTCAATCAAATATAATATCAAAACGTTAAGCAATTATATCAAATAATTGGCCTCTAGGGAATGAACTCTAACAGTCTCCCACTTGCACTAGAGCCAATCACTCATGTATCTAATACCCATGGAACTAGTGTGACCGTCGTGCTTCTGCTGTGACAAAGCCTTGGTCAGTGGATCTGCAACATTATCATTTGTTGGCACTCTTTCTATATGTACATCTCCTCTATCAATGATTTCACGGATGAGATGATACCGCCTAAGTATGTGCTTGGATCCTTGGTGAGATCTGGGTTCCTTAGCCTGTGCAATGGCTCCATTATTATCACAGTATAAAGCAACAAGATCAATAATGGTTGGAACAACACCAAGTTCAGTGATGAAATTTTTAATCCATCTGACCTCCTTGTCACGCACTAGAAGCAAAGAATATACTCGACCTCCTGTTGTAGAATCGGCTATTGTCTCTTACTTCAAACTCTTCCAGCTAACAGCACCACCATTAAGGCAAAACACAAAACCTGACTGAGACTTATAGTCATCATTGTCAGTTTGGAAACTAGCATCTGTGTAACCCTTTACTGCCAGTTCGTCTTCACCTCCATATACCAAGAATGAATCCTTAGTCTTTTTCAGGTACTTGAGGATATTCTTGATCATCGCCCGATGACCTTCACCTGGATTCGACTGGTATCTGCTCATCATGCTCAAAGCATACGAGACATTCGGACGAGTACATATCATTGCATACATGATAGATCCAATTGTCGAAGCATAAGGAATCTTTCTCATACGCTCCTCATCATCTTGTGATTTAAGACATTGGGCCTTAAAGATCTTTACACCATGAGTCACGGGTAAGTTTCCTCTTTTTGCCTATTGCATGCTGAACCGTTTCAACACTTTATCAATATATGTACTTTGACTTAGGCCGAGCCTTTTTCTCGATCTATCTCTATAGATCCTGATACCTAAAATGTAGGCAGCATCACTCAAATCTTTCATGGAGAAACATTTTCCTAACCATGTTTTTATAGCCTATAAGGAAGAAATGTCATTCCCAATAATTAATATGTCATCAACATATAATATTTGGAATACAATGTGACTCCCACTAACCTTCTTATATACACAAGGTTCATCTTCATTTTTAGTAAAGCCAAACTCTTTGACTGCTTCATCAAATCGAAGATTCCAACTCTGAGAGGCTTGCTTCAATCCATAAATGGATCGCTGCAGCTTACATACCTTTCTAGCATCCTTTGGAGTGATAAAACCCTCAGGTTGTGTCATATACACATCCTCAAGGAGATTTCCTTTAAGGAAAGAAGTTTTGACATCCATCTGCCAGATTTTGTAATCTTAAAGAGCTGCAATAGCAAGTAAGATCCAGATGGATTTAACCATTTCCACTGGAGAGAAGGTTTCATCATAGTCAATACCTTGAATTTGTTTGAAACATTTTGTTACCAGTCGGCCTTTATAGGTTTGTACATTACCATCCATGTTGGTTTTCTTCTTGAAAACCCACTTGCACCCGATTGGTTTTACCCCTTCGGGTGGATCAACCAGAGTCCATACTTGGTTAGTATACACGGAGTCCATCTCAGATTTCATGGCTTCAAGCCATTTCTCATAATCTGGTCCATTCATAGCTTCTTGGTAGGAAACAGGCTCATCCTGATCTATGAGCATCACATCACCATTTTGAGTCACAAGATATCTATAATATCTCTTAGGCTCTTAGCGTGTCCTACCAGATCTATGAATGCCTTGTGTAATTTGAGCAGGTTCACTTTTCACAATATCTTGTGGTTCCTGCTCATGTTCTAACTCAGGTTCAATGATATTTTGTGGTTCTCGAATTTCTTCGAGTTCTACTTTCCTCCCACTGTTTCCTTTAGAGACAAATTCTCTTACTAGAAAAATACCAGTTCGAGCAACAAACACTTTGTTCTCAGATGGTTTGTAGAAATAATACCCTTTTGTTTCCTTTGGGTATCCCACAAAATTACATTTTTCAGATTTTGGTCCAAGCTTGTCAGAATCCAGACGTTTTACGAATGCCTCGCAACCCCAAATCTTTATGAACGACATACTAGGACGTTTCCCAGTCCACATCTCATATGGTGTCTTCTGAACCATCTTTGTAGGAACACGGTTAAGTGTGAATGCAGCTGTCTCTAGGGCATGACCCAAAAGCTTATTGGAAGATCTGCATGACTCATCATTGATCGTACCATGTCCAACAAGGTTCGATTCCTCTTCTTAGATACACCATTCCATTGTGGTGTTCCAGGTGGAGTGAGCTGTGATATAATACCACACTCCTTTAGAAGGTCATCAAAGTCTTGGCTTAAGTATTCACCTCCTCGATCGGATCGAAGGGCTTTCATGCTTTTGCCAAATTGGTTTTGAACTTCATTCTTGAATTCTTTGAACTTGTCAAAGGATTCGGATTTGTGTCTCATAAGATACACATATCCATATCTACTAAAGTCGTTAGTAAATGTAATAAAGTAATAAAACCTACCTCTTGCTAACGAACTCATGGGTCCATATACATCACTATGTATAAGTCCCAATACATCGCTAGTTAGTTCACTGTGTCCAGTGAAAGGGGCTTTAGTCATCTTTCCTAATAAACAAGACTCGCATTTCTCATATGATTCAAAATCAAATGAATCCAAGAACCCATCTTTATGGAGTTTAGATATGCGTTTCTCATTTATATGGCCTAAATGACAGCGCCAGAGATATGTCGGATTTGAATCATTTGATTTAAATCATTTTGTACTTATGTTATAGATAGGCATTTCTAAATCAAGAATATAGAGACCGTTAAACAATTGTGCAACACCAAAGCAAATATCATTTAAGTAAAACAAACAACGATTGTTCTTTATTATAAATGAAAAACCTTTCTTGTCCAAACAAGAAATAGAAATAATGTTTTTTCTTATAACAGGCACAAAATAACAATCTTCTAATTCTAAAACTAGCCCAGTGGACAAAGATAAATGATAAGTTCTTACGGCTAGTGCAGCAACTTTTGCTCCATTCCCAACTCGTAGGTGAATCTCTCCTTTCGACAAAGTCCTACTCCTTCAGAGTTCCTGCACATTAACACAAATGTGAGAATCACATCCAGTATCCAATACCCATGATGTAGAAGTAGACAAGTTGACTTCTATAACATATATACCTAAATCAGAAGTCGCACTTCCTTTCCTTTTCTTCATTTCTTCCAAATAAGCATGACAGTTCCTCTTCCAATGTTTAGGTTTTCCACAGAAGTGACACTCACCTTCTTTAGCCACCCCACCTTTAGGTTTTAAAGCCTGTTTGGTTTTGGAATTGGGTTTGGCAAAAGATTTAGATCTTATCTTCTTCTTGTCTTTCCAATTTCCCTTAGCATTCCCCTTTTGCACCATCATTATGGGAGCGGGTCCTGCCTTTTTCATGTTGTTCTCGGTAGTTCTTAACATGCTCAACAACTCAGTAAGGGGTTTCTCAATTTCATTCATACGATAATTCATAACAAATTGAGAGTAGTTGCTATTCGAGGATTGCAAAACAAGATCTGTTTGGGCTTTCGGAGTGATTGGAAAACCCAACCTATCAAGGTACTACATATACCCAATCATTTTCAGCACATGTTGTTCTCGACAGTTCTTAACATGCTCAATAACTCACTAAGGGGTTTCTCAATTTCATTCATAAGATAATTCATAACAAATTGAGAGTAGTTGTTGTTCAAGGATTGAAAAAGAAGATCTGTTTGGGCTTCCGGAGTGATTGGAAAACCCAACCTATCAAGGTACTCAATATACTCAATCATTTTTAGCACATGTGGACCAACTAGATCACGTTCACCCATCTTGCAGTGATACAACGCCTTGTTTGTATCATACCTCTCCTGTCGAGCATGCCCTTCGAACAATTTCTTGAGATGCTCGATCATCTCATAAGCAGCCATCAACTCATGTTGCTTCTGAAGCTCAGCGTTCATGGTTGCTAGCATGACACAACTCACGTCCAGAGCATCATCTTGAAGCTTCTTGTAAGCATTATGCTCCACACGTGGTGCAGTGATAGCTGGTACTGCGGGAATGGGCCCATCAAGGTAATATCGCTTGCGCTCTTGTTTGAGGATAATCCTCAAGTTCCTATGCCAGTCAAGGAAATTAATTCCACTCAGCTTGTCCTTCTCAAGGACTGATCGTAATGAAAGACTATTTGTGTTGTTGTTGTTGTTTGCCATTGATATCTACAATTTATAAGTGCAAAAATAATAAGTCAAATTGTAGAGTTGATATTATGTAATTGATAATAGTACATTCAAAATATACCTCCCACTATTTTATTCAAATTAATAGCCCTCACCATTAATTCTGAAAGCATTTTCTATTAAATCTTTCTAGTGAGCCAAGATCCATATTTCATTATGCCTTAAGTTAGCTCTGGCTAATCTCTTAAAACACAATTATTTAGGTAGACAACCCCTTGTCAATTATATCATATATAACTCCTGGATAGTTTGGTAAACAACATTTATTTCTAGTCCATCTAATGGTACCTACCAAACTCCATGCCTCTAAGTCCACAATCCTATTGAGATAACTTAGTTAAGTCGGGCCCAATGATTTTAACAATTTGGATATCATAATTATCCTATCGCATCTTACCTAGATAAATAGGGTACTTTGATTTGGCAAACCTACATCTATTGATCAAGGTCTTGATGAATGTTATTCATTGGAAGACATCTGATTTAGACTTAATATTTTATTGAGGGATTTTATAAATTAATTTAGATCTCACCAATTTTAATCTTATTAAGCATGCACATTATTTATCATATCATATCGCATACAAGCATAAATAAAGTGCAAAAAATAAATGTGTCACAGTTATGGCCAAATCCACTATCAATCTTTTCAAGCTAATGAAAGATTGAAGGTCAATCTAAGGTGGTAAAAGATCTTCAAAATAATAGCTCCCTTGGATCTTCCTCATGCACGTGCCTCCTCTCCATCATCATCTTTCCATCGTGTTCTCCATCTCGTCATCTTCATCGATTACAGATTATTACATGACATAAAGAAACCTCGAGTTACATTCCAGGGGATTTAGATGAGAAGATAATATTACATTATATTTATAGAAAGACACGACATGAAAGCCGTATTTCAAAACCAAAAACCACTAACCTATGGGTCAAAAGGCCATAACTGTGCACCATGCATATCACAATAAGCATATAACAATTTATATAAAATTAAAGAAAAATATATAACTAATTGGGGTCACGACCATCGTGCGCAATGACGGGGGGGGGGGGGGGTCCAAGGGGGGGTCTCCCCTTGGCGGTGGTCCGACGGTGGTCTCACGGCCGGTCATGAATGAGGTCGAAGCGGCTCCACGGAAAAAAAATTTCGAACTACAATATGTATTGCAAAATTTTTCCATACGAATCTCTGAAATAGTTTCAGAATCATATATTTAATCCACCAAAACAATCATAATAACAATACACCCGGTACATATCATATATGTCCAGTGTCAATTAATCATATTAAACTGAATCTTCATACTTCTAATCCAATTAGAACATAAGTTGTATACTGTTATTATGCCATATAAGATACAATTAACAGAACATCATATACATGCATATCTATCACTGATATTCATAGTACCAGAATATGTCGACAAATAGAATATCATATATTCAATTTTAGATCGGTAAAATTGTATTATCATATATCATATATATCGAAAACAATATAATCAATTTCAAATCGGTAAAATTGTAACATCATATATCATATATATTGAAAACAATAAAACACGTAATCTGAATTAATCATTTCGCAAGTAGCTCTGATACCACTGTAGGGTTTTCGACACAAAAATGCAACTGAAATATAAAATAATCAAAGCAATTTCCAAAACCCAAAACAGGATCCATGCGAAACAGAAATTAATTCAGTGGTTTAGATATTATACCGATTATGAAAGCTAGAAACGATGCGGTCGAATCTCCAACGCAATCCAACGGAACAACGTCCCTATGGTATCCACACGAACGCCCTGCGAACCGTCGTACAATCTGCAGGAAAAAGGAACTGCGGTATTAGCCACCAAGGATGAGGATTTTCTAAACTGTTTTCTCTAGTCTCTCTCTAAGAGCGGCTAGGGTTTTAGGTTATGATTAACTTCCTTAATACGCTGATATATCATATATATATATATAGCAGTAAATAGGAATTAATCAAAACCATAATCTCATTAAAATAAAATCTGAATTTATATATATATATATCTTAATTAAGTCTTACTTAATTAATATACCTATATATAAATTATCCTATTAATTTAAATTCATAATTTAAATACTATCAATCATATTGATATACTTAAATCTTTAGAATTTAAATTAATTCCTTTTTTAATTACGTCCTATGTGTGACCCTATATGTTATTATTATGTTGGCAATAATTTTAAAATCATATTATAAAATTATAAACAGTGAGCGGCATCTAGTAATGCATCACTGCTACTCAAGTAATAATAAGATCGATGATTCGATGCAACCTTTTCGTGACCAATGTTTCAATGTAATTTAATCATTTTAACCTTAATATCCTAGATTAAACTCGAGTCATGGAATGTGTCATACTCTTCATAATTTAATCTGAGTTTTTCTTGATCAATGAGTAGACTATATGAAACAAATCACTATTTGAGCATGGCCATGCATTTCATAGTCCTACTCAATCAAGAGGCCTATGGATATCACCCATAATATATAGGATGGTTAAATTCCATCTAGATCACTCATATTCCTCACACGATTCATGATGTACCCAATAATCACCTTTATAGTCCACCCTATTAAAGGTGACATTTGATGATATCAAAGTACATAAATTCCTGTGTACAAATATAGTGATTTTAGGTCGGAGGACCATTACATCATTGTCACTATGAGAATTGCTAATGACACTTCGCATAATGCTCCACATAGGATTCTCATGGTGGGTCTGTCCAGTACATCGTTCTCTAACATGTACCTATGCATTGACTTAATATCTCATATATTTATGACCAATAAGATTTGGTCATCAGTCAATCCACATACTAGTCTTAATGCATCATTGTTGTCCCATCAATAATGATACTCGACTAGGGACATTTAAGAACAATGATACTAATTGTAATTATATAATCTCATGTTCAAGTCACATACTTGAAACTATATAATTTGTATCAATATTCTAAGGATTTTTATTATGTTAACATTTATATAATGCAGTAAATAAAACCATAATAAAATCATTCATTTATTCAATCAAATATAATATCAAAACATTAAACAATTATATCAAATAATTGGCCTCTAGGGCATAAACTCTAACATCATACGATCATCGTTTACTCATTAACGCTTTTCTTTCCCTAACGTTCTCGAATTAAGTCCGTAAGCGAAAAATTACGTTTGTCATACGTGAATTATTATTACATAATCCATCTTCCCTTGATATTCTATCATTACTTATTTCTCAGAAGTTCAAAAATAATTCCCGAGCAGAAATGCGTGAATAGTATTTTTCAGAAAATTTCTCGGAAAGTTTTTATTTTCGTCTTGAAAATTCAAACACTTTAATTCCTTCACGTAGCCCAAATACTACGAAGTTCCGACATATCTAGGTTATAGAATGACATTCATCTTTCTAACACATAATAATAATATATAATATAATTTTATTCATTATTTAATAAGATAAAATTATTTTACAATAAATCCAAATTTCTCGGTTGTTACATCCTTCCCCATGTGACGACCTGAGAATTTAGACAATTTATTAAAATCTTAAATAATTATAATAAATGTTAAAGGATAAAACCTATAGTGAAAATAGAGTAATAATTAATTTTTTTTTAAGAAGGACCTAGATGGTTTATTATTTGATTAAGAATAGAGGAATTGTGGGTTATAAAATTTCAAAACCCTAGAAATGAATTTATATGTGTTTGATGGAATATTAAGGATAAGGTACTATGATACCTATAAAGTTTGGTGACCTAATATATAAATTAGGTATGTGAATTATGTGTGTGATTAAATGAATATAATGTGTATACATTTATTTTGTATATAAAGAAAATTAATAAGAATAAAGTTGTGCAACCTAATATATAAATTAGGTATGATAATTAAATGATCTAAAGGGTTATTTTTATTTAGTAGTCATAGAATTAATTCAAGTGAATTAAAATTTAATGGACTAAAGAAGTTATATTATTTAACCGAGCCCAGTTAATTAATTAATCATGGGACTTGTAGATAAAGTGATTAAGGGTGATTAAATTATTTAATCTAATCCAATATATTATGTTTGGGACAAGTATTATAATGGCCCAATTTAATTAGGGTTGAAAGCCCTAGTTAGTTTTTGTTAGTAAGTAAAACAAGTAAAATTGCTAGCTCAATGAAATTAATTAAGAGCCCAAACTAAAGCCCACTTGTGGGAAGGATAATTTAGTCATTTGTATGCTTAATATAAAATAAATATGGAAAGGATTGGATTATGTCAATTTTACATAGCCTAAAGAATTATTAAGAAAGTCCAAAAGATGAAATAAGTAGCCCAATTTTTAAGCCCAAATTATAGAAGGGCATTTTGGTCATTAAATAAAGCATTAAAAAATATATGTGGGTGATTCGAAGGCCACATGGCCAGTAATATTAGAGGTGGAAAAGGAGAGGAAGATAGTTAGTTATCTTATATCTATATTTAATCAAGGAAATATATTTTCTTTCTTTATTTCTCTTTCATCCCATTTCTTATTCTAATCAAAAGAGAGAAAGCCAAGAGGGAGAAAGAAGAGAACGAGAGAAACCGTGAGGGAGAGAGAGAAGGGGGCAGAAGCCATGGAAGAAAGAGGAGAGAGAAAAGAAGATCCTCCATGAGAAGAAGAAGAAAAACAAAGGTATAAAATTATTTTTTTCCCTAAGCTTTCCTCTAATTTATTTTATGGATTTGATGAAAGGGGTTTATAATATGGATGTATAAAACCCTTTAATCTATGTGATTTATATGAATTCAAGTATGGATCTACCCATATTAGGTGTTGATTTGGTTGGAATCAAAAGGAAAGAAAAATCTTTTTTTTTTAGTTTTGAAACCTTAACTTTTATATACTTTAAAAATCCATCATTTTTGATCTACACCTTCTTTTCGCGATCCGTTGAAGATAGGTGTTAGATATAAGTGTTTACTAGTAAACCCAAGTGGTAGAACTCAAAAATCACGTTTCTAAAAGTCGTGGGGTGGATTTTGGTGAAAATAGTCCCGTTTTCTTGGAACTGTTTTGGATCAGTCTGCCTCGGGGGCCGTTTTGTCAACTTTGTATGCTTTAAAAATTCAAAAAAATATTGGAGTGTTAATATCAGAAGATATGAAGGTCTTGTAAAAATTTGAATTTTTGGCCATACGGGTTGAGAGTTATGGATTTTACAGCTAAGGACAATATTCGAAAAGATACTCGAATAACTCTTTGTGTATAAGTCCAACTAATTCAAAAATTTTATTGGAAGTACATGTATATAACAGGAGCTAACCCTGAAAGTATTAGAATATTTGGAGCTAATCTCGATTTTTGAAAAATCTAAGAATATTTGGTTATTATGGACTATTTCAAAATAGTAGATGGATTTTAAAAATTCTGGAAAAAATATATGTTCAATGTCGGACTATATTATGCAAAATCCGAGAAAAGAAAAAGTTTTGGGACTGATTTGGTATTTTTTATATAAATGATGTTATATGGATAAATGAGTTTAATTAAATTTGTGATGTCAAAAATATGGAAAATTAGGTTTTCCGACTTGAGACCCTTAAGAATGTTTTATACATATTTTTGGTGGAGGTTTGGGTCGGGTGGGGAAGAGTTGATATATGTATGACATTTTTAGAGTGCTTAAATGAATTAATTAAGGAATAGAAAACAATTGAAATAAATTATTTATTAATGTGATTAAGGACTTAAAATAATTTTATGTGACTAATGATATTGGATTAAGATATTATTAGTAATATTTAACTTAAAAGTTATTAAAAGGTTAATAACCTTAGCTTGAAATACTATTAAATAGTTAATAATATTAAATGGGAAATTAAAATAGAGAATTAAGTTATTTTTAATTGTAGTTGTTGAATTTGGTATTCAGTGAACTATATTATGTGTATAATCTGCTGAAAAAGGAATCAAGGGAACTGAATTTGATTTCGGGTTGCTGAAATTGAATTCAATCTACTACCACTGATTTTGGTCTACTAAAATAGTTCTTTCAGGATACTGAAATGAAATTTGACTTACTGAAATGGTATTTCGGTTTACTAAAATGTTATCTAATTTACTAAGATAACATATAAAAGGGAAAACTTATAAGTATAAGTTATGTCATGACGAAAAGATTTTCAAAGTATAATGATAATACTAAGGCTATAATCTAATGTTGAATACTTAACTAGGTTAGACAACTTAATATAAGATGATGAGATTATAAATTTGTAAATGATAAGTCTAAAGTAGTACAATGGTATTCTACAATAGTTGATGTATAGTAGCTGGGCTAAACAATTCCATTCAGTGAGCGGAGGTATATACGAATTAATAACCGATCTAACTCGCTGTGAAACAGTGTAAATGAGACGGAAACTAATTTGTTAGTTGTTTGTGGGAAACCACTCAGTATACTATATTGAATACTATTAAAGACTCAAGGTGTGCTAGGTTTAGACTTGGGTATATGTATAGTGTTAAGGTTATCTAATATTTGACTATGTGTTTAAATGTTGATAGTTTACTTATAAGGTATGTTATGCTAATTGAGAGATCAATCTTATAACTGATAGGTCTTTTCAATAAGGACGTTAACTTTGATTGCGTAGCAGTGATAAGTAGGTTTTATACCTACTTATCTGGTATCTATTACTTGAATTATTTGCTTAATCTCATGATTCTTAGTTAATTTTCATACATTTTATGTTATTTTGTAGGCGATGACACAGCATTGGCATGAAGAAGCAAGGGAAAACAATTCAATCATCTTTTGGACTAAAATTCGCAAGCAAATGCAAGAAGGGAATATTGAAGGACATTTAACACCACGTTTGATGCATGTTCTTGGCTTGAAACTTGGATTATACTGTAGAGATTCTTCTTAGCTTTCCGGAACATCTTGAATCAACCCAATTAGAGTTCGGATACGAAAGTTATGGCCTTTTTATCAACGAAGATCAAAGCTAAGAGTTGTCTTGCTTGCCATTTACACAGTATCTACTTCAAGCTCGATTTACGACTTGTTCCAGCCTGAATCTGTCAATTGTTAAAGAATGAAAGTTGTAGATCTCGTCGATATCTTCGATTTGATAGATGGAAGGCCTTGTAACTCCAAGCGGATCAAAAGTTATGCTTGTTTTACCAAAGGACGTCGCAGCAAGAAATAGGGTAACGCGGACCGCGCTAGGGGCACGCTAGGTGATCAGACCCTCTGCTATAGTAGCGCGGACAGCGCTCGAAATGGCTTGGGGACAGCGCTGGGCGCGCTAGGCGGCGGGAAGACAGCTGAATTGGGTTATTTGGTGTCCAATTTGAGCTACAATAGGATTCTTAGTTGCCTAACTTGCTTGGGTGTCCATTAGAACTAAAAATACATGATGAGAGACATAAAAGAGAGAGAGATCTAGATTAGTTTAGGAGGATTCAATTAGATTAGATTAGAGTAAATTAGATCAAAACCCGAGTTCTTATGGGATTGGGAGATTGAAGCAACTTGGAGACCATTGAAGATCAAGAGCAGGAGCTTGAGGAAGATGAAGATTTGCTGACAACAGATTTATTCTTTACTCTACTCCTATTTTTATCTTTTAATGTTATTTCAAGTGTGGATTCTTAGTTTTAATTCAATGAACTAATTCTTTGTTTGAGATTACAATGGATCTTATTGTGTAGTTTATTTTAATATGCTTCATTATCAATTATTATGTTCTATTGTGAGGATTGTCTATTGTGATTTGGACTTAATTGTTTAATTGATTGGCCATAAATTACCGTGATAATCTATATGAACTCGAGAGATGAAGTATTGATTTAGATCTTATCATGATAGCATGTGTCATGAATTTTGTCAATAGTGGTTTTTTTGATTATTGTTAAGGTAGAGATAAACGACATCGCATGTAATCTGATAGAGAACTTATTCTTCAACCTTCTTCAATTGTAATTCACATAGAGATATAGTGGGTTAGTTGATTAAGGTGTTTAACGGATTTCTATCTTAATTGTGAATTAACGTTAATATGGGTATTATGCATCGAGAGGTGGTTTTATCTGCTTTAGTGTTCTTGATTAACAATTCAGGATAAAGAATAATTGATGAGAAGTGTGTTAACTTAAATGAAGCAATAAGTGAAGTTGTGATCTTAAATCTCTGTTATCTTAATTTAACTAGTGTAATTTAATAGTAGTTTAATTATATAATTTGAAATTTATTCGTTTAAATAAGATTGAGTTGGTTACGGGTTAATACTTGGTGATTTTTATTACACAATTTCTCGTGGGAACGATACTCTACTTTCACTTTATTACTTGTTGACCACGTATATTTGCGTGTTGTGCGTAATTAGATTTTACCCAACAAGTTTTTGGTACCGTTGCCGGGGAATTAGTTTAATATCTCTTTGCCAATATTAATTTCAATCAAATTAGTCTTAATTTAAATATTTTTATTTTTATTTTTAATTCTCTTCATATATTTCTCTCTTTTCAGTACCATGGATGACTTCATGATCAATGGCCATACACGAACATGACTCAACCAAGGGAAACAGGGATTGATGGACTTAATACATCTTCTATAGAGTCAATACAAATTGAGGCAACTTCGAAGACGTTGGAGGTTATCGCAGCCCAACGGAGTCGAAGGATGGCAATAATAACTCAGCCAAGGGGAGCGGAGATTGACAGACTCGCGACACTTTCGGCAATGTCAGCACAGATTGAAGAACTTTCGAGGAAGTTGGCCGTTTTTGCAGCCCAAATGAGTCAAAAGATTGCAGTTATTTGTGACTATTGTGCTGGCAATCACCCGAGTAATCAATGCACCATCAATCTTGGGCCGGTACAGTATGGTGGTAACTACCTCAATCAGTATGCATATGATAATTATGATCAAGTATGGGTGTATCACCCGGATTCTTCATTGAGCTACAACTATCAAGACCAAAACTCTATTCCAGATCCAACATACACGCCAGATTTCTCATATCAACCTCCATTAAAAGAAGAAAAGTCAGGAATTGTTGTCCAAGTTCATAGCATCAAATGAGGAGAGGAGGATAAATCAAGAGCGATCACGTCACAATCTGCAGAACCAGATAGATCAAATGCTCAAAGCCTTGAACAACTGTCCTCAAAACAATTGGTGTTATGATGAGGATTCCGAGATTAATGAAGTGCCCGAGCCAAATCTGCAACTGGATGAGCCACAAGATATAGGAAGTGTGGAGACAATTGGGGATAATGAAATAGAGGTCCACGAAGATCTAAATGGGTCTCCACCAACGATCAAAGAGTCAGTCAGATTTGCAAAATCATGCCCACTTGGTAGTCATGTTGTTGGCGAAGCTCTTGATGACATAAGAGCGAGTACAATTTTGAATCCATGGTGGGACGAGAAAGAGAACATAGATGAAGAGTCCATTGTGTGTGACAAGCTTCTATGCCCCAAAGTGATCGCATACACAATGGAGAAAACACCGAGCTGTGGGACGTTCTTGATTAAGAGCATACCAAATCAGATCATGCTGGGTAATTTTGATGCATTGGGCATCACAAATGGGAACCTACCAAAAGCTATATTATTTCTGATGGATGGAGGGTTCCTCAATTACCAAAGAGGAATTGGATAGTGTTGACCAGGCAAAGTCAGGCTGAAAGACTATAATTCAAGCGCTAACTGGGAGGCAACCCAGGATTTTTTTTTATTATTATTATTTTTATTTATTTATATGCTTTCCTAGTTTATTTAGTAGATAAGAATCCAAGTGTTATTCTAATCCATGTTGTCTCTCTTCATTGCAGGTATTGGAGGTTCAATGGATAGGAAAATGATCGTCCCCGCCAGCGCCACCATCACCACAAGCTTAAATGATTATAGGGAAGTCCTCGTCTACTTCATGCTTTATTTTAAAATGAAGACATTGTAATGGTTAAGTTTGGGGGAGTTAAATAATTTAGGTTTATTTATGTTTGCATTTATGTAGTGTAATTGCATAATAGTTTGCATAGTAGAGTAGTTGCATAATAGTTTTTATTTATAAAAAAAAATTAAATCAAAAATAATAGTTAGTTACTATGTTCATCTTGCATGATTCCAGCTATTAGATAGTACAGTTTATTTTGGCCAATGATGAGATTGGAATTGGGTAGACAAGTATCGTACTAACTATTAAAGCTTTTATATGATTTCTTGTTATGAATTGAGTCTTTTTCTGTTTGAAACTGGTATAATAAGGAAAGCACAGTAAAAACAACTTGTTGATTGATTGAGTTTAAATTGATACATAATGGGATTCTAAAGGATAATGCTAGTTTGAATGAAAGAATGACAAGAATAAATAGTGATGGCCAAAGTTACACAAGAACTTAAGTTTGGGGGAATATTTGGGGTATATAAGCTATAAAAAAAAGAAAAATAAAGCTATTGAGTTGAATAAATTGAGTCCTGTGGTGGGTCGAGAAGAAGCGTGAAATGCACTCCCCATAAACACAGGCGTGAGATGGAGCGTAAAACGCACTCACTATCCATCAACCAAAAGAAAAAAAATGAATAAAATGGGAAATAAGAGCAAAAAGCCCCCGTAGATGAAAAATGAAGCATAAGTATCCCATGTTGACCCTCGATATTGGTAATTGTTTAATTTTAGTTGGATCTAGCTTGTTTTTGGATTTCTTGAGTTTACACTGTATGATGCCTTCGAAGAGACTTGTTATGTGTTAAATTTGATTTTATATCAGTTAACATTATTGTGGAGCACACACGCACTATATCAATGATAACAGTCTAAGATTTGATGATTGATTGAGAAGTTAATGATTTATTTTGATATGATGTATTATCATGTTTACTTGATTTCTCTAAGGCCGATTGAATAGACTTATTTCTATCATTACTGCTGGATTCGTAGGCATGTAGATTAGTTGCATTGCATAGCATTGTTGTTTAGTGTTTTTGTTTGAGGACAAGCAAATGTTTAAGTTTGGGAGTATTTGATAAGTAGGTTTTATACCTACTTATCCGGTATCTATTACTTAAATTATTTGCTTAATCTCATGTTTCTTAGTAAATTTTCATACATTTTATGTTATTTTGTAGGCGATGACACGACATTGGCATGAAGAAGCAAAGGAAAACAATTTAATCATCTTTTGGACTAAAATACGCAAGTAAATGCAAGAAGGGAATATTGAAGAACTTTTAACATCACGTTGGATGCATGTTCTTGGCTTGGAACTTGGATTATACTGTAGAGCTTCTTCTTAGCTTTCCGGAATATCTTGAATCAACCCAATCGGAGTTCAAATGCGAAAGTTATGGCCTTTTTATCAACGAAGATCAAAGCTAAGAGTTGTCATGCTTGCCATTTACACAGTATCTACTTCAAGCTCGTTTTCCACCTTGTTCCAGCCCGAATTTGTCAATTGTTAAAGAATAAAAGTTGTAGATCTCGTCGATATCTTCGATTTGATAGGTGGCAGGCCTCGTAACACTAAGCGAATCAAAAGTTATGGTTGTTTTACCAAAGGACGTCGCAGTAGGAAACAGGGTAGCGCGGACCGCGCTACGGGCGCGCAGGGTGACCAGACCCTCTTCTACAGAAGCGTGGGCAGCGCCCAAAATGGCTTGGGGACAGCGCTGGGCGCGCTAGGCGGCGGGAAGACAGCTGAATTGGGTTATTTGGTGTCCAATTTGAGCTAGAATAGGATTCTTAGTTGCCTAACTTGCTTGGGTGTCCATTAGAACTATAAATACATGATGAGAGACATAAAAGAGAGAGATCTAGATTAGTTTAGGAGGATTCAATTAGATTGGATTAGAGTAAATTAGATCAAAACCCGAGTTCTTATGGGATTGGGAGATTGAAGCAACTTGGAGACCATTGAAGATCAAGAGCAAGAGCTTGAGGAAGATGGAGATTTGCTGACAACAGATTTATTCTTTACTCTACTCCTATTTTTATCTTTTAATGTTATTTCAAGTGTGGATTCTTAGTTTTAATTCAATGAACTAATTCTTTGTTTGAGATTACAATGGATCTTATTGTGTAGTTTATTTTAATATGCTTCGTTATCAATTATTACGTTCTATTGTGAGGATTGTCTATTGTGATTTGGACTTAATTGTTTAATTGATTGGCCATCAATTACCGTAATAATCTATATGAACTCGAGAGATGAAGTATTGATTTAGATCTTATCATGATAGCATGTGTCATGAATTTTGTGAATAACAGATTTTTGATTATTGTTAAGGTAGAGATACGCTTGACATCACATGTAATCTTATAGAGAACTTATTCTTCAACCTTCTTCAATTGTAATTCACATAGAGATATAGTGGGTTAGTTGATTAAGGTGTTTAACGGATTTCTATCTTAATTGTAGATTGAGGTTAATATGGGTATTATGCATCGAGAGGTGTTTTTATCTGCTTTAGTGTTCTTGATTAACAATTCAGGATAGAGAATAATTGATGAGAAGTGTGTTAACTTAAATGAAGCAATAAATGAAGTTATGATCTTAAATCTCCGTTATCTTAATTTAACAAGTGTAATTTAATAGTAGTTTAATTATATAATTTGAAATTTATTCGTTTAAATAAGATTGAGTTGGTTACGGGTTAGTACTTGGTGATTTTTATTACACAATTCCTCGTGGGAACGATACTCTACTTTCACTTTATTACTTTTTGACCACGTATACTTGCGTGTTTTGCGTAATTAGATTTTACCCAATAAGCAGTAATCAACGGTTCATGCAAGTTTCTTATACTCACTTATTGTTCAAGTTTTCTCTAACTCGACCTCGAGTTGATATTTTTGATATATGTTCGTGGTTAATCACTACTGATTATACCATGTCTATGAATTATTGATTCACACTCTGTGCACATTGCTTGTATTTTTTAGGTATGAATGGTTGATCACCTTCATTACCATTCTGTTCAGATATAGTTGTTCATGTTCAATGTCCGTCCAACTATGAAAATTTGTTTATGCTAGTTCACAATTATATTGTTGAATGTTAGCCAGCTATTATTCAAATTCTTTCAATCATGATATATCCTCAATTAAACTTATACTTGTTGGGAAAATTTGTTGCTCACCCTTGCTATATCATGATAAACATTGCAGATTAGGACGAATACAGGAAAGGTCAAAGACAGTTCCAGCATTGGTTGATAGTACAGATAAAATTTGTAATAGTAATGTATGATATTAACATTGTATGTTAGATAGAATATTGATTCAGATAATACGTGAAGGTTCTGGACCTTGGGGAATATTTTGTAATGTTTAATGTATAAACAATTTATATTTATATCTTCCATAATAGTTATAGAAAAATAGTGTACCAGATCCGCGGTGATTTGGGACCCGGATCTAGGGCCCTCACAGTTGGTATCAAAGATGTAGGTTATAAACCTAGGGTAGGATTACCTTAGACTAATAACCGCAGTGATAAGGATAAGCATTAACTCAAATAGAGTTAGTTGGTTGGTAAGATTCAAAGACGAATGTCAGCGAGTTATGAAGATACAGAGTTTTCTAACTCTGATAATAATGGTGAACAATAGTGATGAATAGATAGTGTCTAAAAGACTAAAAGTTAAGGGACAGGAGATCATAAAACAAAACTATCGTGATATATAAATGAATCGTAATATATATAATGAGATCACCCCGTAATGTAATAAGGTTATACCAGGGAAGAGAATTAATCAAATGATTGAAAAGTTTAGAGCAAGATTGTTGTGTGTCAGTTGTACTATAAATTAGTGCGAGGCAAATTTAGGAAAGGATTATGAATACGAATTGAACAAAATTCATATTGAGAATGGAGTTAAAATTAGGTGTGTATTTCAATTGAGGACTCATATCAGCAGCTGAGTTGTATGATTCTTTGTTATGGGCGGGGAATTGTACTTGGTGTAAAAACCACTTAGTTTTTGGTACTGATAATCATTGAAATGTCTATGTCACTCTATTTGCTATATACCTGTTCAGAAGGTGATTCTTTTCTCAGATATATAACATATATGTAGGGTATAGTTAGAGAATATAAGGTTAAGTTCGAGTTCTTAAAACTCATACTTATGGTAAGTTTGTGACTCATAATTATATGAAATCTTTTTGGACCCCTCAGCGAATGGATGCCAAAGGTCTGTCTAGGACAAGTTCTTAAACTCATATGATTGTGGCAAGTCCTAAACTCATAAGTGTGGTAAGTTAGACGAACTGGGTAGAATTAAGTGTAAATGGAGAATTGAGGATAATAGGAATAGATAGCAATATTAGGTAATG